>VMDO01001459.1:0-148402 GCA_007922755.1 Pedetes capensis
ATAGGCTAATTCTGAACACTGCTGCCACAGGCCTACTTCCTCACAAGGCCGCCCTGTCCAACATGTGACCTCTGTGTTACCCCGTGAGACTCCCACTGGGCTGGCAGAGGCTGTCCTTAACGTCTCACTTGGTTCTATGTGTGCCTGTGCAGCAAAGGAGGCTCCTGGCTTCTTCCTGTGACTGCCCTTCAGATGTGTGAAGCGAGTGACTATGGAAAAGGTGCCTCCACTGGTCACAGGGGCAAGGAGGGGAGGCAGCACATTCTGGGGAGCCCTGGAAAAGAGATGTAGTGTGGTTATAGGGAAAAACCTTGACTGTTTTATTGTGTCTTCTATACTCTCACAGGGCTGGGATTTAGCTCAGTTGGTAGAGCGCTGCGCTGCAGTCTCTGAGGTCCCAAGTTCGATTCCCAGCACCACAAAAATGGGAGAAGGACCTGGCAATCCACTCCCAAGGCAATCCCGAAACAGTCAGCCATTGAAAACCCTATGAGAGTCGCTATGAGTTGGATACCGACTCAACGGCACCTAACAACAACAACAACATACTCTCACAACACATGATCACCAAAATGTGTGGGGTTTCTCTACGCCTCAGACCAAGTGATTCTGTAATTCTCTGTAGACACCAACTGACTGTCCTAAATTCAATTCAGTGCTTACACTAACCAGAGTTGGCGCAGACCCTGAAGAGTTAGGGCTCAAGCCCACAAGGCTGCTCCCATTTCAGACACCAACTGCTAGTTCCCAGGTTATGTTGCCCATAACCTTTGTGTGACTTTGTACATGTCAGAGGTTCTAACTGCCTTTTTGGCTTCAGCCATTTGCTAGAAGGGCACACAGAACTCAGAGAAATGCTTTATTTATTAGAGTAAATGCTTTTCTGTCAGAGTCAAATGGAAGAGACACATAAAGCAAAGTATAGAGGAAAGGATGTGGAGCTTCTGTGCCCTCTCCTGGCTGGGCCATTCTCCCTCCCCTGCCACATGTTTGGCAACCAGGAAGTGTCGGGAGCCATAGGCCCGACATGAGTTAAAAGGCCATGCCTGCATAAATGGCTATGTGACAGATGTGACCATAGCAGGAAGCTCTGCTACCCGTGGAACAAGGAAACAACACATCAGAGGCTCTGCTGAACTTTGTTGTCTGTTTAGTTACTATATTAACATGAGTATAGATCTGAACTTTGTTCCTTGATTAACATGAGTATAGATCTGAACTTTGTTCCTTGATTGTATCTTTAGGATTAATCTGTTACTAGAAAGCTAACTAAGTTGATTGTAAACCTTATGACTGTTGCAAAGTCCATTGCACTGCAGTTACCTTTGTGAGCTATTTTTAGTATCTCCTTGAGTTACTATATAAGCATGAGCATACAGAATAAAGTGGAGCTCAAGACCATCAGTATTGGCCTCTTCGTCTCCTTCATCCTTGGCTCCCCTTCTCCCGGCTGGGCCCCAACAAGGAAGCTCTTTGTTCTTTTGAGTTTTTATGCAGGCTCCATTACTTAGGCATCACTGATTACATCATTGGCCACTAGTAATTGTCTTGGCCTTTATCCCTTCTCTGCACTTCCAGAAAGTAGGAGGTGGGGCTGGAGGTTCCAACCCTCTGATCACATGGTTTACTCTGAAGGTAGCTGTCCCCCTCTGAGGCTACCTAGAACTCTAGCTGCACACCATCTCACTGGCATACTGAAAGCCACTTAACACTTGGAAGACTCAAAGAGTTTTAGGATCTGTGTGCCAGGAAATGGAGGGGGAGACATAGACCAAACTTAGGAAAACATACCCATATTGAGATGAAAACTTGCCATTTTGCTGTTTTAACAATGTGTAGTGTGCTTGTTCCGGTGTGATAGTATAAATATGATCCAGAATGTCAGACTACACATTGCTACTGTAATTCAATTCAACTTTGAAAAGTAATACACAGATAACATCTCTTAAACTGAGTAGACATTTTTGGCACTCCCAGTATATATTTTTTATCATATCACAATATTGTAGTCTGTAATTAAGCCATAGACCTTCATGCACCAATATAAGGGGGAGTGGATTCTGAGAAGCCTCAGAAAATGGGTGGCACCTGTCCTGAACCACTAGATAATAATAGTATCAGTGGCAAGAATAATGACCATCAGCATTGCTTTCACATGTAAACGGTGTGCCAGGTTTGGGCCAATGTGTTTTGTATGTATGTTGTTGAATCCTTACAACAGCTCACAATAATTGCCTTTTCACAGATGAGAACAGTCATGCATAAAAGGTCGCACAGCAGAGCAGGATTCAAATGTAGGCTGGCCATAGAATCCATACTCTTACTTACAGCTCTGTATTGCTTCCCCTCCTCGGTCAAGCTCATCCTGGGGCTATATTGAAAGCTTTTATAGAAACAAAAATACCTACCATTTCTTGAGCAGCTGATTTGTGTCAAGATCTGGGCTGAGTACTTTGCATGCACTGGGAAAGTTAGTGCTCACAATCAATGGAACTATTCATTCGGCATTTATTTACCCAGACACTTTAAGGAGAAGGACAACCCACTCCCCCAAATCAATCCACCATTGAAAACCCTATGAACAGCAGAGAAGCACTGACAACAGTGTTTCACCTGTTGTATGTAGGGTCACTATGAGTTGGATACCGACTCCACGGCATCTAACAACAACAACATAGGACATAGTAGTGACTCAGGCTTGGGTCCTGCTGTCAGGAATTTTTCAACCCTGGAGGGCCAATCCATGAGCAGAAATAACTATACCTTAAAGCAGAGAGTAAGAACTGCCCTCCTAGACAGGAATAAGTAGAGCAGGGTTATGGGTTGAATGTGTCTTCCCCAAATTCATATGTTGAAATCTTAACTTTTGAGGTGATGATATTGTGGAGATGAGTAAGTGATGAGGGCAGAGCCCTCATGAATGGGATTAGTGCCCTTACACAATATGCCCATGGGAGCTTGTTTTCCTCCTACTGTGTGTGAATGCAGCCAGAAAAGGCCGTCTATAAACCAGAGAGGGGCATTTACCAGACTCTGAATCTGAAGCGCCTTGATCTTGGACTTCTCAGCCTCCAGAACTGTGAAAAATAAGTTTCCATTGTTTATAAGTGACCCAATTTGTGATATTTGGTTCTGGCAGCCTGAATGGACTCAGGCAAACAGTGATACACAGAGAAGGGTAGAGGCGGGGTGGTACCTGGGAAAACTTCTTGAAGAGGCAGCATTTGAGCTGGTTCTTGAAGGATGGTAAGGTCGGGAAAGAAGAGATGAGAGAAAGACAATCTACAAAGAGAGCAAAGATGGAAAATGGGAATAACGATGCATTTCTCTAGTTGAGGACAGAGCAATGGGATAGGGAGCTAGAAACAATGGGATAGGGAGCTAGAAACAATGGGATAGGGAGCTACTGGGGTGTTTTTAGCCTAATCTTCCTATCTAACATATGATTTATAAGGACTTAAGGTCGTGAGGCTGCCATTATTTATGATTTTAGCAAATCCATCCCAAGCTGGAAAGGAAAATGCCCTAGGAGGCCTCCATCTGCAGTAAATGAAGACTGTCAGGCCCTCAGGGTCCTCAGGATACTTATTTATCATGATGATAAATATTGGTATTAATAAACCCTGGTACACTTCTTGTCATCAACCCCATCTCCAGTTTCCATTTGGAGAATAAAACTAGAAGCAAACAAAGCTTCACACTTCTTGCAGACTTGTTGGGTAAACACACAAATACTCATAGCAACCATTTCACACCTAATAAATGGGAGACAAAGGCATCATCTGTACCGAAGATTACAGATCAGCTTTCAGCGAATTCCCTCTCCCCTGGGTGAGGCAGCAATGGGCGAAGTTATGACCTTACCTCCTCCTTGTTCCACGTTACACACCACATGTATTGGGAGCAAAGTCATGACTCTTGGTCCCTACATGGGAGAAAGCCCTCTCCAAGACGTGAGGCAAGCTCTCTCAAACTTATCTTTTTTGAGAACTCAGGGAAGAGGTACATTCAGATTTATGAGACCTGAAGCTTATACAATTGGAGAACATTTTTCATGAAAAAGAATACCAAGTAATAAATACAGGTGAGTTTTGAAACTCACAATTTATATAGAATGATCAAAGAAATCACAATAAATTTGACATCTTAAAAAATGTCAACATATGCCATAAACATTAAAAAATCTAGAAAAGTAATATATTTTTTCCTGCTTTTAGGGGTCACATACTCATTAAAGTTACTTCTGCAAACAGTGAGAATTTGGTACTACATCTTCAGAGAGAAAGTTTGCTCAAAATTATTTTCTTATTTATTGACAGTTTCAACATTTCTTCTAGCTTCACATTTGTTAGAAATACTATGTAAATGTTGTTGTTGTTAGGTGCCATTGAGTCAGTATCCTGACTCATAGCGACCCTGAGTACAACAGGTGAAACACTATTATCAGTGCCTCTCTGGTGTTCATAGGGTTTTCAATGGTGGATTGATGTGTTGGAGTGCATTGCCGGTCTGCCTCCCAAGCCTACAGCACCTGGTGTTCCCAGGTGGTCTCCCATCCAAGTACTAACCAGGCCCGACCCTGCTTAGCTTCCGAGATCTGACAGGATCAGATGCCACAGGGATACGGCTGTAGGCATATGTAAATGTTCAGGATCCTAAATTTTGGGAAAACTTCCCACCAATTTTCTTTCCTGTATGTTTGCAAGACTTTAGGGCATATCAAGTTTTCTTCTGCAGTGACTAATCTTAGACACTTTTGATTTGGGAATTATTCCTTGATTTATTTACCAGTTAGTCATCCATTGTGGAGTTGTATTGTGAACTGTTACCCTCACCGTCAGTTTTCATATTAGGTCAGTAGGGAATGTAACTCTTTTTCCAATGTGTCACATGATTCACTCTTATTAATAGTCCAAGAATCTATTTATTACTATTCTATTGGAAAGTTATCTTTTCTTCTTATTGAATTACTGCTTTTGATCTAATCAAACATAATTTTGGTTATAATTCTTTTCTTAATGTTAGAAGAATTTCTATTTATTTTATTGTTTTTCTTTTTTGTTTCAGGAACATTTGTTCTGAAATTTCTCTCAGTACTTTAGTAAATATAGTTAACAATGCCAAAAAAAATATACCCTTCCTATTTCAAAACTGGAAGACTATACTCTTTTTTATTAAAATGACCCAAAATGCCTTTCAAATTTAATTAAAATGGAATACTGAGTTTTACAAACTTGTAAGTAAAAACTTTTCTTCTCATTCGTGTTCAAATTTTTCTTCTGAATCCTCAAAATATATTTTACAATATTTTAAAGGTTATTATATCCATTTGCCAAGGTATGAGCAGATTATAATAGTAGATCACACATTACCTACATAATTCCAGTTTTGGGTGCTGTGGGACACATTCACATTGGAATTAATCCTCTGGTTCTAGATATTTTGGACAGAAGAATTCCTAGAAGTTCTTTCTGTATCAGACAGCTAATGATAACTCATCTATACAAGGAACTGATTGTGATTTTTAAACCATATAGTTATATCCCAATAGATATAAATTACATCTTCTATTCAACTTTCCTTAACTAAATACTCAAATGCCCATGGACCCTACAGTATTACCTGGCATGAGGGGGATATGATGGAGGAATTATGATGGAAAGAGACAATGGCCTTGGCAAATGCAATACACAGTGTTTGTTTTTTTTTTTTTTTAAGGAAATGCTAAAAAAAAAAAAACTGATGGGGGTAACTTGAAAGAGTTCCCAATAGCCAAATCTGGGATAATTTGAGCAATGATAGTAATGGATTCTGATTTATAGATATATCCATGGAAATATCCATTTATATTTTATAAAGTAATTGATTAAATAAAGAAATGGAGGAGAAAGGATACTTCCTCCTTATAGAAGATTTCCAAAATATTAAAAGAAAGATGAAAATAAAAAAATCATTATTTGGCAAATACTCCAGTAATAATTTTTATGTGCAAGAATCATCAATGGATGCTAAAATGAGTGGGTAAATTATGATGATACACAGGATATTTGTATGGTATCAAAATATCATACAGATACTTGTTAGTTACTAGGGGAAGAAATCAAACTTTACAGAGGAGAAACCTAGCAGACACCATCTTACACAGAGGAGAAACCTAGCAGACACCATCTTACTGAAGTGGTCAAAGTTAACATCGCTAGTAATGAGACATATCAATATCATGCTCCCCCTGATAAATGCCTGAGAAGGGCATAACACCATTGTCATGTAAGTCAAATATTTAGGGATCCCATGGTTTTGCACAGGGAGGGATATCCCCTAGGAATAAGGGACAAATTATTGCAATTTACACTGCCCACCACTCAGAAAGAAGCCCAGTGCCTAGTAGGCTTCTGGAAGCAGCACTTAATGATATTGTTCTATCTATTTATCAAGTGTGTTAGTCAGCTTTCCATTAGTGTAATAAAATACCTGAGGTAAATAAGTTTAAAAAGGCTTATTTTGGCTCATAGTTTCAAGGGCTTCAGTCTAAAACCAATTGGCCCCATTGTTTTGGCCCTGTGGTAGTACAGTCCATCACGACTGGGGCATGTGACAGAGAAGCTGCTCACCACATGGTGAGCCAAGAATGAAAGAAAAAGAGAGACAACGGGATCAGAATCCCAATATCCTCTTCAATTGCACACCCCCAGTGACTTAACTTCCTTCTTCTAAGCATTACCCCCTCAAGGATCCACTCCTGCACCATAGAACCAGGGTCAACACATGGCCTTTGGGGAGACGTTCAAGACCCAAACTACAAGCACCAGGTAACATGGAAATCTATCAGCTTTGAGTAACAGTAAATCTAGGACGCAATGCAAGAAGCTATGCTGCTTGGGCCAAATGATGAGTGGACCCCATTGATGTTACAGGTATCTATGTGGAAAAAGACACCATGTGGAGCTATGGCAAGCCCCAATAAGAGAATCATAATAGACCTTAGAATTCTAGAGAGAGGCCATGCCATCTGCAGAGGAGACCTATGCTCCATTTGAAAACAGCTCCAGTTATGACACTTCCCAGAGAGAGTGGAACATCTGACAAGAGATCATGTGGCCAAAGCTACCCATCATGAGCTAAGTGGTGTCCAATTACTAAGTCATAAGATTGGCAGGCCCAACAGCCATGTGTTTAATGGAAGCAGTATATCTTGGATTGAGCAAGAGCAGGGACAGAAGGTTAAGTGCGAGATGCACAGGTTGATGGCTCAGACCCCCACAACGTTTATCACTGCTTTCCCTCAGATAAAACTGTAGCCACATAGAGGATGCCTTATGGCTAAGCTGATGGAGAAAGAAAAAGGTAGAGATTGGTTCAAGGAAGTACTGTCTCAGTTTGGGGATGCAATCCAAAAATGGATTGCTGTAGCAAAGACATACACATGGCCATTTATTGTTGTGGTTTGGATGTGAAGTGTTTTCCAAAATGCTTATGTGTTGAAGGCTTGGCTCCCTGCTGGTGGTGCTTTTGAGAGGTGATTGGATCGCAAGGGCACGAAGGTCATCCAGGGATTAATCCATTTATGAGCTCCTAGTGGAATGGGCTTTGTAGAGGCGGGGCCTCCTTGGAGGAAGCAGGTCTGGGGGCGTGTCTTTGAGGGTGGATCTTTTTCACAGACCTCCCTTTTCTCTCTGCTCTTGTCCCTGTGTGGTGAGCTACTTGCTCCACCTCATTTTCCTACTGCCACCATGTTCTCCTTCACCTGACTCAGGCCTAAAAGCAATGGAGACAGAGAACCACGGATCAAAGCCATGAGCCAAACAAACCCTTCCTCCTTTGCTTATCTCTGGTAATCTGTCACAATTAGGAAAATTGACTAACACATTTGCTTTATGTGAGAAGAGAAGTGGCCTGAGGTAGGAATACACAACTCAAGGCTGTGGAAGACGATTAGGTTGGTTAATCGGGCCTGAAAGAACAGATTGTGAGACTGAGAACTACGAGGAAAGTGTGTAGATGGCACCCTGGGGTGGGCAGGGAGGGTGATGGCCTCTGTGCTGCATGCTAATGCCCTCCAGGGAACGCTGAGGGTTGGGGCAGAGGCACCAACCTCTGCAGAGATGGGGTTCCTTCCTTCAGGTTGCTCCGGTTTGGAGATGGTCTGTCCCCCAGAGGATCACATGCTAGGAGCTTGGTCCCAGTGTGGCAGCAGAACCCTTAAGAGATAGGGTCTCACAGGAGGTAATTAGGTCGGAGAGTCTCCAGCCTGATGGACGGATTAAGGCTGTTTCTCCAGAGTGGGTCAAGTCCCACAGGTGCGGACTAGTTTCCTGTGCATAAGCTGTTGTAAGGAGAATGGTCTGGCTGCTCCTTGGTGTTTTGCTGCTTTTCTCACATGTGTGCCCCTTCTGTGCATGGCTGGGTCCTTTACCACTCCTTCATCATAGTGCAGTGCAGCAAGATGCCAGCACCATGTTGTTTGGATTTTCCAGTGACTAGAATGACCCAAATAAACCTTCATATATATGTGTGTAAATATATATGTATGTGTGTGTATATGTGTGTGTGTGTATGTATGTGTGTATATGTATGTGTGTGTGTGTGTGTGTGTGTGTGTGTGTGTGTGTGTGTGTGTATAAAATTTGGCCTGCAGTTGTAACATTGCAGTGTCTGATCACATCAGATCTCTGAAGCTAAGCAGGGTCGGGCCTGGTTAGTACTTGGATGCGAGACCACCTGGGAACACCAGGTGCTGTAGGCTTGGGAGAAGGACCTGGCAACCCATTCCCAAGAATCAATTCGCCATTGAAAACCCTATGTATAGCAGAGAAACATAATAGTATTTCGCCTGTTATATGTAGCGTCTCTATAAGTCAGATACCAACTTGATGGCACCTAACAACAACAGCAACATATACATAATTTGAGGCCAGCCTAGTCTGCATAGTGAATCCCTGGACAGCCTGGGCTACATAGGGAGATCCTGTCTCAAAAAAATTTTATTTATTTATTTATTTATTTATTTGTCCTCAGAGAGCACAGCATGGCGGCGTTCTACTAACTGAGCTAAGCCTCAGCCCCAGGAATGGGATTGTTGTTGTTGTTGTTAGGTGCCGTGGAGTAGGTATCTGACTCATAGCGACCCTCATGGGGTTTTCAATGGCAGACTATTTTGGGATTGCCTTGGGAGTGGATTGCCAGGTCCTTCTCCCATTTTTGGGGTGCTGGGAATTGAACTCGGGACCTCAGAGACTGTGGTGCAGTGCTCTACCAACTGAGCTAAATCCCAGCCCGTCAGAATGGGATTAACAACCTTATAAAAGACGTGCAAGCCTGCAACCATAGCCCTGTGGCATCCGATCTCATCAGATTTTGGAAGCTAAGCAGGGTCGGGCCTGGTTAGTACCTGGATGGGAGACCGCCTGGGAACACCAGAAGCTGTAGGCTTGGGAGAAGGACCTGGCAACCCCCTCCCAAAAATCAATCTGCCATTGAAAACCCTATGTACAGCAGAGAAGCACTGACAATAGTGTTTCCCCTGTTGTACAGAGGGTCGCTATGAGTCGGATGCTGACTGGACGGCACCTAACGACAACAACAACAACAAAAGACGTGCAAGGGAGATGTTCACCCCCTTACCCACCACGTCAGGACCCACTTGCCCTTGGAATTGTGCCTTGTGAGGATGTAGCGGGAAGACGCCACCAGACATCAAATGCCAGCATTTTGGTTTTGGATGTCCCAGCCTACAGAGCTGCAAGAAACACATTTTTGTTCTTAATGATCCGTCCAGTCTCAGCGTTTTTATCATAGCAGCACACATAGATGAGGATGGATGGCTTCCTGGGGTGGGGACCAACTGGGCCTCACCTCACCAGCGGTTCTGCTGTTTCCCTCCTACAGTCCCCCATCTCAGGGCCACAGCCAATGGGGCTGTCACTTCTGCCTCAGCTACTGTGTCACTGTCATCGTCTTCAGTCCTGGCCTGGGACTGCCAGACCAACTGCTTGGTGTGCAGGCTGCCCGTTGCCTGCAGGGGCAGTGCACGGGGCCTCTGTGCATCACACACCTCTGCTCACATATACACACTCCATTGTCCCATCAGACCTGCTTTTACACAACATGAGGGCTAAGGTGAAATCATTAAGAATTCATGACAGCCACAGAAGGGCATTGAACCAAGCACAGAGCCTTGTATGAGGCTCACAGGGCTCACACAGGGCCTGTGTGATTGCTCAGGTGAAGCACCACCAAGCCAGTGCTGCTTGTGGGAAACGGGTGCTCCTGTGTTGGACTTAACTGAGTACTTTAGTGCGGTGGGCCCTTCCATTTGATTTGCTGTTTTTCCTGTAAAATGCACAAGGAACCTTGTGCTTCAGAAGGGAGCGGTTTAAGAGAACACGAAGGGTCAGTTCCTGGATCCTACCCCAGCCCCAGGGACAGGCATCTCACTGAGCCTTTTGCAGAATGAGGCTGAAGGCAGAGCTGGAGGAACTGTTTTGCTCAGGAACCCTGTGAGACTTGGAGAACGCTATTGGGATGCTTGAGGCTCAAGTGGCCGCGTGACACAGAGCTGTGAAGGGCCATAAGCCAGGTGCTGGACCCCCCAAGCACTCCAGAAAGACCCAGACACTCTGACCTCTCAGGAGTGCAGCTCTAGGGGACTCCAGCACAGCTTTCACTGCAGACACCAGCAGCAGGAGGCATGGTGACATCCTGACCTCAAGGGGCTTCCTGCCTTGCACCAAAGGGCTCAGTAGGAGACGAGCAAGACCTGCAGGAGCTCAAGGTAACGGAGAACCGTTTGTGAGCTGGTGTTCGGCAAAGGGCTAAGAACTGGTAAAATGAGGTTGGAACCGTGAATGGTCCAAAGTGGAGGAGCTTTAGGAAGCTTGATAGTATGTGGGAGACACATTCTCACTCATGAAAGGAAGAGACTTGGTAGCTGTAAAAGCTGTCCAGGCTAGGCATGGGCTGCCTTGATTCAGTTCCAGCAGAGACTATGTGACTCGGTGTCAAGAACAAGGGGTAGAAGATGCAGGAAAAGGATGGGTTGAAGGGAGGGGAAGGAGTGTTTATCAAAATGTTGCTGGAGAACCATCTGCATGAGGAGCATCTTGTGAGGATATCGGCGTGCAGGTTCCCACAGAAATTCTAATTCAGTTGGCCTAGATATGGCCAGGGAATCTGCACCTTTAACACATACCCCTGACATATTTTAGATCCACTGAAGTTTGGGAAACACAGTACTAAGGTCCTTGTAGCTATAAATCGTGATGACTCTACATTCTTGCACTGTTCTCCCTGGCCTCATAAGCCAATGATTATAGAGAGAAGCCTTAAGTCTGTATAACCCATTTGGGTCCCCAGTGCCTGAACATCAAATATTAGAAAAATGACACTGAGTAGGTCTTCTACTAATTTCCTAAGCATGAAATAAATTTCATTTTGATGAAAACTTTTAAAGATGGCTTAGCATCTGGTTTTGCAATCCAAGTCATACCGAGCACTGAAAGGCCGAAGCGCCACCAAAGTTTGTCCCCTTGACCAGACTGTCAGGAGGCTCCTCTGCGCCCTCTTCTCAGCGAGGCTCCACCTTGGGCTTCCATGTCTGTCCTTGCTAAGCACCCTGCCCTGCATACGCCTGTTGCAATGAACTTGAGTGGAGTCTTCCTTACTGTTTTAATGACTGTGTTAAGTCGGATTTCTGTTATTGAAACAAAGTATCTGAGATAATTAACTTAAAATGAGAAAAGGTTTATTTTGGATCAGAGGTTGCCATCCATGGATGACTGGGCACTGCTTTTGGCCTGTAGGGAGGCAGCACATCCCAGGCGGGAGCATGTGGGCGAGCGAAACTGCTTTCCTCATGGAGGCCAGGAAGCAAAAAGAAGAGGAAGAGGCTACAGCCCCACAATCCCCTTTGGGGAGACACTGCCAGGGACCCCAAATCTCCTACTATGTTCCATCCCATCCCATTAGTGCCAAGCTTGGGGACTGAGCTTTTATTTAACACATAGGCCCCTGGGGGACATTTGAGGTCCAAACTTGTTGTTGTTGTTGTTAGGTGCTGTGGAGTCAGTATCTGACTCATAGCGACCCTATGTACAACAGATAAAACACTATTGTCAGTGCTTCTCTACTTTTCATAGGGTTTTCAATGACGGATTGATTTTTTGGGGGAGTGGGTTACCGGGTCCATCTCCCAAGGTCCAAACTACAGCAATCATAATTTTTTTTTTTTTTTAGATAGGGTCTTCCATGTAGCCCAAGGTGGCATAGAACTAGCTATGTACTCCAGGCTGGCCCTGAACTCACGTCAATCCTCCTGCCTCAGCTTCCCAAGTGCTGGGATTACAGGGATGCACCACCACACCTGGCTCATCAATTTTTAACAGATACGGTGTCATGACCCGACAGGGTCAGGTTCATCACTAGGCACCCAGGCCTCTCACCCAGGACACCAAGGCCCACCTGTAAAGGCTGTGTCTTCACTCCTAACTGTCTGGGGGATCCCATGGTGAGTCTGACTCCGAATCCAAAGCAGTGTTCTGGGTGACAGTCTGTTGAGGAAGGATAAGGGCAGATTTTCATTCTGAAGACTTTGAGTGTACTCTAGAAACTGGCTTAGAGCCCCCTGTTACTGTGTTTGGAAAGAAGCAGGAGTAGAGTCCCAGGCAAACAGAGGCTGGGGTAAAGTCCACACTTTCTGTCTATGAAACTTAGAGTCTGGATGAGAGACCCAGACTGCTTTGTTTCTAAGGTAGCATGAGCTTCTTAACTTTCTGCTCTACTCCTTCAGCATTAACTCTGCTGCTTTCTTCGTTGTTGATATGATTGTACTAAGGACAGTTTAGATCTTCAAAGACATCCCTAACTGACATCTCTGAGACCTCCTCCTTCCCATTGCTTCTGCTCTTCCTTCCTCCTTTTGATACGGCCCCCTTCTTAGCCCTACCTCCTCCTTATCTTCTCCTCTCAGAGGTTCCTTCCCACAGCAGCCCCTTAACTCCTGCTGCTCATTTGAATTTTAGGCTCTTGTTCCCCATCATAGGGCCTTTCAAGGGACCTGGGAACCTATAAAACCAACTACATATCAGAGCAAAAGAAAGCCATAAAAGTCTCCTCCATAAATGTTGCTAAAAAGCATTAGTCCTCATGTTGAGCGGATAACCTTAACTTGGTCCATCTGCCAAAAACACAATTTGAATTAAAAAATTAAAAAATAGAACAAAGATGAGAACCAAGCATTTTTTATGCACCAGTAAGTTTTATATGACTGTGTTTATTGACTCCAGGCTAAAATTTTAGAATGGAAGGATCTGTCTGTGTTTATGTGCATTTATGCATGTGTGCGCTCCTGTGTATGTGTGTGTGTATGTGTATGTGTACATTAGGTATACATGACGTTTTCCTGCCTCTGGATGGCATTACCAAATTCATTTGCAAAATCTCATGAAGGAACGCTATTCTGATTGTCTTAGAGATAGATAAATGCTTTTATCAATTAAATATTTCTAGAACTCATAAATATAAGTAGTAACACAAATGTCTTTTTCAACTTCATGTGACTACAGGCTATCTTTAGCAAATAAAACTAGCCTAATGTTGGTTCGGCTGGGATTTAGCTCAGTTGGTAGAGCGCTGCGCTGCAGTCTCTGAGGTCCTGAGTTTGATTCCCAGCACCACAAAATCGGGAGAAGGACCTGGCAATCCACTCCCAAGGCAATCCCGAAGTAGCTATCGAAAACCCTGTAAGGGTCGCTATGACCGACTCGATGGCACCTAACAACAACAACAACAATGTTGGTTCATTAAAACAGCTGTGTATGTACTCCATGGATGAAAGTGAAATAAAAGTTATATGAATGGGCTTTTCAACAATAATTATGTTTTACCATATCTGTCTAAAAATACTGTCCAAAATCTCTTTGGTAAGTTGTAACCTTAAAATTATGTTAAGTTAAGCAATAGATATTCATTAAGTATATAGATTATTTCTAAGTAAGATAAACTACTGAAAATTCGTTGCTAAGCATAAGCTTAAGTTTATATATTTTTTTAACTTCTATTTTTGTATGATTTACAAATACATTTAGAGAGACTAAATATATTTTGGCTGGTTATGAAACACATTCTTTTTGCCATATTGAAAAATTATACTATGAGGAAACATATACCTATAAAAATTGAGATGTTATATTCATAAAATTTGAGGGTCTGCTACACAATGCTAGTGTGTGACAGATAATTCACCATTGTATGCTTACTGTTCAAAAAATAAAGTTACTAATTGTTAAAAATTATAACTAATATATGTAAATAAAATTACTAAAAATAACGAGGGTTAAGGGAAATGGTTTTGCAAAGTATGCATAGTATGAAGGATGTGTTTTTGTTGAGGGGAAAAGAGAATAATTTTGTCTTAAAATGAAATAACTTATTGTTCCAAAGGAAAACAAAATAGAACAAAATTTAGTAGATATAAAAAAATTATAAAAAGAGTCTTAGAAAAGGGATCTTATTTTGCGTGGTCAACACTGGCTAATATCAGATGTATTCATTATAAGGCTTAATGAAAAATGAGCATTAGTAAAAGAGGTAGGGTTTTTTAAAATTGTGTTTATTTTTGAATATTTAATTGCCACTTTGATTAAATCAGTAGCTAAGTATTATTTTACAATGACCTAGAGTCCTGTTTAGTCAAGTGTTCAAACCTTTTGATACTTTTGACAAATTCCCATCGGATCTTTAATCAAGGTTCACAAAAGTATAAACCATTAATTGTTGTGAGTTATAGATAGCTTAAGAAAAGATTCCTTTAATCCAGCACCAATATTTCAAATAGAAGTCATAATTCATCCTTCATTAGTTCACTCAATTTCATATTGTTAATTCACTCATATTGTTCATATTGTTCGTTCACTCAATTTCATATTGCTAATTACTTCTGCTTGATCTTAAGCTGTGTTGGTCTGCCATAACAGAATACCATAGACTGGGTGGCTTAAACAACAGAAATGGATTTCATTGGTTTTGTAAATCCAAGATCAAGGTATCTGGTGGAGGCTGTTCCCTTGGGTTGTAGATGGTTACTTTCTATTCTGTGCTCACATAGCCTCTTCTTTGTGTAAGCATGGGGAGAGAGAGAGAGAGGGAGAGAGGGATAGAGAGAGAGGAAGACAGAGACAGAGACAGAGAGACAGAAAGAGAGACAGAGAGGGGCAAGCATGAGCTCTCTGGTGTTCTTATAACAATACTAATCCTATGGGATTCTTACTCCTATGACTTCATTTAACCTTTATTACTTTCTTAGAGGTCCCATCTGCAAACACAGCTACACTAGAGATTAGAGCTTCAGTGTATGAATTGGGAGTTGATGGTAGATATAAGCATTCGGACACAACACTTAGGTTAGTAGTTTTGTGAATCCATCAGCATCTCCACTAGAGTTCTGGAAATCTTTACGTAGTCCAGTGCTGTTGTCTCTAAGTTATTTAAGCAATGTTATCAAAAGCCTATACTCCAGTACCTGGCACAATCCATTCCATGGGCTCCTGATATAGCCCTTTTGTCAAAAATGACACATTGTGGCCTACAGCTGACTACACACACTTTCAGAAAAGAATCAAAGTAAAATAAAAATAATCTTTGAATGGCAAAATATTTAAAATGGCCATGGTTAGAGTTCCGATGGGAATTTATCATAAAATATGCAATCATCAAGGAAATAGATTGTTTCTATGACATATAATATTTTATTTTTATCATATTTTTAATGTTTTTTAAAATTAGTTTTTTTAGTTAGTAATGGGTTTCATTATGACATTTTCATACATGCATAACATTGTACACTGCTCATGTTCACTTCCCACACCATTTTAAATATTAAAATCATGAAAATAGAAAAGTGACCAAAATATGACTAATACCATTTTAGCTGTACATATTAGGACAACAAAGGAAACAGAAACATTTATCTTTCCTCTCTGCCCCTCCTGCTAGCATTTATAAACTCATTTTAAGCATTCTTATTTTCATGGCAATATAATTATTTGAGTAGGTTCAATAAGAATCTGTCTTCCTTGTAGCAGGACATAGATGGAAACATTGGTTATATAACCAAGGTTTTGACTGGAATGTCATATTTGAGAAGGATTCATAACAGCAGCTATGACCAGAGAGGTTTAGGGTGCTAAGGCTGACTTTATGTAGCTTACAAAGCTCTATTGGAAAAACGAACCTGGTACCTGGCTTACAGCATTTTGAGCCTTACAGATGAGTGAGGAAAGTCACTTCACAGCAGGGACAGGAAACCAGATACTTGGAAGATCTGGAGACGAGAGATGTTGCCCCAAATCTACAGGAACTGTGGATAAAGTGTGGTGGGCAGTTCTTAGGTTGACTGCTTCATCTCAAAAAGCCTTTTAAAAGCCTAATCTGAGATTCCTTAGGAAAATGTATAACAAAGAAAACTTAAATAGGCTTACGTGGTCAATTATTATTCTTGTTGCATTTATGTAAATAATCAAAAAAATCTAATGAAGCCATATTAATTTTGTGAACATGAATATTACTTTGATTATCTTTAATCAAAAAGGGTATTAACCATAGAGGTAATTTTGTGTTTCAATGGAAAAGTATACCATGCCCTTGTGTGTTATCAATTTAGGTCCTTTTCACTGTCTGTGAGCTTCTTGCCTACCTGTAACTGGATTGCATTTTCCCATTGTGCACGTTTTCTCAAGGCTTCATCCACATATTTCATGCTCTGCTCCAGGAAATAACCAACACTGTGAGGCTGATATCTATATTATCACCAAAGTTATTTACACTGCAAACCAGGAAACCCGCCAGAGTCCACTGTTATCCTCACTCTACTATCTAAAGAAGTCTCAAGTTCATCATCTAGAAATCCTCTTGACTGGCGGCTCTCTGGACTCAGAAACTGTTTTATTGTCTCCTCCAACCCTTAGTCTTTTTCTTTTTTCTTTCCATATAAATTCCTCTCATTAAATGCCTGACTACTTGCCCCTTCTTCTACTAAATCTCAACAGATGGTTCATCTGGTTCTTAATAAACAAAAGGCAGCAGAACAAGAAAAAAAACCAGATTGTTCAGAGGAAAGATAAACGTCCCTTCTTCCCTTGAACAAAATCGACAAAAACTCTCTTTGACCAAGCCTCAGTGGGACTCCTTGAGGTCTCTTCTCAGCCAGGCCTTGATCTGGGTTTCTGTGTCTGGCCTTGCTGGGTCCAGCTTTAGCAAGAATCCTTCTGTGTCAGTTTAGAGAGATACCCTGCTTTTTTCCTGGACACAGCAGGTCAGGCTGGAGGGGCCTCTGGAGACCCCAGGGCAGCAGGTCGTTGGAAGTAGACCTAGCCCAGCTCACTGGAGCCTGTCCGTCCCTGGGAGCTCAGTCCCCCACAAGGAACCAGGAAGAGGGTGGATACGGTCAGGTTGATACAGATGCAGGGAGGTTCATCTAGATCTTCGCTCTCTGTTTGCAAGGTGAGGAGGAGCCAAGGGAGCCCCAGTACTCCTCGTTCCCAGACCAGAGGTCACGGTTGTCAGACCACAGGCAGGTCTTCAGGGCGTGGAGGGTTGGGATACAGGCTATCAACCTCTCCAGACTCCAGATTTCTTGATCTTCAGGAGAAAAGATGACCTAAATTGCTAAGTGGTTAGCCCCAGGACTTTGTCCCCCTCATTCCTCTGTGGCCTCGCCGAAGACTTTCGAGGTTTGTTGTGCCTCAAATCTGTGCCTGTGGTTCGCTCACCTTCTGTCCAGCTGGGGCCTCACAGGCTGGGAAATATCTCTTTTGAAATGCCAACTTTCCCAAACAGGGAGGCACTTATAAACTTTGTGTTCTCTTTTCTTCCTCTGTGCTTTGCTAAAAAATTCTCTTTAACTGTCTGCTTTTCCTTTCTGAATATTTCTCAGAGACGGTATTGAAATTTGGTTGATGAGCTTCCCACTGAAATGGTCCTCCAAGCCTGAATTCCTTCTCTCTCTCCTGTAATAGGAACTCCCCTCCCTCAGCCCGTTCGGGTTCCTGCTCCCCTCCCTCTCCCTTGTCCTCCAGCGCTTTCTCACTGCTGCTGGTCCACTTGCCTTCATAACCTCATAACCTCCCTTCCCTCTTGTGACTGTCTTGTGAAGTGCATATTAGAGCTGTATTTTACAGAAACACTGAAGTGGGGCTGGCATGTGTCCAAAGTTCCCTGATGATGGATTGTGATAGGATGTGGGCTAGAACAGGGTCTGTTTCAAAAGCCTGGGAACCAAGGAGACAAATCATTACTTGTGGAAGACTTCTCCCTCCCCAAGTCCTGTCCCACTTGCCTATAGAGCCTTTAAGCACCTCTCTTCCCTTTTTCTCCTAGCCTTCACTCCCATAATCCAAAGAAGAGATTTTGAATTACAACTTCTCTAAGGTTATGTTTTTGTTGTTGTTACGTGCTGTGGAGTCGTGGCCGACTCATAGCGACCCTCATAGGCTTTTCAATGGCTGATTATTTCGGGATTGCCTTGGGAGTGGATTGCCACATCCTTCTCCCATCTCTAAGGTTATAGCGTAGTTTTAAATGGGAAGGCAAAAGAAAAAAATTGAGACAGAATCTCACTGTGTAGTCTATATTGGCCTTGAATTTACCAGCCTCCTGCCCCAGTTTCCCAAGCACTGGGATTACAGGTGTGCACACCCAGCTGAAGAAGACAAATTCTGAAAGGTATCAAAGACATCTAACCACCAGTTATGCAGTGCTTGATTAAGAACTTGCTGTGTTCTAGACACTATATTATGCCTTAAATAACCTCATAGCTTGTCCTGAGGTTCTCTATGTGATGGCCAGATAATTTAGAAGTTTATCTGAGAATGTTTAAGGTAAATAGTTTTGTTACTGGGAACACAGGTCTGGGAGTCCAGCGGCAGCAAAACCTCAGTCTGTTTGTGTTTGGCATATAAAAGAATCTATACCCAACACAGAAGTTATAGTAGACAGTATAGATAAGGTTTATTAAAAATTAGTCCACCTTTAATGAATGTTGTTGTTGTTGTTAGGTGCCATTGAGTCGGTATCCCTCTGTACAACAGGGGAAACACTATTGTCAGTGCTTCTCTGCTGTTCATAGGGTTTTCAATGGCAGATTGACTTTTGGGAGGGGGTTGCCAGGTCCTTCTCCTAAGCCTACAGCACCTGGTATTGCCAGGCGGTCACCCATCCAAGTACTAACCAGGCCTGACCCTGCTTAGCTTCTGAGATCTGATGAGATCAGATGCCACAATAATATAGATTCATGCACACATTATATTTAATGAATAATTACCAGGAAAACCTGGGAAGGAACTCTGAAAAACCTTGATTCTCTGGGTGAATTAGCATAAGGATATTTTTATTCCCCAGGGGAAGGTAGAGCCAGGGATAACAGAAGAGTTAAGCAAGCTTCTAGAAAGAAAAGTACCATGGATAGAGAAGATGATGGACCTGAGAGAAGGGAAGGTACAGGCATGAATGCCCCAAGGAGAAGAAGAGAAGAAAGGAGGAGAAGTAGAGGGTAAGGAGTGAAGAGAGAGGAAAGACGGAGGAGGAGAAAGTGGGTACATGTTCCCCTTAGTTTTGTTTGAACTAGGGCATGCCCAGTGTGACATCAGCCTTGGGTGCTTGGCTCTGGGTGCCTAGTGTGATGTGAGCCCTGAGTGTGGGGGTTTAGGCTCCACTGGAAAAGCCCTTTTTTGATATATAGCATTTGAAACCTGTGATCTTTGTTTTGTAAAATGGTGCAATAGACTTGCTGAGTAGTTTCAGGAGAATGGGACCATAGGTGGACGTCCTGGAAGAATCTGCTTTGTTTGAGCTTGGGGATTAGGGTGCAGGTCCATTAGAGAACGTCCTTCTAGTGTCCTTAAGAGATTTGTCTCATACATTGCTTCCTCCATCATGGCTGAATGCAGAAATCATTTTTAATCGCCTTTTCCTCCTTTTTGCCTATTAATATATTTAAGCTAACCTACCTGACAGTTGGACTTTGGCTTCAGAGGCCACTCCAACATTGCCTTTCTGTCTAGAGAAAATCAAAGGTGACCTTTATTCAGATGTTTTCTTGTGCCATGTGGAGAACACTTTATTATACACCATGCTGAGGTGATCACCGATTGTCCCCATGTTTGCATCTTGTCCCAACAATTTTAAAGCCTTTGAGGGCAAAGTTGCTGAAGTCTCCTCACTTCTACCCTATGGCTTAAAGAAACCAAATGGTTCCCTGAGAAGTAAGTGGACAAGTGTGTATGGATGGAAAGGAGCTCTGTGGGAGAAAGGAATCAAGACTCAAATGGCTTTCTTTGGCGGGGGGCTCAAGGTTTTCAGAACTAATATGATAGGCTTTACTTTTAAAAAGATGATGAGGTACATGTGTTCATTTCTTTCTGCTACTAAAACTTTGCCCAAACAATAGTACAAGAATAAAAAGGGACCTAGCAACAGTAAACAAGACATTTAAATGAATTTCTGCAGTATGAAAAGCAGATGAAGAGTGGTCACTGACTAAGCAGAGACTTGAGAATGTGTTGTAGAAAACTGTGGCATAAGGTAAAACAGAAACCTGAGAGGCTTAGAATTTGGAGGCTCTGCTGGAAATAGATGAGGCTCTGGTTTGAAAATAAGAGACACTGGTTAAAAGTCTGCATGTGGTATGTTGGGATCCAGGTACCCTCACCATCACACATAGCTACGAAATTGATATTTGGATCTATTCCTGTGAAAATGCTGGCCCAGAGTTCAAAATCCTAAAGAAAAGCCAATCAGTTGGCAGCTCTATGATATATTTCATAGCTTCCCACTAGCCTTAATGTCTCACTCTTAAGATAAATAGCTGGCCAACAATACAGCATATGAAGAAAGCTTCCAACAAAAGAGAAAAAAAAAATCCAGAAAAAAGATTAGAAAAACCAGAAAACACATAAAACAAGAACATAGTATTATGAGAAAGGACCAATTATAGAATAAGAAAGAAATGGAACTGGTGTGGTTAAGCATGTAGAAAATCTAATTGATTAGAATAAGCCAGTGATGATGGAGCATTTGTAGAAAAAAATAATGGCCAAATGCAGAAAAGCAGACAAATGTAAAGCAAAATAAATAAATAAATAAATTAATTAATTACAGGCAATTGGAAAAACCAAGGGCCATACAAGAAATCAAGGATAATCTAACTCATTGCTTGATTCAATAGTGAAGAATATGCAAAGTGAAATACAGAAGGTAGATTTACCCAACTATTGTGATATAACTATGTTTGAGAGCTGCAGGAGTAAAGATAAGAAGGGATATTGGTATGTGAGAGTTAGGTCCTACTCTACCACAATAGGAAGTTAATAGAAAATGACTGAAATTAATAGGCTAAAAATAAGAGAAGAATTGGAGGCAAATACTAGAGGAATTAGGTTAAAAAAAGTTGGGGTAGTTGTCTAAGGAACAAGATTGAAGGAGGATTGAAAAAGTGAGAAAAGGACTAGTGTTTTTGATATTGGCCTTTTAAGATCATTTGATTTTTAAGTTATGAATATGTGTTACTTTGATTAAAAAATTAATGACTGATGGAAAAGACTACTAAGGATTGAGACAGACTTGCTTGAAATCCATGAACAAAAGATACCATAAGCTTCCTATGGCACACAAGTAAGCATTCAAAAAGTGTCAGCAAGTATTATGACAACAGTGAGCACAGAAGGGAGCAGACTGCAAGATCATTGCCATCTACGATTGGCCTTCGTCTACAAATGACAGGGATTTCTGTTTCTCATGACTCAGCTGCAATGTTTGGATTTGGCTTGAGAGTTGTGCACTGTGGCTCAGCTGAAGTCCAGATGAGTCCTTAATTTGAGGGAAAATAGTAACTTTGCAGGGAATAAACCTAACAAATATCATCTTAGCCAGCTAATCGAGGTTAATATCATCAGTGGTGACATGTGATTAAGATGAACATGATCTCACATTGGAAAAAAATCTTTAAAAGTGCGTTAGAGAAAAAAAAAATCTTTCGATAGACAATTTATGGAACTAAAAAGTGATTAATAAATAGATGAAAGTGTGACTTGTTAGGTGCTGTTGAATCAGTTGTGACTCACAGTGACCCTATGTACAACAGAACAAAACACTCCCCTATTCTGTGCCAGGCACACAATCTTACTTATGTTTAAGCCCATTGTTGCAGACACTGTATCAATCCATCTGTTCTTGTTGTTAGGTGCCATCGAGTCGGTATCCGACTCATAGCAACCCTCTGTACAACAGAGGAAACACTATTGTCAGTGCTTCTCTGCTGTACATAGGGTTCTCAATGGCAGATTGATTTTTGGGAGGGGGTTGCCAGGTCCTTCTCCCAAGCCTACAGCTTCTGGTGTTCCCAGGCGGTCTCCCATCCAGGTACTAACCAGACCCGACCCTGCTTAGTTTCCAAGATCTGATGGGATCGGATGCCACAGGGCTATAGCTGCAGGCTATCAATCCATCTAGTGGAGGGTTTTCCTTTCTCTCGTTGACCTTTTACTCTCCCAAGCATGATGTCCTTCTCCAGAGATTGGTCCTTCATGACTACATGTCCAAAATATGTAAAATATAGTCTATCCATCCTTGCTCAAAGGAACACTCTGGTTGCACTTCTTCTAGGGCAGATCTAAGCCCCTAAATATCAGAGAAATGCAGCCCTTAAATATGAAATATCACTTAGGCCCCACCAGAATGGCAAAAGGTTGAAGAGCCTGAAAACAACTACTAGTCAGGAAAACACTGGAGTGAAACTCTCCCAAAATGCTGTCTTTCAATGTAGGTAGAAATGTGATAGTAACTCTTCTGGAGATAAACTTTGCTTGCTTTCAAAATGAAAACTCTACATACTGCTCTGCTCAGGAGCCCCTCTCCTTGGAGTCTCCCTGATAGAAGCAAGAGCCCGTGGGAATTTATTCAATGAGCTAATATTCAATGATATTCATGGCAAGTAGCCCGCCCGACTCACAGGTAAAGTTCAAACAAAAGAAAAGCAAATCAAAAACAACAAATCACCGGGGACTAAATCAATAAAGGGAATTAGATCCATAGCAAAAGACTTGGAACGTTCCTGAAATATACTTTTTCATGTTTTTTTCCTTGTCTCCCTGGTTTCTAGACAAGTCGGTAAATAAAAAGTGGTTTCAGGGATTCCCCTGAATGAGCATCAGGGTTGTCGTGAATAAAGAGGCTTGTAGAAGGGAAGCGAGGAAGTAAGACAGTAAAGCATTGCATTTAAAAAAGTCTTTCCCAAAATAAATACAGCATACGTGACATAGTCTCATTCGTGTCAAATATGTATATTTGTACAAAATTTATACAAATATGTATATTTGTACAAAATTTATGTATGTGCAAGATAATGTCAACAAACAACTTAGGGATTTAACATCATTTTTAAAAGTTCTTTCTTACAATTTTGTCCATTGTTCGAATTATTCCAAAGAGCATAAATGAATTATATAAACTGAAATAGCAATAAGGCTGTTTTTACAATGAGGAAAAAACTGTCAAGGATCCATTCATCATCCCTGAATCCACCTGGTGATTTCTTTTACACAAAATTGTAACCCCCTGTATCCCAGGATGGATTTTGTGAGAGCAGAGGTAGTATTTCCTTTAGGTGTTCTTATGCGCTCTCTCTCTCTTGCTCTAAAGAGGGTTCCTTGGCATTCTGAGAGTTGCCAAGTAAGTACACATGCTTTCTTTCTTCTTCTCCTCCTTCTCCTCCCCCTCCTTCTTTTTGTCATGTTGGGGATTGGACCTAGGGCCTTATGCACACCAGGCAAGAGCTCCACCTCTGAGCCACACCCCAACCCCTTCGTTTCCATTTCTAAACATGAACTCATTCCCAGATTTGGTTATCATCTGCTCTATCATTGTTCTAGTCCCCATTACAGACCAAGAAACGAGGACTGGGAGGAACTGTAGCCCCTACCCAGCATCGAACAATCAAGAGCTCTCCTCAACACAGCACCTGGTGCATGGAGATAAACCTTTGTCATCTCCTAGACCAATTATCATCTTGCTATAGCATAAGCGGGCTGGGATTTAGCTCAGTTGGTAGAGTGCTGCGCTGCAGTCTCTGAGGTTCCGAGTTCAATTTCCAGCACCGCAAAAATGGGAGAAGGGCCTGGCAATTCACTCCCAAGGCAATCCCGAAACAGCCATTGAAAACCCTATGAGGGTCGCTATAAGTCGGATACCGACTCCACGGCACCTAACAACAACAACATAGCATAAGCTTCTGCAAGGCCAGGCCCCTCCACGAATGCACCTAAATTAAAGCACCACTGTTACTCCCCTCCCATCAGCCCATGGAAATTAAACACAGGCCAGTCAGCAAACTTCCAAGAGTGATGACGCTGGCTGCCTTCAGGTCCCTTCATTGCTGCAGTCTGGCCATGCCTTCCGGGAGCCTGTTTGATCAGAAGATGCCTGCCAGCAAAACTCCCACAGCAGAAAATCATCCATAGCACAGCCAAGCAGAAGCCTTGACATTGATGCGCTAGGCTGGTGCAGGGAGGGGTATATAGAAGCCAATGCCACAGCAGGGCAGTGCCTCTGTCCACCAGCTGCCCTCGGTGTGCATCCCACCATGCACTGGGAAAAACAGGCTCCTACAGTAACAAAATCAGAGCCACTGAATATAGAACCATGGGCTCGCATAACCATAAACCTATTTTCTCTAATTTATTTTTAAAGTTGTTATTGTTAAGTGCCATCGAGTCAGATCTGACTCATGGTAACCCTATATATAACAGAGCAAAACACTACCTAACACTATGCCGTGCACATGATCTTTTTATGTCTGAGCTCATTGTTGCAATCACTATGTTTCTTCTCATTTTGATTTGTGCCACATCAGCAAAAGGAGGTCCCAGAGGCTTTACTCCATTCCCATCATTAAGGTTGACTCTACTTTGAGGAGGAAACTCTTCCCCAGTCATTTCTTGAATGCCTCCCTGCCTGAGAAGCTCATTTTCTGGAACTATATTTGACAGTGCTTCTCTGCTATTCATAGAGATTTCAATGAGCAATTGTTTTGGGAAGGGGCTGCTGGGTCCTTCTCCCTAGTCTGGAAGCTCACAAAAACCTGTCCACTATGGGTGGCCCAGCCTGCAGCTGTGGCCCTGTGGCATCCGATCCCGTCAGATCTCGGAAGCTAAGCAGGGTCGGGCCCGGTTAGTACCTGGATGGGAGATCGCCTGGGAACACCAGAAGCTGTAGGCTTGGGAGAAGGACCTGGCAACCCCCTCCCAAAAAATCAATCTGCCATTGAAAACCCTATGAACTGCAGAGAAGCACTGACAATAGTATTTCCCCTGTTGTACAGAGGGTCGCTATGAGTCGGATACCGACTTGACAGCACCTAACAACAACAACAACAACAACAATGGGTGGCCCTACAGGTACCTGAAATACTGGTAGCATAGTTCTCAGGATCACAGCAACATGCAAACTTCCAAAGCACAACAAGATGACAGACATGTGGGGAACTTTTTAAGTACATACATAATAATTGTACGTGTTTATGGGGTACAGTATAATATATTTTTTTGTGGTATTGGGGGTTGAACCCAGGGCCTCATGCCTGCATGCTTTGCAAGTGTTGGACCACTGAGCTGCGCCCGCATCCCATTGTTCTTTACTTTTTGAGACAGGGTCTCGCTAAATTACGCAGACTGCCTCTGGTCTCAAACTTGCGACCCTCCTGCCTCTGCCTCCTGAGCCGCTGCGATTATAGGCATGTGCCACCACTCCCGGTGCGTACAGTATAATATTTTGATACATGTATATAATATGTGCATGAATCTATATTATTGTGGCATCTGATCTCATCAGATCTCAGAAGCTAAGCATGGTCAGGCCTGGTTAGTACTTGGATGGATGACCGCCTGGCAACACTAGGTGCTGTGGGCTTAGGAGAAGGACCCGGCAACCCACCACCAAAAAACAATCAGCCATTGAAAGCCCTATGAATAGCAGAGAAGCATTGACAACAGTGGCTTTTCTGTTTTACATAGGGTCACTATGAGGTGGACACTGACTCAATGGCGCCTAACAACAGCATATAATGTGTGATGATCTAATCAGGGTAATTGGTATATTTATCACCTCAAACATTTATCATTTCTTTGTGTTGAGAACATTCAAAATCCTCTCTTCTAGCTAGTTTGAGATGTGTACTAAGTTCTTGTTGACTATAGTGACTCTCCACTAGCTATGGGACACTGGGCCTTGTTCTTCCTACTTAGCTGTGGCATGGGTACTGTCACCCATCACCTTGCTCTCTCTCCCAGCCTCTGGTGACCACCAACCTACTCTGAGAGCAGGGACCACAGAGTCCTAGAATCTCAGCATGGAGAGTTACCCAGAGGGCATGTGGCCCTGTCTCCCACCTAAGTGGCAGGTATTTCTCCTAAGGAAGCTGAGTGCAGAGATGGTCTGGCCATAATACTTTGTGAATATGGGAATAAGCAAGCAAAAGCAAGAAGCCTACCTGTGGCCTCTAGATTCTGAAATAATACATGACACAAGAAGAATGCTCCTACCTAGCCATTGTTGTTGTCGTTAGGTGCTATTGTTGTTGTTGTTGTTAGGTGCCGTTGAGTCAGTATCCGACTCACAGTGACCCTCATAGGGTTTTCAATGGCTGACTGTTTCGGGATTGCCTTGGGAGTGGATTGCCAGGCCCTTCTCCCATTTTTGCGGTGCTGGGAATCGAACTCGGGACCTCAGAGACTGCAGCGCAGTGCTCTACCAACTGAGCTAAATCCCAGCCTAGGTGCTATTGAGTTGGGTCCAATTCATAGCAACCTGATGTACAACAGATGAACCATTCCCTAACACTGTGCCATACCCAGCACTACATCAGTGCTTGTCAGGTATTCATAGGGTTTTCAATGGCTGATTATTTGGGGGGAGTGGACTGCCTGTTCCTTCTCCCAAGCTTACAGTGCTTGGGATTCCCACGCCGTGTCCCATCCAAGTACTAACCAGGCCCGATCCTGCTTAGCTTCTGAGATCAGACAGATCATTTTGTTGTTAGGTGCTCTTGAGTTGGGTCTGACTCATAGTGACTCTCATAGGGTTTTGGATGGCTGTTTCGGGATTGCTTTGGGAGTGGATTGCCATATCCTTCTTCGGTTTTGGTTAAACCTCAGAAAGTGTGGAGCAGCACACTACCCACTAAGCTAAACCCTAAACCAGGCAGATCATTACCTTCCATAATATTCTCTGAAGGCATTCAGTATCCTTGGACTCTGTTAAAGCTTCATCCTTCATCTGAAGGTTATGGAGGAGGAGCAAGAGATTCTGAAAACTCTAAAATGTCTTTGCCACCCCTGCCAAGGAGCCAGCATTAGAGACCATCCTGAGAAAAACAAGAGAAGAAGGGAAATTTTTCTTTCTCTCCTCTGCAGAACTATGGACTATTTTGGTTGGTATTTTTGCCCCCTTCACATTTTTTGGCTTTTATATCTAAAACAAATAAATCAAAACAGGCTGTTCTGTGAACTCTATAGAATCTAAGCTAATTTGGTCCTTTCCTTCCTCCCATCCATTGCAGACTTTGGTCACAGCCCCTAAGTCTCAGAAAATAACTTGTCACCCACTCAACTCCCTGTCTCCTTCTTAAAGGAAAATATTTGTATTATTCCACGGAAAGAGTTTCCATGGCAGTGACGACTGTAACATTGTTGCCTTAGCAACCATTTGAGTCCATCTTGAATGATGTGAAATCCCTTTCACAGACAAATAAGGAAAATCTACCACGAGTGTGATTCCACTGATGCCAAAGCCCTGAAAGACAGCTCCTCACTCCTTGGTCCCCCTGGGGTGTCTCTATACTTTCATTTGGGAACTTTCCCCATCTCCTGCTCTTTTGTTTGTTTTGTTTTTGTGGTACCCAGGGATTGAACCCAGAGCCTCAGACATATTTTGTAAATGATGCACCACTGAGCAGCACCCCGAACTCCCTTTTTATTTTTTGTCCCAAGACAGGGTCTTGCTAAGTTACAGAGGCTGCCTCTGTCCTCGAACTTGCAACCCTCCTGCCTCCACCTCCTGAGTAGCTGGGATCACAGGTGTGAGCCACTGTGCCCAGCTCATCTCCTGCTTTTCTAAGGGCTTGCCCTTGTCTTTTCCTAGTGCTCAGACTCTCATCCGCTCACCCACTGTTGGAGACACTGCCCCAAACTCAGCAAAGGGTTAAGGTTTGGCATGCAAAGCCATGCCAAAGATAACGGACAGCAGAATAAATACACACATTGTCCTTTTTATAGAGCCTGCTGCTTGCCCCTGGAGACTGGGTGCACATTTTTTTCAGCCCAAAAGCAGCTTTGAGGGGAGAATTTTTTTTTTTTTCGCAGTACTGGGGGTTGAACCAAGGCCTCGCGCTTGCATACTTTGCAAGTGCTGGACCACTGAGCTGCCATCTCCAGCTGGCTTATTTTTTTTTTTTACTTTTTGAGACAGGGTCTTGCTAAATTATGCAGACTGCCACTGGTCTCGAACTTGAGATCCTCCTGCCTCTGCCTCCCGAATCGCTGGGATTACAGGTGTGCACCACCATGCCCGGCAATTGAGGGGAGAATTTCATAGGAAAGACCAATCTGCCTTGACGTATGACTCCTAGTCATGGCATGTTGGCAAGTCACTAGTCTTGGGCCTCGGTTTCCTCATCTGTAAAGTGAAAGAGTTGGGTGGAAGGTCCTTCTGGCTCTCAGACTCTAGGAATTTTATTGAATCAAGAATGTATCATTCATTGTCTCTTTCCCAAAGGCACCAGAGATTTCTCTTAACGTGCCTGCAGTGGCCTCACGTAGGACAATGGGACAAGAGAAATCCTGCAGTGAAAAGGAATATGCCACATCCATACACATGAGACATACCACCCTCATCAATGTCATGATTGGCACAATAAGCATTAAACTTCAGGGCCACGGCAACTCAAAATCTTCTACAGTCAAAGGCCCAGCAAGCTGACTAAATAAATAAACGAGCTCTCTCTCGGAAGCTGCAATGTTTCTCCCCAGAGGAAATATCTTCAACGCAATTCATGCCCATCTCTGGAGTTTTCTTTGCCTCTTTCCCTATTGAAAAGTGGCTTGAAAAGCTAGAAATGCTCACCTGTTTTCTTCTATTTTTCTATTATTTTTCCTGCTTCTAACTAAACAGGAGGAAAGTTTTTTAAGAGAGGAAGAGAACAGTTTAAATCATTTTTATCATTTTACTGGTTGGCTAGAAAATCACTTTACCAGTTTGGTATGGAGAATAGGAGAAATGCAATGAATCATGGGGTTGGGGGAAGAAAAAGAGAAGGAAAGAAGATAGAGAATTTCCTTTCCTTTTCCTTTAGAAGGAAGCTGAAATACCTCTTCACCAAAGTCCTTCTGAGAAAATATGTCTACCAATGTCACATCAGACTTATTCAGACCTTTGACCTGAAAGTCAGGCTGGTGCAGGAGTTGAGTGAAGGGCTTTGGAGCCAGGCTCTGACACATACCAGCCTAGTGACCATAATGGGTTGCTGGACCTCTTTAAACCTCAGTTTCTTTGTCTGTAAAATGGGAGAAGCAGTATCTATACAATAAAGCTGTTTGAAGGTTACTTCTATGAGGCAATTTGAGGAAGTTATAGCTCTCATGTATTTAACCAAATACGAATCCTGATGTTGCTGTGAAGGTATTTTGTTGATAAGGCTAACATCTACAATCATATGGCTTTGGGTCAAGGAGGTGACCCTTGATAGCATGTCTCACCAGTTGAAAGGCTTAACAGCAAAAATTGAGGTTTCCCAGAGAAGAAATTCTTCTTCAAGACTGCAGCATCGCCAGGTACATCAGAGCACCCCTGTAATCCTAGCAACCTGGGACCGGGAGGCAGGAGGATCATGAATTTGAGACCAGAGGCAGCCTGTGTAACTTCGCGAGACTCTGCCTCAAAAGAAAAAATGAGGAAGGAGCTGGGAGTGTGGCTCAGTGGTGAAGCACTTGCCTAGCATGCACAAGACCCCAGTTCAAGTCCCTAGTACTGGAGGGAAAAAAATGACTGCGGCATTAACTCCTGCCTAAACTGCCAGCCTTCCAGCTGCCCTGTCGATTTTGGAACTGTCATCCTCCACACTTGTATAAGGTAATTCCTTAACATGTCTCCCCTTGCTCTCTTTCAATATATATCTTCTATTTCTTTGGAGAACCCTGACTGATATAGGCTGTTTGGGGATTGGGATACCATAGGGGTACCAGATAATTCACCTTCAGCTTGTATAAGGGGAAACTGGCCTGTCCGTAAGCCCTGCTGATTGAGAGACCATATTTTGCCCCTACACCCCTGCTTGAGTGCTGGCCACGGCTGACTGGAGTAGAGCAGGCCGACCCCTGGCCTAAAGGCAGCCAATCATGGCCAGACCTGACCTGATCCAAAAGCATGAGCCAGGCCAATTGCTATTCTTTTCTTTTTTCCTTTCCTTTCTTTTCCTTCCTTTTCTTTCCTTTCTTTTCCTTTTCTTTTCTGTTCTTTCCTTTTTTTTCTTTTCCTTTCGCCTTCCTTTCCTTTTTCTTTTCCTTTCCTTTCCCTTTTCCTTTCTTTTTTCCTTTCCTTTCTTTTCCTCTCCTTTCCCTCCTTTCCTTTCCTTTCCTTTCCTTTGCTTTCCTTCTCTTTCCTTTCCTTTCCTTCTCTTTTCTTAGTAGACTGAATAGGAACTAAAGAAATAATTCACCAGTTGGCAGAGAACAAATCAGCTCAGTGGTGAAACAATTGAAAAGGCACATCACTGAAGGAAGTCATGGAATGAGATTTGTCTTACCCAATCTGCACAGTGTTCTGTGTTTTTGTGAATCTGTTATAAAACCTTAAAATTGCATAGAAACCCAGTTCTTTCTCTAGCATCTCTTAAGAAGCCAGAAGTTCTGCAACATGGAGTCCACGTAGATGTAATCAGATGGGCCTGCGGTACTGCAGCTGCAGATATTCTCCCACCACACTCTATTATGCCCAACCTGGGCAGCCTCACACTTAGGTTACTCGACAGCACATGTGCACATTGGTGCATGCCCGGGCAAGTATTGGTGCTTGCAATCCTGTGTTAGAGGGAAGATCCGTTGATGGCTTCTAAGAAACTAAAGTTGCCTTGAATCCAGAGCCAGAATTATGGAGGTCAACTTTAACATGGTTCCTGTTCCCATATTTCCTTGTTGTTAGGTATTGTCACATAGGGTCCGACTCATAGAGACCTTATATACAACAGAACGAAACACTATCTGACGCTGTGCCATACACACGATCTTTTTATGTTTGAGCCCATTGCTGTAGACACTGTGTCAATACATCTAGCTGAGAGGTTTCCTTTTTTTTTTTTTTTTTTGCTGACCCACCATTCTTCCAAACATCATGACCTTCTCCAGGGATTGGTCCCTCCTGACAACATGTCCAAAATACATAAGACACAGTCTAGCCATCCTTGCTTCCAATGAGCACTCTGGTTGCACTTCTTCTAGGACAGATCTATTGGTTCTTTTGGCAGTCCATGGTATAGTCAATATTTGTCTCTAGCACCATAATTCAAAAGCATCGATTCTCCTGTCTCCCTATTCAGCTTCCATCTTTCATAAGCACATGATGTGACTGAAAATACCATGGCATGAATCATGAGCACCTTTGTCCTCAATGTGATACCTTTACTTTTCAACACTTTAAGAGGATTTTTGCAATAGCTTTTTCCAATGCAATGTGTCTTTTAATTTCTTGACTGCTGCTTCCACAGGTGTTGATTATAGAACCAAGTAAAGCAAGAGCTTGGGCAGCCACAATCTTTTCTCCATTTACTCCATGAAATTGAATACTGACCCAGGTGCTAGGAATTTTGTTTTGTTGATGTTGAGGCGCAATCCATACTGAAGGTTGTTTTCTTTTATCTTCATTAGTAAAGGTTTCAAATCCTCTTCACTTTCAGCAAGCAGAGTTATGTCTTCTGCATAATGCAGGTTGTTCATGCATATTCCTCCAATTTTGACACCATACTCCTTGTTATAAAGTCCAGCTTCTTGGATTATTTGCTTAGCATAGTGATTGAAGAGGTACGGTGAAAGGATATAGCCCTGATGCACACATTTCTTAACTTTAAACCAGGAAAGTTTCCTTGTTCTGTTCAAATGACTGCCTTCTCGTCCATGTACAGATTCCTCATGAGTACAATTAACTGGTCTGGTATTCCCATTCTTCATAATGTTATTCATAATTTGTTGTGATCCACCCAGTCAAATGCCTTTGCATAGTCAATTAAACAAAGATAGACAGATTTCTGGTATTCTCTGCTTTCAGATAATATCCATCTGACATCAGCAATCATCTCCCTGGTTCCATGCCCTCTTCTGAATCTGGCTCGATTTTCTGGCAGTTCCCTGTCAATATATTGCTGCAGTCACTTTTGAATATTCTTTTGCAAAATTTTACTTACATGTGATATTAATGATATTGTTTGATAATTTCCACATTTGGTTGGATTCCCTTTCTTGGGAATAGGCACAAATATGGATCTCTTGCAGTCAGTTGGCCAGGTAGCTTTTTTCTAAATCTCTTGTCATAGACAAGTGAGCACCTTCGGTGCTGCATCTGATTGTTGGAAAATCTCAATTTGTATTCCATAAATTCCTGGAGTCTTGTTTTTGCAAATGCCTTCAAGGTAGTTTCCACTTTGTCCTTCAGTACCATTGGTTCCTGATCATATGTAACCTCTTGAAATGGTTAATCATCCACCAATTCTTTTTGGTATAATGACTATGTGTATTCTTTTCATCCTCTTTTGATGTTTCCTGTACCATCTAATATTTTCCCTGTAGAATCCTTCACTATTGCCACTTGGGGGTTGAATTTTTTTCTTCAATTCCTTAAGCTTGAGAAAAACAGATTGTGTTCCTCCCTTTTGGTTTTCTATCTCCAGCTCTTTGCACATGTCATTAAAATATTTGATTTTGTCTTCTCGAGCTGCCCTTTGAAATCTTCTGTTTCCTTCCCTAAATTTGTCATGTTCTTCCTTTTATTTTAGATGCTCAACATTGAAGAGCAAGTTTTAGAGTCAGTTGGTAGAGTGCTGCTTAGCACTCTCTGAGCACCAGGGTTCAATCCCCAGTGCTGCAAAAATGGGAGAGGGACGTGGCAATCCACTCCTGAAACAATCCCAAAACAATCAGCCATTGAAAATCCTATGAAAGTCAGTCAACAGCACCTAATAAGGTATAGATTAGTCTTCTGGATGCCTGGAGAAGCCAAAGTCCATATCAAGAAGGACTTTGGGAAAGTCCATCTGCATGTGCAATCAAAAAGGGAAGTAGATCTGGGCTTTGACTCTCCCAAGGCAGTTAGAGCAATAGGTTTTAGAATTTGAGGGGCTCTGGGGCAAGGCTGTTTATCAATCAGTATGGAAGTATATAGTTTGTTAACCACTCATATGGCTCAATCTGTGAATGTAGCACCATAACTCACAGAATGATCATTCATGAAATAGTCTTTAAGGATATTGGACTCTTTATTACCAGTTTATTGTTAGTGCAGATACCTTAATGGGTTAATGCTGGTATAGCCCTGAGAATCTTTCTTTGCCACACACAAGGATTTCTAGAAGCCTTGCTTTGGCAAGGATTTTAGTTCAGATACATGTGCAAACTCCAGGGTATTGCACTTTGTTATCACTGACTCCCAGGTACCTGGACATGGGCCATACATCTCAGTGGAAAGTGAGGTCTTCATCTTGCCTTCTAGATACAAGCTGGTGATAGTGTGTAGATCGGAACATGAACAAAATTGTGAAATAAGACTTTCTTCACCTGTGCTTCTATAAAAGCATCAACTTGAACAACTATCCATGCACAAAAATTCTTCACAAGAGCTAAGGAAACCAGATGAGAGAGCACAGTGTCTGGATACAGTGCAGAAATAAGAAACAATGCATTGAGGAGGGTGGGAAGGACAGTTACATCACCTGTGTCACCCTTCCTTCAAGCTCAAGAAGGACAGTGCAGAGATAGACAGCCTGTGGGAGGTAGAAAGAGAAGGAAATGAGCATCTGATGTTGCCTTGAATCCCCATGACCATGAGAAATCCCCCACAATCCTGGAAGTCAAGTTAGTATCTACAGACTGAGCCTCCAGACCCACCCTAGTGCCAGAAGTGATCCCAAGCCAGCCCCTCAGTGGTCTCAAGCCCTGGGCTGCTCCCAGCTCAAGGCTAGTCTTAGTGGCCTTATACCCCAGGCTAGCCTTGGCACTGGGCTGATCTCTACAGACCCAGGCTGCAGACTTGCCCTAGCACTAGGCCAGCCCCTGCAGCCGCAGTCATCAACTGGCCTCCAGGCTGGCCTGATTGTTGTAAACTCCAGGCCCATCTCCAGGTCGAAGACCAACCCAGTGCCAGGTTGGCTTACACTGCCCCAGGTCTTCACCCTAACCCAAGGCCAGGAAAGGGCTCAGGTTTCTCCCAGAAGACACTGACCCTGGGCCAGCCCCTGTAGATACATGCTCCAGATCCATGCCTATGGACGCAAACTCTAGGCTGGCCCCAGAACCTAGGCCAGTTTCTTTACAACCAGCCTCCATGCCAAACCCCTTGGCTTTAGGTACCAGCCAGCATCTCTGATCCAAGACCCCTGACAGACTGACACAGCTCCTCATCCCATCCCTATCCCAATTCCAGGATGGACCTAGGCACCAGGCCAGTCACAGTTGTCCCAGACTCTGGCAGATCAAAGGTCTAGTCCTGCTGCAGAAAACCCAGGTTCCAGGATGACCTCTGAAGACCCATGCTCCAGGGACTTAGTACCCAGTCTTGCCGATGTGAATTTAGGCTGCAGGCCAACCCCAGCGGCAGACCAACTCCCATAGACCCAGGCTCAAGGCCCACTCCAGCACCAGGTCAGCCCTGTGTATCCAGGCTTCAGGCCGGTTCTCATGGACTCGGGCCCCAGGCCCACTCACCTGCTGATCCAAGCACCAGGCCAGCCTGCCTGGGGATTCCAGAAGCAAACCCACCTGCCGACCATGTCAGATGACCGGCCCAAAATCTCAGGGTGGGCAGACTGGTGAAGGATTTTCCTAGATAGAGCTAATTTGCAATGGCTGGAGCAAGTCCCAACTTCAGATTGGTGCAGACACCAACATACTGCCACAGAAGTCAAGAACAATTAGGAAAGTACTCTCACTAAATAAAGCACCAGTAACCAACAAGTAAAGAGACAGAGATGTATGATAAAAAATTGAAAATAACTGTTTTAAAGAAGTTTAACAAACATCAAGAAAATACACAGGAACAATGCAAAGAAATTGGAAAATAACAAATCACCAGAATTGTACACTTAACAGGAGACTGAAATTATATACTGGCGGTGCCAAAAAAAAGTATACACATTTGAAGAGATGTTATCTGTATATTACTTTTCAAAGCTGAATTGCATTATAATGGTAACCAGCTTGAGCACCTCTTGCAACTGCAGAAATCAAATGTGACTTATATTCATCTTTTTTTATCAGTATATATTGTTGTTATTGTTGTTGTTAGGTGCCATCGAGTCGGTATCTGACTCATAGCGACCCTCTGTACAACGGGAAACACTATTGTCAGTGCTTCTCTGCTGTTCATAGGGTTTTCAATGGCAGATTGATTTTTGGGAGGGGGTTGCCAGGTCCTTCTCCCAAGCCTACAGCACCTGGTGTTCCCAGGCGGTCTCCCATCCAGGTACTAACCAGGCCTCACCCCGCTTAGCTTCTGAGGTCTGACAGGACCGGATGCCACAGGGCTATGGCTGCAGGCTCAGTATATATTAAGTATTCCAATTTTCATACTTAAAATATGTATACATTTTTGTGGCACCGTCTGTATGATGGCTGGTATAGCTGAGATGCATGCAGTCCTAACCCATAACCTAGGCTAGAGGCGAGAACAAGATACCTTGTCCTGACTCCTTGACACATTTTGACAATGGGAAGCACCTCGATGTCAAGGATAAAATCAGTATCTGGAGTAAAGAGCGTGGTTATCGGAGAACAGAGGAAAGCAGGGTGGTTTTCTTGACATTCCGTATGGTTAGACTGGTGGTAAACAACCTCAGGTATCTCATTGCATCTCTCTAATTTGAAAACAAATTTGAGAAATTAGTATTATTTTCTGAATGTAAGACAGCTTTTCTTTCAAGATGGAGAAAATTTGGGGAAAATACAAAAAGATAAAGAAGAAAGTAAATATCAATGTTCTTGCACAGTTGTAAAGCATATTGTAGTACTGGACTATTTATTGATTCTGCTCAGGTCAGTCTTAGAGCTAAACATTTAGAGATAGGGGAAGTAATTCAGTCTTAGGTAAAACCAAGTGCAAATCTTTTCACTGTGGAGCCTGGTATGGCCTGATATTATCCTATGAACATCCACTAGCATCTCTCATGTGTCCAGGATCTCTTCTAAACCTAGAATAATAGATTACATTCCCGAAAGCAAAAATTACTTTCTCTTAGAAAACAAAAGAACAGACTCAGCAGCCAGATAAATCCCTAAACTGCCTTCTAACATGGCCTTAAATCAAACATACCCTTTCAGGAAACTATCTCTACCTTTCCCACAAACAACCATAATTAATTTCTTCTGTGTTGTTTCACACAATATATTCCAAATTCAATGACTCTTTCAGTCAGAATGGCCCCTTTGTGTGTCTCTGAAGTCAATCCAATTCTGTGGCAAGCTGATTTTCCTCCGTCCCAGCTCACACCTCTGATTAGTCTCACCTCACATTCACATAGGGAGGTCTTGGGACCTCCTCTCGCTGTCTCTGCCAGCTCCAACAACACATTTCCAGTCTGCTGGTTCAGCATGTTTATGAAGGGCCAGGTGTCATATGGTAAGACAAGATTAGGAGACACTGCTTTTTAAGTAAGCTGCTCATAACAAGCACCAGATCTCCTAGGTGAATATCCTTTCTTTCCCATGTGGCTATAGCCCCTAAGTCAGTCTGTAACCAAAGTAAACTCCCACAAGTCCTGCTTACACCTCCAAACCAATTTCTTCAGGCAATTGTTGTTGTTAGGTGCCATTGAGTCAGATTGTACTCATAGGGACCCTCATAGGGTTCTCAATGGCTGATTGTAAACGTCTGTTAAGCACCTACCATGTTCCAGGCCCTGTATGGATGTGGTAGAAGACACCAGTTGATTAAGACAGTGTCTACTGTTAATGGATCATGAGGCCAGAATGAGAGGGCAGAAAAGAATGGGAGACCATAAAGAGGATCTTTCGTTATACTGGGGGCTTGGTGGGATGAGGTCCAGTGTGGGAACATGTTTTATTTGTCTAGGGTTCCACAGTTATCATCAGAGCCAGACCTACAACCCAGTTCTTAGATGTTTTTGCTGAATCTTTGCCATTCCATCACAATGAATATTTAGAGCAGAAGGACAAATTTTAGGTTTTCAGGTAGGTAACCTAGAGAAGTGAAGTGAGCTGAGCAGAGACTGTGTTGAGTGGGAGCATGCAGGTAAAGGCCGCCCTTTAGTCTCAACTTCTTGTACCTCATCCAGCCTACTCACACTGAAGTCAGAGAAGGGTGGATAAAGTCAGGCTAAGTCTATTTCCTTAGCTCTGCTTGGTTAAACACACTGCGAATTAAAGTTCATTCAACTTCACTTGCATGGCTTAGCCAAGGGGCTCAACTTTAATGGGCAGAAGAATTACCAGAGAGGTCAAATGTGGATTCCTGGACCCTCCCTGGAAACTCTGAACTGAAGGCTGATGAGGCTGACCCACAGGCCAGTGAAAGCCAGTGTGGAGGGGACAGAGCACTGGGCTTGTCCCTGACATTTGAAATTGGGAGCTGGTGAGATGAGCCTGCTGTGTAACTTGGACAATTCCCTTAATTTCCCATGTCTTGTGACATAAGGAAGTTGGAAGGGATAATCCCAGTGGACCTTCAGTTCTAACATCCCTGGCTGTGTCATTTGACAAGTCACATATAGTCAGACCTCTTGGCTGCTTGGCTGAGCAGACAAGGAGTGCCTGCAGGCAAGGGCCCCACTTGTGTCTACTGACATGGGGCCCTTTGGACAGTACTCTCTCCTGCAGATGAACTTGGCCCAGTCAGAACACCTGCCATGCCAAATGATGCTTTCATATCATGTGGAAATGTTAATAACAGAGTCTGACCAAAGAATCTATCTGCCTTGGTGGTTTGGGTCCTCCAATCGGAGCTGCTTTCATTCTTCTTCCTTCCACTGACATGCCTCGTGTATGAGGATGTTCATTTACATACCTGGGAGAGGATCAGCCCATAGACACAAAACCAGCCACACTGCACGTGGTCAGGAGAAGGAGCCTTGGTACAATCGACCCCAGGCTGGAGAGGTGGATCAGAGCTGCCTTCTCCTGTGGAGTTTCCAGGCACCACAGCGGGCAGAAAGTCTTTGGGGTCAGAACTGAGCTTCAGTCTCATCTCTGTCACTTGCCAGCTGGGGAAAAATCTAAGTAATTTAACTTCTTTGAGTCTCTTTCTTTCCTAGTCTGAATCTACAAAAGAAAAACAATCAAGCTTGAGTCCAGGGTTGCAGTAAGAGTTAAACCTCATTACATACAGGAAAGTGCCTGTCGCCCTCTCCTCCTCTCCCTTCAGCTCTTTCTTTACTGCCACCTCTGCTGGGGGGAAGGTGTAGCCACCAGGGCTTTCCAGCCTTTGGAGTCAACAAGATAGAAAGCATGAGAGGAGGGTGAACGCCTTTTCTCTTTAGCATTATTGAAAAATGTTCAAAAGGAACATTTACACTGGAAGTTAACTCTGGAAAACAAAGGGAAATGAACAAAGCAAATACAAACCCACAAAACGAAATGTAGATTACAGGTCCTACGAGAGCCTCTGACAAACCTCCCACAATGTGGGGGACAATGAGGCGCACTGGAGCTGGGAGCCTGTCCCCTGTGGGAGGCTGAAGCCCTATCCCTCCTGTGGGGCTTTCTCTGCCTGAGGAGGTGGGAGGAAATGTGAGCTGGAGGCACAGAGAGCACTCCGGCTTGTCCTGGCAGCTCTGTAGCTTACCCCTTCCCACATCCCCACCCACCTGCAGCTCCTACAGAGGATGAAACCACAGCCCTTCCTGTGCAAAGCTGCCCAAGGCTGCAGAAAGCCTGTCACGACTCCAGGAGCAGGGGAGACTTGCTCCTACACAGGTGGGTGTTGTACAAATAGCAGGGAGAGGCTAACGCTGCTGCCTTTTCTACATCGGGGCCAGGTCTTGCAGTGTGTTCTGCTGGGACTATCAAAGGACAACCCCACAATTCAAGGTCCCAACCCATCCGGAGGCCTGGGAGGGGTGGGGCCTCATAGGCCCAGCCCTATGTCACCCCCAGGGCAGAGCTAGTCATCAGAACATAGGCCTTGCTTGAGCTTGAGACAACCCAAAGTGAGCCTTTCAGATTCCAGAAGCTTCCAAACTAGACAGACAGTAAGGTCACAACATAGGCTGCCTTTCCTGGCAGTCTGAAGAGGGAGTCCAGGATCAGTGTGGGGGTCTAGAAAACTTGCCAAAGAGTAGTTTATTCTTTTTCTTTCTTTTGTTTTTTCCTTTTAAATTAATTAATTAATTAAATTATGTAGCTCAGGCTGGCCTGAAAGTATCCTTTAAGTATGCCACCATGCCCAGCCCCAATGTGTGATTTAAGATGCTAAGGATGCTTAGCAGCAGGGAAGAGCCTTTGGAAGAAGTCAGTTTACATAGGTGAGGGCCCATCTGTGGAAGAGGAATTTGCCATAATTTAGGGATGCTTCACCCTGGTGTCTGATCCTGTCAGATATCAGAGGCTCAGCAGGGTTTGGCCTGGTTAGTTGTTGGGAGACTTCCTGGGAATACTAGGTGCTGTGGGCTTGGGAGAAGGACCTGGCAGCCCGTTCCCTAAACCATCAGCCATTGAAAACCCTATGAATAGCAGAGAAGCACTGACCATAGTGCTGGGCATGGCACAGAGTTGGGTACTGTTTTGTTCTGCTGCTCATTGGATTGCTATGAGTCATATTCAACTCAACAGCATCTAACAACAACGGGGCAGAACTAGAGTCAGAGTGTTGGAGGCACAGAAAAAATTTTTCTCATGGCCATGTAGCAAGTACTGAGTTGAGGTCTTCACATGATCTCTTTGGCATTTCAGAGAGTAATGCCCCAAGTGAGATAAGGTTGTGGGCATTATACCAGGTATGACGCCAACAAAGGGCCTTGTGAGCCCTCTTTGATACTTTGAGCAGTCCAATGATACCATGGATAGTCTGAACACAAATGTGTGTCTTCCCAATCTGCCGCAGACCAGCTGCAGCCTAGATGGAATCCAGGGTTTCCTGAAGGCAGATGAGGAGTCCGCGATGGGTAACAGACACAGCAGCTCGGAGGCAGTGTGATCTTGTTCCGTTTATTTCCAGATTATCCAGCCTTTTTATACAGAATTACAATTCATTAAATCTTATGAAAGGTCAGAAAAAGACAAGGAAATTGGTTGCATAGATGGAATCACCTGATCAATTGTCACATGAGTGTCAGGTGGTAATCAATCAAAGTGAAAGAGGAACTCAGAGACAAAGTGTGGTTATTTTAAAGAAATAAACCAAGACCACCTGAGCATCTGCATTTCCTATAACAATTGACTATTCTTAACTTTATGCAGGAATTTAGGGCGGTTAACTGCCACCTGTGTGTCACCCCATTGAATCGGTTGTTATGAAGAATGGGTGCTTTTGCTTACTGTAGAGCTGTTGGTACAAAGGCTTTTGTTTAAGGAGTTTACGCTGTTGGAAGTCATTCAGGGATTTCCGTTCAAGACAGTCTGTAGCTTGTCAACTCCCAATCTGAATTAGCATTGCCCACAGAGCCAGAAGATTATTTTTCATTAATATTTCTAGAAACCTACAATAGTGACCAATTAAAATTTAAGAAAAAGAAAAGATGGGGTTCCAAGTCCTTTTCCATGAAGAGACCTTTTTGGAGGTACTATTCCCCTCTTGGCAGACTTTCCCTCCTAGGCTAGGAGTACTCCTCCCCTTTCCGTGGATTTTCCTTCCAATGCCTATATTAAAGATACTCTTCCTCATGTGGGGACTCTGTCTACCCATCATGAGTGGATCTGGACCTGGCACCAATCATAATGAATATTACCAACTCCTCTCAGCTTCAAGTAACCTGTGTGGTCTATGGCTGACCTGTGGAGGCTCTGCCTAGGTCTTCCCTAAGTGGGAAACATGCTACTGGATCACAAGAGTGCAGTCATGCCCCAGTGATGGAGCACAGGCTGACTCTGCCAGAAGGAAGGGGTAGTACGTCCTTATACCTTTGCAGAACTTCCTGATGGGGCATCTTTTTTTGAGTCAGGCCCTGGACCAGTGCATCTAGCTGCTCATTCAGCCTGTATGCATCCTGTTTGGATGCACATTTATTGATGGTGCCCTGCAGGAATACTTAGTCATTTGTGAACAGAAGTCCCACAAAGACACACTTTTCAATGGCTGTTGCTGTCCATTCCCTATGTGCCATCATAGCTTTTTCTTGACTCTTGGTGGGAGTTTGCCCTCTTATACCCTAGAAAATTGACCCTGAACTCAACCCTCCAGATCTGCATGTCTTTCTACTATCACAAACAAGGACACCTCTTATCAGAATGTATCTTAGACCAGACATGGAGAGACAGAGGCTGTTTCTATATTGGAAAAACAACGACTAATAGAATTAAACATTTCTTACACTCAAAACTCTGCATCTTCATCTTTTTATGCTCATTAAGTGCTTTTTTGGGATACATGGCCATGGTGTTTTGGATCAAGCAATTGTAGCAGGATATGAACATTGAATTTGTTTTGGTAAAATGCTTCAATTTGTCGGGATTTTTCTTTGCTCCATTGCAGGTTATCATCTAGCTTTTCATCAGGATGGGATAAAACATCTTTTGACCTTCCAGGGAGTAGATATAAGATGGCCATATTCTCTGAATACCAACTTTCTATCCCTTTAAAGAAGGAGGATCCTAGTTTTTCTTCCTATGTATTTAAATTACTAATTATTTAAGCTCCAATTTTTATGGGTGGAGTATTTGTTTGTATGTTCATTCTGGTTATTCTTTTCCTGTCTGAAAAATCCTAGTTTTCTTTTGCATATCTACTTGTCCCCCATTATTTACAGACCTGCATGTGGCAGATAGATGTGTTTTCCCCCCACATATAGAGTTGAGGGGATCATGGAGACTTTCCTCACCAGATTCTTCCTCTATCATCCCAAAATAGCTAGGAAGGTGGGCATGTGACCTAAGTCAATCAATCAGATTCTTCTCTGGGACTTTTTCTTTATGATGTTTTGAGATAGATTCTCACTGTTTAGCCCAGGCTGGCCTTAAAGTTGCAGCAATCCTCCTGCGTCTTCCTCCTGAGTGCTAGGATTACAGATGTGGCCACCATATCTGGCCCTCCTCTGTTTTTTTTGTTTGTGTTTGTTTGTTTGTTTGTTTGTTTGCTTGTTTTGACATACTTGGGAGTTGATCCTAGGGCCTCGCACATACTTTACAAGTGATCTACTGCTGGGCTGTTCCCCTAGCTCAATTTTTACTTTTTATTTTGAATCAGGGTCTCACTAAGTTAAGCAGGCTGTCTCTGGCCTGGAACTCACAATCCTCCTCCCTCAGCCTCCTGAGTCACTGGGATCACAGGTATGAGTCACTGTACTCAGCTTCATCTGGGATTTTGAAGGACAAGCAGAGTAACATAAAGATGCCAAGATGAGAGAAGCAACACCCTGACTGTCAAACACCTCCTGCCCTGGTTCCTGTCTTTCTTCCGAGCTCTCATCCAGACTTCCCATCAATTCCACGAACTCTCTGATAACTTCCTGATAAGTTTCATTTATTTGTTTTTGTTTTGCTTAGATCATGTTTTAGGACTTGGCTAAAACTAAAGATGCCTGCAGCCATAGCCCTGTGGCATCTGATCCCGTCAGATCTCGGAAGCTAAGCAGGGTCGGGCTTGGTTAGTACCTGGATGGGAGACCGCCTGGGAACACCAGGTGCTGTAGGCTTAGGAAACGGACCTGGCAACCCCCTCCCAAAAATCAATCTGCCATTGAAAACCCTATGAACAGCAGAGAAGCACTGACAATAGTGTTTCCCCTGTTGTACAGAGGGTCGCTATGAGTCGGATACCGACTCGACGGCACCTAACAACAACAACAACAACAAAACTAAAGATGACTCCCTTCCCTGGCATTATTTTGATTCTTTACAAATAAGCAACAAGATGGAAATATCAAGCCATCAGGGGACCAAGAAGTCAAAGAACTTTTCTGCTGACTCCCTTATTCTCCCTCAAGATGTTACTGCTTAGTGATGGGCTAAGAGAAGAATTGCTTCAATGTACCACATTCAAGTAGGAACTGAGAAGTCAGATTACATAGCTGATACTCCATCCTCATTATTCCCAAGAATGATGCCTTCCTATTACCTGTAATGGGCTCAGCCCATCTCCTGGGCAGCCTGAAGGTAAGGGAGAGTTTCACGCCAGTTGCCAAAGAACCACACCCTGGGCCATGCTGTGACCCATTGCAGTTTTCTCATTCAACTTCACCTAAGAGGGAACTCCTAAGGGCACCCAGGAGAACAGGAAGACTAGAAATGGCATGGAATCTAAGGTAGAGTAAGAACAGAGCTAGACGGAGCTGTCTGGATAAGAAGGGCTGAACAGGTGGGGACATGGAGCCCATGACTCAGAGCTAAGTGCAGAAGCACAGGTTGGGGTTCACGGTACTTGCATGCTGAACTGAAAATGACCTGAGATTTTAAGTGACCCGAGAGCCAACATGATGATGTGACTCCCAATGAACTCTGGAGATTTATTCCAGTGATGCCTGGAACACTGAAGCCATCTCTGCCCCTCACTGTGGCACATCAACCCTGGGAAATCAGGGACAAGGGAAATCAGAACAAGACAAAGAGAGGATTCGGGTTAAGTGGAAGAGAAAAGTGGGCAGCAAAGTCAAGCTCTATCATATCTGAGAGGAACTGGAATTTTTCTGCACCAGAAGACACAACTAAAAGCAATGGTTAAGAGCTGGGAATGTAGCTCAGTTGCAGATCTCTTGCCAGGCATGCTTCAGGCCCTGAGTTTGATCCCCAGGACTACAGAAACAAAAGACAAACTGATGGTTAGAAGTTTTGGGGCAGCAGATTTGGATCAGAATAAGGAAAATCTTTTAAACAGAGAAGTGCAGCAGCAAAATGGGCTTCCTGTGGGAGGCTGACAGGACAGTGAACAAGAGCCTGGTCTCAGGAAGCAGCCTCCAGGATCAAGTCCCAACTCTATCATCTAACAGTTGTGTGAGCTTGGCAAGTTCCGGAGCCTCTCTGTTTTCATTTGAAAGGTAAGGAGATAATAGTACCAACCGCCCACGGAATTTGTGAGGGTTAATGAACTAATATTGGTACAGGGTGTTGAGCAGTGTCTAACGTGTACATATATGTACTACATTAATACTAGACATTAGCTAGGCTTATGCTGTAAGGGGGTGAGCACCTCATTGATGGAAGGAGTGGAACCTGAGCTGTGTGACAAGTGTCAGAGATGCTAGAGGCAATTCCTGCACTGGATGGGAGATGGGACCAGACCATGGTACAGAGAATAGAGTATTGGTTCTGGTTTCAAGTCACAGAGTTACCACAATGACCTTGAGCAAGCCACAAAATCTCCAGGTCTCAGTTTTCACATCTACAAATGAAGCTGGTATCTTTCACTCCACAGAACTATAATAAGGATTAAATAATTAGGTGTACAGATATCTGTTATATTATTTATACTTGTTTTGTGGCCTTGGAATCTCAAAGATAATCACCTAAAACATTTATAGATGGATTACCTTCATAGGGTCTCCAATTCATATGGGTGGAGAGTGGGCATATTGATTGCTCCCTGCCCTCCTTCCCCGGTACCCTGCAACTCTTTGGGTACCAAAGCTGGTCCTCAGCAGCATTCTGGCTGGTCTTTTTGTCCTTTCACAACAAGTGCCAGATCCTTTCAGGCTGCTTTGTGTGACTCACTCTTGTTAGCAATTAACCATGATGTTCTGCTGGAGGCTACCATTATAAACGATGAGAACAGCTGCTTTGGGCTAAGCAGAGTCTGGCAGGCTGGATTGTTTGACCTCAAGATTTATTGCTGAAGAGACAGAAGGTGAGCCCTGGGCAGGTCACGGCTGGCCTGCCTCCTCCCCCATGCCCAGTTTTGCCTCTGGGTTCCCATGGCACTTTCAGTCCTATAGGCCCGGACTGTGCATTCACACCCACTTGCTGGCACCTGGCTGACTGGCAGGAGCCAGGAAAGTCTGTTGGTGAGGGAGGCTGGCAGGGAGACGTGCTATTTCTTCTCTTGGAGTCTGTCCTCTATTTAATTCAGGATGCTTTAATTGAACACCTACTCTGCGCCAGACACACTAGGGGATCAGCTGTGGATTTGACACAGTTTTTACTCCTTAGAAGTATAACGGAAAATGAAGGCAGATCTGTGAGTAACCCTGAACCTCCACAATGGCACTAGGCAACTGCCATAGAAGTATAGAGAAGAAAGAGGCTTTCCAATGAGACAGGGCCCTAGACTCCCAGTGTGACTCCCAATGAACTCTGGAGATTTATTCCAGTGATGCCTGGAATACTGAAGCCATCTCTGCCCCTCACTGTGGCACATCAACCCTGGAAGGTAGAGGGAAATCTACACATTAGACACTGCTCAACACCCTTTACAAATATTAGTTCATTAACCCTTACAAATTCTGTGGGAGGTGGGTGCTATTATCTCCTTACCTAGAGAGCTTTAGTACAGCAGCCAAATTTGTTGAGCACCTGCTGTTTCTCTTAACTCATTTAATCTAGACATTTTGAGGTGCAGGATTATTATTGCCTCCATTTTTCAGATGAATAAATTGAAGTTCTGAAAGGTTAAATAACTTGCCCAAAGTTACATTGCCAGGAAGATGTAGAACCAGTACAAGATTCCTAATCTAAAACACGTGCTTTTTTCCAAGAAGTCAGGCTGGCCACTCCTTAGAGAAGGCTGAATGTATCCTGGGCTTGAAATAAGGCTGATATTTTATCAGGCAGCTTGAGGGTGGAGGTCTTTCCTTCTATTTCCACTTCTGGACAGGTACAAAGTGCTGACTCCCAGACACAGCGAATTGCCTCCCCTCTTCTTCCCGTAGGAGGCTGATGAAGCCAGATAGGCTGGGAAGGGGTCATTCATCCTAGTTCCTCCCTCAGCCTACATTTGCAATTCAGCCCTAAAAAATAACCTCACTGTCAATCCAAATAGTACCTCCTGCCCGCTGAACCTAACAACCCAGATTAATTTAGCACCTGCTGTGAGCCATTGCTCCGTCATGCACCACTAACAACCCATTGGCCCTCTAGCCAAGCACAAACACGTCCTTTATGTCTCCTCAAGGCAAGTGTGTTCTCAGCCATAGAATTTTAGATTACCAGTGCTGGAAGATGGTCAAGTGCTTTGAGATAACCAAGTTCAAGTACTTCTTATAGATCCCACACTAAGGTTCAGAGAAGGAAAGGGGCTGGCTTGGAAGCTTTAAGAAGGGATATCTGAAAAGACATTGTATTCTCCATGCTCCACACCTACTGGAGGGGCAGAACCAAGATTTGGTGGGTACATCTGCAGATATTTGTCCTGAGGGTTGTGCTATCTTATTTCATCCTCAACACAGCTCCACTAGAGGGCCCTGAACCCCATTTTCAGATGAGAAATTTGATGATCTGAGGAGTTAGGGAAAGTGCCCAAGGTCACACGAGAAGAGGTATAGTCAAGGTGGGAATACATCCACCTTTCTCCGAAATCCCACCACTGGATGGGTGGTTGCAGGTGGTTCCCTCCCATCCCCTTTTGGGCTTACTATGGACCCCAGAGGTCTAGGACCTTTCAACTCAGAGGAGCCCAGCATGGGACCTTTATGCACCAGTGACCAGCCCTGGACAGGCTCAAAGTGGCACACAGTGGTGGGGAAGCTTGTACTTAACGTCTCCAGCTTTGTTCCTGGATGACTCATGGAGCCCTCAGCGCAAAATTAATGTCTTAGCCAGCACCAGAGAATTGTATTTCTTCCTTAAAAAATCATGATCTGCCTACAGAAGGCCCTGGCTTATTCTGGGGACATGGAGCCATCCTGTGGCCACTTCACTGGACAGTCTGAAAGCTGCCACCAGGACCCCAGGAAAGGGAAGCCTCTGGGAGGCCATCTGCAAGGTGTGTGCCCTGATCTGGCAGACCCTCTGCTCCAGCTAGGGACATATGCCACACCATTCTTTCTTCTGAACTAACAGTCTATGTATGATCAAGAGCTCTGGGAACCCCATTACCACTTCCCTCACATACACCCCTGATGGCCAAGGTACTCCTCTCTCAGGCTCTGCTCTGTGAGCCCTCTCTGCCCCTCCCACACCCCAGTTCTCAGCACCCTTTCCTTGCTTTGGGCCCTCATTCTCCCCATGTACATGTGACTCACAATAGTAACATAGCCAGTGTTTATAAAATATTTACTAGGGCCAAGCACTGTTGTAAGAAATATATGTGCATGTACACACACTCACATGCTCATCTCATCTTTACATTCCCATGAAATGTTGTTGTGGTTGTTGTTGTTGTTGTTGTTGTTAGGTGCCGTCGATTCGGTGTCTGACTCATAACGTCCCTATGTACAACAGGGGAAACACTATTGTCAGTGCTTCTCTGCTAATCAGGGTTTTCAACGGCAGACTGATTTTTGGGAGTGGGTTGCTGGGTCCTCCTCCCAAGCCTGCAGTATCTGGTGTTCCCCAGCGGTCTCCCACCCAAGTACTAACCAGGCCCGACCTTGCTTAGCTTCCGAGATCTGACGGGATTTGACACCACATTGCTACAGTTGCAGGCTCCCACGAAATAGGCATTGTTATTATCTCTACTGTACAGAGGGGGATATAAGGCAGAGAGAGGGTGGTAAATTTTCTAGAAATCACTCAGCTAGCTGGTGACAGAGCCAGAATCTGAGTTTCTTCATCTGCCAGCCTATTCACCACACTGCTCTAACCATACCTTGTTTACTTATCAATTTCTCCATTTTCTCTCCCACTCTGCAGGCTACCTGAGGAGCAGTCTTGTCTCTTATTCCTTTAAGTATCTCTGTGCTTGCTCATTACCCAGACCACAGTAGGAGCTCAGGACATGTTTGCTGAGTGAAGGCACTGTGCCTGACTACCCTGTGTGGCAGTTGCTTCACTTGGGTCTTTCACATCTCCGTGACTCTTATGTTTGCAGCTCACTCATGACATGTCCCCAGGCCTGTTCTTGGTGCTGAGGAGGGGACCCCATCAGAGCTTCTGCCAGCCCTGGTCTTTCCTCTGTTTGGGGCTTAGTGCTTCATCCTATGAGACTCAAGGAGTGCAGTGGGCACAGGCAGGCATGCACCCCATTTCTAGTTCATTTTCTCTTTGCCTTTCAAAGGTGACAGATGTATATACCTACAATAACAATCTATGTTTGGACATTGACTCTATGTCAGGCACTGTTGTAGGTGCTGAATACAGTGGTGGACAGGAACAAGGCCCCACTGTCATGACAAGGAAAGAGTAAACAAATGGCGACGGAGGGTGCAACAGAAAGGCAAATGACTGTGAGCACATGAAGAGGCACAAAGCAAAGCAAGGGTGGTGAATGGTGGGGTGGCCAGGGAGCACTTCTCTGAGACTGTGACCCTGAGCCGAGACCTGACAAGATGAAGGAGGCAGGTTGACATCTGGGGAAGAGGGCTCCCAGCAGAGGGGACAGTGACACCAAGTCTCTGCACGAACAAGGATCTAGGATGCAGCAGCACAGGGAGCAAGGGCATGCGCAGTAGCAGATCATGGCACCTAATAGCAACGTTGTTGTTGTTAAGGGCCATTGAGTTGGTATCCAACTCATAGCGCCCTTATATACAACAGGCAACACATTGTTGTCAGTGCTGTTCATAGGGTTTTCAATGGTGGATTGATTTTTCGGAGTGGGTTGCCAGGTCCTTCTCCCAAGCCTACAGCACCTGGTGTTCCCAGGCGGTCTCCCATCCAAGTACTAACCAGGCCTGACCCTGCTTAGCTTCCGAGATCTGATGGGATCGGATGCCACAGGGCTACTGCTACAGGAGCAACAACAATAGCCAATCCATAATTATGTTCTCAAGTGGTAGAAAATGGTTCACTTAATTCAGGATCCAAAGTGCTGCATTTGGACCTTCCATGTTTGTAGCCCCTGATTTGGAACAGCCCCTCTGCCCCTTCTTAAAGCTATTGAATTATTGAAAAAATGAAACAAGTTTGTTGCGAGGCAGAACAAATCACATTCTGGATCTGTCTGCTTGCTTTCTCAAAGTGTCATTTTACTAGTTTCTCTGTCCTTTGAGATTTTTTAGTTAAGAGATTAACTTGAAGGCCTAAGTAGGATCAGCTTTTGTGAGGCAAGCACAGTTCATCCTATGCTTTGCACGCCATGTGGCAGTGTTCTCAACCTTGGCTGCACATTACAATCAGCTGAGGAAGCCTTAACCTTTCCTATGACCAGGCAGAACCCCAAACTTCAAAAATCATAATCATCGGGGGTAGATTCCAGATATCTGTAGTTGTGAAAACTCCCCAGGTGATTCCAATATATAGGCAAAGTACCATCCACTGTGTATTCCATCTTACCAGGAGGCCCCTAACATTGGTTATCCTATTCTTAGTGATCATGACAAGACCTAGCAGTGAGTTCAAGCGTTGGTAGCTTTATCGCTCCATGCAAAGATCCCTATTAATAGATGAATTGATTGTTTTATCTGATGATGATTTTTACCTAAGTCAAATAGAGTTGCAAAGAAGGCAATTTTCTAATTTGCATGCCATTTCCATTTTTTAGCTGGAGTTATTCTACAAAAAGAATTTTCTTCTATCAACCCAGGTTATTTGGTTACTCTGCAATACAATTTGGGCAAGGCAAACAAATGCTTAATTTCTTCCAAGGGGTTAATCTTAATCAAGAAAAATGGTCACATCTTTTTCTGAGACCACAGAAAAAGATGGCTGAAGAGACAAACATTCTTTGAGGTGGAGGAGGAGGAAGTGGGAGTTCCCATTACAATATGAGGTCAGGTCACCCTCAGCAAATAAAGTAGGCAGGAAGAAAATAGAAATCTGGAGAATGTACATTGGGGAATGTGGCAGGCAGTTAATTATCAAAGAAAGAAGGAGTGCTGAGTGGCCAAAGGTCCAGCTGGGATTAGAGTGTGAATTTATTTTGGAACTGGAGGTGGCAAATTTCTGTAGCAATGGTCAGCATCAGGAGAGAATTTACCCAGCCTGGAATGGAGCTGGCAAGGTGGACACTGAAGAAAGGACAGCGAAGAAATCACAGGCACAAGAGAGCCCATGGGTTTGGGAACATCACGATTTCTCTGTTCAGATGCCTGGCTCCCCTGCCCAGAACACTCTCATTGCCAAGCCAATCCCTGCTTATCTTTCAGGTCTTTCTTTAGATGCCATCTCCCCTTTAAGCCCCTGACTTCCCATTCCTGGCTGAGCAGCCCCTGTTCTGGGCTCACAGTGCCTCCTACTCTGCTCCATCACAGGCTCATATCACCAGCACGGCAGTTGCTTGTTTAGCAGCGTCTCTCACTAGACTCTAAGTAAGTTAAAGTCCACAAGAGACGCAATATGGACTTTGAAGTTTGTTGAGAAATGGCGGTAGTAACAGAAAGGACTTGTAAAAGTATCACAAAGAGTATCACTGTTTATCTTGGTAACTGAAGAAGACATCACACCCCTAAACCCACATGTTCAAGTTTTAAAACATGGGTCAGATTATGCAGGCCCTGTGCACAAGCCCCTTTGGGAGTTACCAATACATTTGGAATAAAACCCCTGTGTAGAACAGAATGAAATGCTTCCTGACACTGTACCATGCCCAGCACTATGTCAGCGCTTCTCTGCTATTCACAGGGTTTTCAATGTCTGCTGGTTTTGGAAGTGGGCTGTCAGGTCCTTCTCCCATTTTGCAGTGCTGGGGATCAAACCCAGGGCCTCAGAGAATGCAGAGCAGCACTCTACCAACCAAGCTAAACCCCAGCCCATGGATTGGCTATTAGATGCTAACAAAAGGTTTATGATTATTAACTGTGTAATGACAATTTGGTTATGTAAACAATACTTTAAAATTATGTTTTTAGCCGGGTGTGGACACCTGCAATCCCAGCACTCAGGGGGCTGAGGCCGGAGGGTCATGAGTTTGAGGCCAGTCTGAACTACATAGCAAAACCTTGTCTCAGAAACCAAACCAAAACACAAAATAAAACAAACACCATGTTTTTTAGACATAAAAGGGTGAAATGATAGAAGAGCTAGAATTCATTTTAAAATACTTCAGCAACAACAACAAAACAGATGAAGCAGTTGTAACAAAAGTTTGTTGTTGTTGTTAGGTGCCATCAAGTTGGATCCAACTCATAGTGACACTATGTACAATAGAACGAAACATTACCCAATACTGTGCCATGTACATAATCTTTTTGTGTTTGAGCCCATTGTTGCAACCACTATGTTTCTTCTCATTTTGAGTGGTGCCAGATCAGCCAACAAAGGTCCCGGGGTTTTCGCCATTCCCATCTTTAAGATCAACTCGTGGTAACCCTTCCCTAGTCATTTCTTGAATGCCTTCCATCCTGAGGGATTAATTTTTTGGTACTATATTTGACAGGGTTTCTTTTATTTTCTCTTCTTTTCTTTTTCAGTGTAAAGTTATTTTTACTATATGACAAAATAGGTAAAATATCAGAAATTACTAAATTTAATAATTTTGTGCATAAGTAGGTGTGCTGATGGAACAGCAACGTTTAGATAAATAATAAGTACCTATATAATTCACAGGCTGGGATTTAGCTCAGTTGGTAGAGCACTGTGCTGCAGTCTCTGAGGTCCTGAGTTCAATTTCCAGCACTACAAAAATGGGAGAAGGACCTGGCAATCCACTCCCAAGGCAATCCTGAAATAGTCAGCCATCGAAAACCCTATGAGGGTCACTATGAGTTGGATACCAACTCAACGGCACCTAACAACAACAACATATAACTCACAAATCAGTATACGCTTAATCCTTTAAAATTTTCTCTTAATCTCATTTCAACAAAATCATTACATTTTATAATCAAGTTTTTTTACATAATGTGTTGTGTTGACCACAATGATCTAAAGAGCTTAAAAACAAAATGTGATTATAGTCAAAATTTACTATATTTGAATATGTTTTATTAGAAAGATAAATGTGAAAACATTAAAATTATTTTTCAGATTTTCAAGGAAATGATTTGAAAATTTTAAATTATCAATTAAAACTGAAATTTAAGCTGCATGTGGCAGCACACACCTAGAATCCCAGCACTCAGGAAGCTGAGGCAAGAGGATCTCCAGTTTGAGGTAAGCCTGGGCCACATAGTGATACTGTCTCAAAGAAACAGACAAACAAACAAACAAAAAAAAAATTACAAGTGATAACTAATATGTACCAAAAGCAAAATAAAACTGTTCTTTTAAATTAAGCTAATTTTTTGTTTCACTTTTTGAAACTTTACTTAAAATATACTAAATTTTTATATACAGAAAACTATCCCCAATTATAATGTTCAATGTAAAAAATGGAATTAATCTGTATCTCCAAAACCACAAACCAGAGCAGAAGGAAAGGGAAGTCAATGGACAGCACTACTGGAAAATAATTTTTCATTATGCTAGGATCTATTTCTTTCTCAGAGGAAGGAATCAACAATTAAATTAATGCTGCTTTAGTTTGAGCACCACTATTACTGATACCCTCTCCAACATGAACAGCAGTACAATGCAGCTACCTTGTGGCACTGAGAACTCTGGCCTTTTGTTTTTGTTTTTTAGCATTCTTTTTTAAATTTATGTTAGTGGAGCACAGAGTAATAAGTCATTTGCTATATCCATTATGCAACTATTAAATCACTTTTGCTTATACGTTCATTGTTGTTGTAGGTGCCGTCGAGTTGAGTCTGACTCACAGCGACCCTCATAGGGTTTTCAATGGCTGACTGTTTCGGGATTGCCTTAGGAGTAGGTTGCTGCGTCCTTCTCCCATTTTGCAGTGCTGGGAATCAAACTTGGGACCTCAGAGACTGCAGAGCAGCGCTCTACCAACTGAGCTAAATCCCAGCCCACACATTCATTATCTTACACAATTTATAGAACAATATAAACTATAGAAGAAAAAAGTAGGAATTTCAATTAATAAGCAATGAAAAACATGCCATCGGTTATGTCTCATTGATTCCCTCCCCCCTTTTCCCCATGTTTTTATATAGTTGAATCCTGTATTTTGAGATTTTCCTCTCCCTCTTTGCACCTCTACATTATTGCCCTTCCGTTCCCCCTTTCCCCAACCTCCTCTCCCACCCGCTGATCCCCTCCCTCCTTCTTTCTAATCTGCTAGCCTTTTCCCTTCATAGCTAGATATGATCGTTCCTTTTTATATATCTAAATATATTCATAGGGTTTTCAGTCACTAATTGGTTTGAGAGTGGGCTGCCGTTTCCTTCTCCCTAGTCTGGCTTAGTCTGGAAGCTCAGCTGAAACTTGTCCACCATGGCTGGCCCTGCTGGTATCTGAAATACCAGTGGCATAGTTTTCAGTATCACAGCAACATGCAAGCCTTCACAGCATGACAAACTAACAGAAACAAGGAGGAACAAAATTTTATGAATTATTAAATCAGAGTGATATATGGATTTTCATTACATGTATCTCTCTTCCTTATGCTTGAAATTTTTATAATAAACTAAAAAAGCGAGCCACTTTGCTTTTCTAGAATCAAATATTATTTGTATCATTATATCTGTTCCCTCCTTCCATCATCATCATAATCAGCAGCAGGAACTGTGCCAAGGGCTATAATTCCCACCATAATGCAGGTTTAGTATTGTTACCCTCATCACACAGATGAGAAAACTGAAGTTCAAAGAGACTAAATCACTCATTCAAGGTCACATAGCTAGTAGGGGCAATCAAGTTTAGCAGCCAGAGATGAAAGCCCCTGGTCTAATCTCAGTGTTCTACTGCTGTCTTCTCTTTCTTTCTCACTCATCTTTTCTCTCCTCCACCATCTCCTTCCTCATCAGCCCCCTTCATCCTGAAAGGGTGTCCTTCCACCACTCCTGTGGCACAGTCTTGTCTTTCTCCCTTCACTGCCCTTCCCTCCCACTGCTGGGGAGAGTGGCCCACACTTACCGGTGTACTCAACCTCACACCCCCTCACTTCTTAGTCTTTTGTGCTATGACTTCTACTATCCCAAGTTCACAGAAGACCTCATGAACAAATCCCAGAGTATTTGTTCAGCCTCACTACCTCCTGGCAGTGCATGACCCACATGCCTGCTCCTTTCTTCTCAGAGCTGCCTCTCTGATTGACCTGTCAAAGCAGGATTCTCCCAATGACCTCCCTGACCCAGACTCCCCTCACTCCTACAAATGTAACACAGCCCTTTCCCAATGGACTAACTAGTATGACTTTCATTTCCTACATAAGTATTTGTCAAAGTGGGACCCTGGAACCAGCATCACACATCTGGAGGATGTGTTAAAAATGCAGATCCAAGGATCTACCCCAGACTGATGAATCAGCCTCTTAAAGTCAGGTATCTTCATTTTTAGTAAGTCCTCCAGGAGAGTCTATGTCCTGAGAGTAAACACTGGTGGCTCATTCTTTCCAAGGCCTCTAACTGCCACCTATAGGCTTTGGAGTCTGAGTGTTGCCGAATTTTTTTTTACAGCCTCCAGGCTTCTCTCCTGAGTTCTTTCCCCCTTCCAGTCACCCAGTCTTTGAAACCCAGCCTCATGTTTTACTCCACCCTCTTCCTCATTTCCCATATGTGATCAATTGCTCTCTCCTGTGAACTCTGTGTCTGAGTCGTTTCTTACACCCATCCTCTCCTCTTGTCCCACTCAGCCCCACTGCTCACGTCTCTCACCTGGCCTGTAATGTTCATTTTCTGAGAGGTTCCTTTGTCCTCAGATTCCTGCATCAATCAAATCATTCTCTATACTGAAGCAAGAGTGTTCAAAACACACCAGGTGCTGTGGCACATGTCTGTAATCCCAGCCTCTCAAGATACGGAGGCAGGAGGATTGCAAGTTTGAGGCTAGAAGCAGCCTGATTTAGCAAGACCCCGTCTCAAAATTTAAATAAATAAATAAATAAGCAAATAAATAAATAAATAAATAAATAAATAAATTTTAAAAAATGGGTTACAGGTGCAGCTCAGCACTAGAGCACTTGCCTAGCATGCATGAGGCCCTGGGTTTAACTCCTCCAGTACTGAAAAAAAAAGCAATGCTCAAAACAAAACAACAAGTAGTGGCTCCCTGGCACCTGTAGAAGAAAATCCACATTCCTCCATGGCCTGGCCTCCACCTACCTTCCCAGCCTTTTCTTCCATTTAGATCTAAAGGATCAAAACTAAAACTGCTCTTTATTCTGCACATATACCAGTGTGTTGCTCATGAGGTCTCTTCCCATCCTCCCATGCTGGATGTGGAAATCCTAGTCACCTTTGACAGCTTGGCTCCAGAGTGCCTCCCCACAAAACTGTTTCTTGGTCATCATGCCCTTATGTGGTCCCTTCCTGTTGGAATCTGAGTTGACCAACAGAATGCAGTGGAAGGACCAGTGCATAACTCCCTAAGTAGATCATAAAAGGCCTCACAGCTTTACCGTGGCCTCTCAAAATGCATGCACTGAGAGAAGTCAGTTGTTATGCAAGAAGCCATTCAACTACACTGGTTTTGCCATGCTGTGAGGAAGGCTAGCTAACCAAATGGAGAGGCCACACAGAGAAAGATTCTCTGCCAGTCCGAACTGTTGCAGCCATCCCAGATGAGGTGCCAGATATGAGAGTGACAAGGTCATTTGGATGCTCAGCCCAAATGGCCTTCTTGTGAATCTAGCCTCAGCTGTAATCTGGCTGCAACTTTGTAGGAAACCCCAAATGAGGACTGCCAGAGAACTCCAAGAGGGTATAATAAATTGTTTTAAGCCACTATGTTTTGGAGTGATTTGTTACCCAATAACAGATTTCTGGAGCAACTTCTTTCTAAGTACAGGTCAAATACTCCTTCCACACTAAAGAGATCCTTGAGCCCTTGGGTGGAATGGATTGTTCTCTTCTGTGCATTCCCACAATTTGTGTGTTCTGTGCCTATCAGAAGCCTTATTACAGTCTGTCTCACAATATATCTAGAAAGGGCAAGATTTTTATCTTGCTTTTCTACATGGCACAGACACTGTTTGTGGCACAGAGCACATGTTCAGGCAACATTTGCTGAATTGAACTGATTCCTTTTCCCCTCTCCAGTCTTTTAAGGCAGCCAGCCAGCCTCGAGAAGACCAAGAATCAAGGGAACCCCACAGCACACAGTATTGACCAGTGAAGTTAACTGTGCCCAATCAGTCTTGGCCAAGCCTTCCCAACCAAGGTGAAAGAGAACTTGAGATAAGAATGAGCGGAATTGGTCTGGCTGAGATGGATGCTGGAAACACTTGGTGCACTGGACAATGCTACCCAAGGTCTCTTAATTATTGTTGAGCCTCAAAATCAGAAAGCCACCAAAAGGCCCTCTTGTGGACCAGGAATAAATCTTCAATGTCACTGTCCCTTCTTTCACCTTCCTCCCAAGACCTGCCTCTGATCACATCCACTCCCTTCCCATTAAACAACTCTCCCATTATTCTTAGTCACATTCTACCAAATAATTTTAATGTATGCAAAGTGAAGTTGTCACGCTATAAAGATGACAAAAGTCTCCACTCTGTTATAGGATAAGATTCTGATTAATCCGCGTTTATCTTTTGTGTAACATGGGGTGAGAATCTTTGGGAGAAGCTGGCCGGTTAGCCCAGGAGTGCTCCCTTCTGGATGCAGGTTAGGATCCTGGAAAGGTGGGAAAGGAAGTCTTCTCCCAGCAGGGTTAAATCAGAATCTCTAGATATGAGGTTTGGACAGCAATATTTAAACAAACAAACAAAAACAAAAGCAAAAACAAAACAAAAAAACTTTCCCAGGTGGTTCTAGTGTGCACCAGAGATGAGAACCACGTTCTGTGGGACACAAACACTGGTGATGTCTGGGGTCCCACTTAACCCAGTTTCTCATCCTGTCCTATTTCTCATTCAAGCTATAAATTATCTTTTTGTAAAATATGACCTGTAAAGGGACACCAGACAGACATGTCGGGCTGTTGCCAAGGAAGTCTTGATTAAATTCAGAGCTGGTCATATTTCAGGTGTTCAACCATCTTTCGTTAAACATTGACTTACTGTTCAACCAGCGGGTATGATGTTTTGTGGCAGCCCTTCAGATTGCAGCATGAGAAAATACCGCGCTATTAAGTAAGAAAGAATTTAGTCTCTTCTATGAGTGCAGTTGGGTTGACATACATTTTTAAAAGCCTGAAAACGAAAGCATAAAACGATCTCAATTAGATGATTTATTTCCTTTTCTTTTCTTTCAAAATTCCATTTGTGTTGATCGTTGTTACAAAATAAAAGAAAAAAAAGAAAAAAAGGAGGGGGAGGCGGGCGAAGCCTGGTTTGGTGGCACACGCCTGTAATCCCAGCACTTGGAAGGCTGAGGCAGGAGGGTCTGATAGAGTTTGAAGCCAACCTGGGCTAAGTAGCAAGACCCTGTTAAGAAAAGAAAAGGAAAAAAAAGAAGGAAGGGAAGGGGAAGGGAGGGGAGGGGAGGGGAGGGGAGGGAAAAGAGAAGAGAAAAGAAGCCTGAATACTTGGACTACAGAAAGACTGAGAACGCTGCGCAGGAGGAGGGCAGGTCGCTGACCCGCGCCGTCTCTCCTCTCTGTCGTGCTCCGTGGTCCACAGCGTGCAGCAGGGGCGCTGTCCCGCCTCTGATTGCGGGCTCCCGGGGCGCTGTTTCTAAGACGCAAGTTAAGCAAACGTGGTCCAAACGCTTCTCTCGGTGAAGACGCTGCCTGGCCTCCGCTCCATTCGAGCCGCCGCCCACAGACCCGCCCTGGCCTCTGCCTGCGCGGCGTCCCGCTGGCCAGCTCCCCTCCGCAGCCCTTCGCCTGCTCACACCGCGGGCCTCCTTCCAGACCCCCGGCCATGACATACATCACGCTGCCACCTTCACGCGGCTCGGAAAACCCATCTGTTCTCAGGGGCTTTCCAGCTAGAACGGCCACCCACAGCCACTGCCACCAGCAGCACGCAGGCCATTCCTCTGCCCAAGGCATGGCTTGGGGAGCAAGAGGCCGAGACGATGTGGGAACAAGGCCCCATGCAGTATCAAACACACAACCTCCTTACTATTGGAGCGTTTGTGCGTGAAGGCCCATTCTGAGCCACCCTGCCCTGGAGATACCAGAATGCCGAGAAAACACAACCCTGAACACCACTACAGGGGTCCAGAAAACTTCATTCAGTGTGGGCCTGGGATACTTGTCTCTTGCAAAGTATCATGTAATTACTGCCACCCATTGCTCCTTATGTGCTGGGAGCAATTATCTCATTTTTTGTTCTCAATAACTCTGAATATTAGGTAGTTATTATAGCGATGTTTTTAGATAAAGTTGTTGTTGTTGTTAGGTGCCGTCTAGTCGGTATCCGACTCATAGCGACCCTCTGTACAACAGGGGGAACACTATTGTCAGTGCCTCTCTGCTGTTCATAGGGTTTTCAATGGCAGATTGATTTTTGGGAGGGGGTTGCCAGGTCCTTCTCCCAAGCCTACAGCTTCTAGTGTTCCCAGTCGGTCTCCCATCCAGGTACTAACCAGGCCTGACCCTGCTTAGCTTCCGAGATCTGACGGGATCGGATGCCACAGGGCTACAGCTGCAGGCTTAGATAAAGTAGGGTAATTGAAACTTAGACAAGTTGGATAATTTCCCTGAAATACACAGCCAAGTGGTAAGAAAATGTTAAGTATTCTGAATTCAAACTGCTTAGAACTCTGGCTCTGGCACTTAAAAAGTGTGTGACTTTGGCTGAATTAACATCTCTGAACATCAGCTTGGCCTATTAACTGATGTTAGATATTGTGGAGTTGGGTGTAACCTATAGACACCCTATGCACAACAGGACGAAACTACCCAACACTGTGCCACCCACATGATATTTTTATGTTTGAGTCCAGTGTTGCAACCACTGTTTCTTCTCATTTTGAGTCGTGCCGCATCAGCAAAAGGAGGTCCCAGGGGTTTTACTCCATTCCCATCATTAAGGTCAACTCTGCTTTGAGGAAGCAACTCTTCTCCAGTCATTTCTTGAATGCCTTCCAGCCAGGGAGGAGGGGCTCATTTTCTGGCACTATATTGGATAGAGCTTCTCTACTATTCATAGGGTTTTCAATGGCTAATTATTTCAGGAGTGGGCTGCCATGTCCTTCCCCTTAGTCTATCTTAGTCTGGAAGCTCAGCTGAAATCTGTCCACCATGGATAGCCCTGCTGGTGTCTGAAATACTGGTGACATAGCTTTCAGCAGCACAGCAACACACAAGTCCCCACAGCAGAAGAAGCTGACAGATACATGGGGTTTCTATTAAATGGAGAGAATTATTCCTATGTATCAGGAGGGCTATGTAAGGATTAAATGACATGGTCCATGCAAAGTGCATAGCACGATCTTTGGTACAGAATGTTTGCTTAACAAAGGCAACCTATCCTTCTAGCTGGATCTGAACACAGATCACTTTTCCAGCTCTAGTAAGTGAGTTCATTTGGGTGTGCTCCTTCACACAGGCCTTCAGGGTGCCGGGTTCCATATGCCACTGTGAGTCTTCACAAACCTAGCTTGAAGAAAAGACATTATCAAACATAGGCAGTAAATGCATCTCATCTCCCACCAGCCTAAGGGTCTTCTACCTCCAGATACATTATTACTCCATCCCAAAGGGGTGAAATGCAATGAGAGAACCAATGGAATATTGAGGCAAAATGAAGTGAGATCACCTACCCCAAAGGACAGTGGGTCAATTTCAGAGCCTCTTAAAACAGCTGCTCTTATATCCTACCTCCTGCCCCAGGTAACCAACCCCTTGCTCCAGTCAAAGAGCTTTGCACAGCAAATGCAACACCACTGAATACATAAATAAATCATGAACACCCAGTTGACTCCTCTGCCTTTGAGACTGGAATAATGTAGAGGGTGGATGAGCGTTTCCCCTATCTCAACGTTCAGGTAGGAATGTGTTACAACAATGGTCACAGAGCGGATTTCTAACTTTATGAACACCACTCAGATTTGCTCTGCTCAATTATGGAGAATCACCAAGTAAGGGCTGGGGTGTGTGTGTGTGTGAGAGAGAGAGAGAGAGAAAGATATTAGTGATTTCAGACTCCAGGCCACAGTAAACAAATTGAGAAAGATGATATCCTTGTGGAAGTGACAAGGGGATGTGCCCTCTCCCTTCTCCAGGCCACCGACTAGGGATCCAGAGAAAAGTTAAATTCATTTATTTGACATTCAGCATTGTGGCACCCCCAGTTTGTGGCCACTCGAGGTGCCTATGAGGAAACCAGCTACAGGGCAGAAATCTCTTTCTGGTCCAACAGAAGGGACAAGAGCTGAACAGAGCCTTAACAGAGCCTAGTCCCTCCCTATGAGGAGTGAGATCAGTCATTCCCTCTGTACAGCACCCCTGCTGAACTAATGTGCTATGCTCTTGGTTGTAAAGATGGCAAACCTGGAGAGTTCCTTTTACATGAATAAGTAAGACTCCCATTAATAGCACACCCAATTTGCTTCAATAACTAGAGCAACAGGCTTTCATTCTGATAGCCCTTGATGTCCTGCCGACCTTATGGGAAGTCATTTCTGCCTGTTAACCATGCTGACCATGTTTGCTGACCTTTGGAAATGATAGGCAGTCTTAGAAAACAGAAAAACCCTTTGCATTTGCTTTCAGCCAACTCCTGTTTTAAAAACAACAACAACAACAAATAAAACACCACATATTCTTCTCTCAACAATATTTCCAAATGTCCAATCTTAGTTCTCCCTTCAAAAGATGGGGACTATGGGAGAAAATTAGTTTTTGTTTTTGTTTTTGTTTTTGTTTTTGTTTTTTTGGCCAGGAAATTTTCAATGACATCTCTTATTTAAATTCCACAACAAGAGCCAGGTGTGGTGGCACACACTTGTAATCCCAACACTTGGGAGACAGAGAAAGGAGGATTAAGAGTTCCAGACCAGCCTGAACTACACAATAAAGAACCTGTCTGAGAAAAAAGGAGGGAGTGGGAAGGGGAGAAAAGAAAATCCTTTGACAACTTTATGTAGGCGATGGGACCACTCCATTTTATCAAAATTAAGGCTAAAATAAACAGATTGGGAAAGTAAAGATTTCCATCAGGTTTGTCTAGAAAACATGATCTTTCCACTCTACCATTGTAACTTCTTTTTAAAAATTATTTTTCAGTACTGGGGGTTGAACCCAGGGGCTCGCACTTGCATGCTTTGCAAGTGCTAGACCACTAAGCTGCATGCCCAGCCCACTTTGTTACTCTTTGAGAGACAGGGTCTCACTAAATTATACAGACTGCCTCTGGTCTCGAACTTGCGATCCTCCTGCCTCTGCCTCCCGAGTCGCTGGGATTACAGGCGTGCACCACTGCACCCAGCTACCATTCTAACTTCTTTACATCGGTATGGCACATGCAGTATACAAAGCAAGCACCTCACACAAACTATCTTATTTAATCATCACATCCTTGAAATCCAGGAATTATTTCAAATTCCCATTTTACAGAGAGAAAAACTGAGGCTCAGAGATAAGAACACTGTCGATATGGATCAAAAGAGAAACAACTGGTCTAGGAGCAGCAAGTCCTGTGTCCTATGGCTCTGCCCTGGATGAACTCTGTGACCCGTCTTGCACCCTCTCTAGGCCTTACCTGCAAGGCAGGCTCATGGACCAGATAGCCTTATGTGTTCAGCAACTCAAATAGTCTATGATGCTAGCAAGGCTCTTGTGCTCCTTGTAATGAGATTAGACTTTCAGCTGCAAGGGGAAGCCAACAGAAGCTTGCGCACACAGCAGGCTCTGGTGGGGGATTTGCATTTGTTCCTGTGCCGAAGTTCACACTTCTTAGTTTTTACAGTTTCAATTTCTTAATCATAATAACACTACTTCTAGAGTGCCATTAACATTCTCATTGGAAATGGAAATGCCAAATTACTAATAGCACCCCTGGGGATTTGCACCTCACACTGTCATTCGCTTTTGATGAGTTTTTAAAAAATCATATTCAAGTTCATTAAAATATCAAGTTTTTGTTTAAAAACAGGGAATTCCCAATAGTGGTACAGCTGGGTCATATGGCAGATCTATATTTAGTTTTCTGAGGTACTTCCATATTGATTTCCAAAGTGGTTGAACCACTACTGGGAATATACCCCAAAGGAGATAAGTCATCGTACCACAGAGACACCTGCATCTCCATATTCAGTGCTGCACTTTTCACAATAGCAAGGATATGGAATCAACCAAAGTGTCCATCAGCAGAAGAACGGATAAAAAGTAATGGTACATATACACAATGGAATACTACTCAGCAATAAAAAAAATGAAATAATATCATTTGCAGCAAAATGGGTGGAATTGGAGAATATCATCTAAAGTGAACCATTACAAGTCCAAAAAGAGAAATATCATATGTTCTTGAGCAGATGTGGGAGCTGAATCAAACTTAAAGGAAGGAAAAAATCCTATACATAAATTGAGACATAATAAAAAGCTCAGTTAAACTTAGTATAGAAGGGACAATTTAAAGAGTGGAAAGAAAGAGGGAGGGATCTGGCAAAGGGAAGCGACAATGGGAGAAGATGGGAGGGGGAGGAGGGTCAGCAAGCAGGAAGGAAGCAGGGAGAGGTCAACCTCAATGTAAACAGCACAACTTTATTAGTACAGTGGGAAAAAAAGGGAGAAGATAGAAAAAACCTACAAGAATAGCTAAAATAAAATAATAATAGTAATAATAACAATAATAATAATAATAATGGCAATAATACCAAAGGCTAGCAATAAAGTAAACGGACTACATCACTCATCTAATACTGCTGAGAAGTAAAAAGTTAGATCACTATAGAAAAAAGTTTGGACTTAAATCAAAATTGGGATGCATGTATATAGATAAATAGTCTCACAAATAGACACGCAAGTAGAAAAGGTGATTATTGGTTGGGGGTGGGACTAGGGGAGGAGGGTCATGAGAGGGTAAGGGGGAGTTATATGAGCAATGTACAATGAAATGCATATATGGAAATGTCACAATGAAATGCACGTCATAATGAAACCCATTAAGTTGTACATTAAAAATTTCCAATAAAAAAGAAAACAAAAAACAAGGAATTCTAGGCCAATGTCCACGTAAAAGCCGAATGTGGACTGTGCCCCAGAAATAAGCTAGCCCATGTTAGTAAGAACTCCACTGAGGTGATGGGACTATCTGAAGGACCCAGACCTGCCTGGCTTACCAGGGCAGTTTCCCTTTGCTAGGAGGAGCCGCCAATATCAGTGGCAGGCTAGTGCTGAACTAAAGCAGGAGCTGGAGCCAGATGTAGGTGGAGACCCATGCCCTCATGTGTGGCAGAGAACTGGAGACCAAAGCAATGGAGGCTTGCACAGCAAGGCAATGGGTAGAAACCAAGCTGGCCGGGTTTGAATCTGGGCTTTGTCACTGAGATGCTTGTTATCTGGGCCAATTACTTCATCTCTCTGAGTTTTATTTTCTTCCCTTTAGGAGCATGTCCTTTTGTTGTATTCCCCTAAAATAATATCCAAAGACAAGATTTTGAGCATAAAGAAGGGATTTGGAAGGTGGTCCGAAGAAGCCCTGGTAAGAGAGTGGGGGAAGTGAGATAGAAAAGGGAAGGGAGCCTGGGAAAGTTTTTCACCAAATGGGTTACCACTTTGAGCATTGGAAGTGCATCCCACTGAGTCTCAAGGAGACAGTGTAGAACATGCCTCAGGGTCATCCTATCTGGTGGGGGAAACACAGGTATAAATCCTTGAACACATATCATCCATCATTGGTTGGGGATGCTGCTGGAGTATTATCTTCCCACTGTTTCCTGCCTTCCCCATATCCTGGTTGAAAATTGCTGCAAACATGAATGGGTTTAAGGATGTCAAGAAAATCATGATAGTTAGATGGTTGTTGTTGTTAGGTGCCACCGAGTCAGTGTCCAACTCATAGAGACCCTATGTACAACAGACAAAACACTGTTGTCAGTGCTTCTCTGCTATTCATAGAGTTTTCAACGGCTGATTGTTTTTTGGGAGTGGGTTCCCAGGTCCTTCTCCTAAACCTACAGCACCTGGTGTTCCCAGGTGGTCTCCCATTCAACTACTCACCAGGCTCAACCCTGCTCAGCTTCCGAGGTGATGGGATTGGATGCCACAGTGGTATGGCTGCAGGTGATAGCTAGGTAGATGTGTTTTACTCTTCTGATTTAAGATGAGTCAGTCGAGTCTCAGAAAGTTTAATTAACTTGCCTAAGTTATACAGCTGGTAAGTGGTGAAGCCAGGATTTGAACCTGAGTTTTCTCATACAGATAACTATTATTTGGGGTTTCGTGTCTAAATAAGAAATAGAAGAAGAAGCTCTCACTCGTGGCTACACAGGTCCACTGACATGTCACCATCTGGGGATGGTGTATGTACCTCAAAATTTCTCACCACTATCTTTCACCACTGTGGTAAAGTTGTCCTAATCCAAGATTGGCCTCAGCCTTGTGAGCCTAGAAAACATCTTTTGTTGGGACGTCAACCTGAGTCCATCCAAGCTGGCAATTTACAATGGGCAATAGTTATGCTAGGAACTACAGACCTTGAGCTTTTAGGAACAATAGCCATCACACTGGTTACTTGGAAGCCAAGTCAGAATCAAAAGTTTGCCTGATACACATGGACTCACAAAGGGAGATTTAGAGGTCTCAAGTGTCTGGCAGGCAGAGGCTTGAACTCAGCCACAGTAGGTGTGACTCCTGTTTCTCTCTGCTGTGGGACTGTGAAGTTGGAAGTTACTAACCAAGCCTTCCTCTCACCCACTCACCCAATATTTGTCCTTGGGGTTCAGCTTTCCTCAGATCCCATGGCTGACTAAGCCCCTCTTGTACATGCTTCTTCACATCAGGAACTTTCTGCTTTCAAAGAGGGTACAGGAAAACTGGGAGACGAGGAAGCCTGTCTCCCTAAGATGACTTGGAGTGTCTCTGCTGCCATGGATGATAAGGATCTTAGGTTCAAAAGAACTCTTAACCCAGCAGAACTGGCAATATACAGTGCTGACACATAGTAGATGTACAACATCTGTTTAATGTCAGGCATCTACTCTCTGGTTTATGGACAAATGACACAGCCATTGGCCTCAAGGAGCTCACAATCTAAAGGTGTTGTTGTTTTTGTCGTTAGGTGCTGTTGAGTTGGTATCTGACTCAGAGCGACCCTCTGTACAACAGGCGAAACATTATTGGCAGTGCTTCTCCACTGTTCATAGGGTTTTCAATGGCAGATTGATTTTTGGGAGGGGGTTGCCGTCTCCTTCTCCCAAGCCTACAGCACCTGGTGTTCCCATCCAAGTACTAACCCGGCCGGACCCTGCTTAGCTTCTGAGAACTGACGGGATCGGATGCCAGGCACAGTCTGAAGAGGAAGAGAGATATGGGTGGATAGCTACAGCTCTGGACACTAAGGACTGAGAGAGGTGAGGGTGGAGCGGCTGGTTACAAAGACTCACAGGCAGAATGGGGGGAGGGTTATTCCTGGCAGGAAAGACCAGGACTCTCACAAAAAACTATTGGCAATTCCCTGTGTGTAGGAGGTTAGAGGTTAGGGTAAATGGGTTGGGGAGTATGGAAAGAGATGAGTCTCTGTGCCGATTTGAAGGTCCCACACAGGCCTGGGCTTGCCAAAGCCCCTTCCTCCAGAGGTGGTGCAGCACCTCCCCTCAGCTGGATTCCACTGTGCACACACAGCACACTGGCACCGTGTGCTGGAACATGAGGGGCCTGTGTCAGGCCCAGGGATTTGGGGCTTTGTTCAGCAAACACTCAGATGTCACAATCATAGCATGTTGGGAAAAGTGGTCTGACCCAGTGAGGCTGAGTAGTTGGAAGAGTGAGAGAAGTGGCTGGGATACTGGGAGAAGCGATACTCAGGACACCAGCAGAGGCACAAGGCAGGACAGAGGCGGAGGACAGAGATGGCTGTGAGAGCCTCTGACAGTGGACTGGGCAGGTATTTTTTTTTGTTTTTGTTTTTTGGGGTTTTTTTTGTTTTTTGTTTTTGTTTTGTTTTTGTTTTTGTTTTTTGCGGTACTAGAGGTTGAACCCAGGGCCTCAAGCTTGCATGCTATGCAAGTGCTGGACCACTGAGCTGCACCCCCAACCCCCCTTTTTTTTCCTTTACTTTTTGAGACAGGGTCTCACTAAGTTACGCAGACTTCCTCTGGTCTCGAACTTGCGATCCTCCTGGCTCTGCCTCCCAAGCTGCTGGGATTACAGGAGTGCGCCACCACACCCAGCTGGGCAAGGTTTTGTAAGCAACTGGCTATGGGAAAAGAGAGGATGAGGCCACGATAATGGCTAGGTGCTGAGGCCAGGAGAGAGAGTGGCTCTGGAGACAAACTCAAGAGTCATGTATACGGAAAGAGAGATGGAATCCAGGGGGAGTCGAGTGTGAGGAGACCCAAGAACCAAATGTCAGAGAACCCTGGTGCCCTAGAGTTGGGAAGAAGGGTGCCAGGAGTGGGGAGAAAGCTGAGCAAATGCTGGCCCCTGGTCTTTGTCTTTTCTGATAGGTTGGAGGTGGCAGTCTCTGTAGAGACCAGGCCATGTGATGGGGTGATTATGGAGGGGAATCAGCTGCCGTGAGGAGTTGGGGAGGGAGTTGACTGGGGACACAGAGAAGGACTGCCAAGCACGGAGCGTTTTCTCCTGCCCTGGCAGCTGCCATCAGCCAGGGTACCAGATGGAAAGATGAGGTAAGATTCTCTCAGCCCAGAAACTACACCCCGGGAGCAAAGCAGATGCTTCTAGATACAGAATTTATTCTTCTGAACCAGCGGAGGGCCACTAGTGCCTGACAGAATGATTTGCCCATGGGAGCAGGGGAAGGAGCTCAAATGCCTTCCTCAGTTACACCCAGGGCAGATCCCCTTTACATCTGTAGACCTGGCTACAGTACAAACGGAGGCCTATATACCAGAAGTCTGCGTATTTCACACTATAATTTAGCTACTTCCACTGTTGGCCTGCATTCTCAGCCAGCACCTCACAACCCACTCCCAGGATCCATTTGTGGCCCAGAGGCTAAAAGAACCAAGCTCTCCCCTTGGCCATCTCTGCCACCTGTGCCTCTGGAGGTGCTCAGATCTGCCAGGGCAGGATGGAGCAGGAGCTGGACCTAGGCCTAGGATACCATCATCAAGAATGTTAGGAAGCCAAGGCAGGCAAGTGTCTATGTGTCAGTTCACTAACTCAGGATTTCCAGGCAGTTCTAAGCACTTCCCAAAACCACATCACTCAAGAGAGAAGAAAGAGAGCACAGTTGTCTTGGGGAAACTGTCCTGGTTAGACACCTCTTCAGGTGATCTGAAGAAACAATAAACAAAAGCAGCCTTTCTGGAAACACTCTCAATGTCCTTCACTGGTGAGTGATAAAAACAAAATGGGCACATCCATATGGCAGATTACTACTCAGTAGTAAAAAAAAAAAAAAATTGATACATGCAAAAACATAGATGTATCTCAAAAGCATTATGTACATGAAAGAAGTCAGGCACACAAAACTACATACTACATGATTCCACTTATATATCATTCTGGAAAAGGCAAGCTATAGGGAGGAAAGACAGATAATTGGCTCCAGAGCAGGAAGTGTGTGTGTACAGGGGTGGGATTCATTACAGAGACCAGAAGGAATTTGATTGGGTGATGACAGACTGTTGTGGTTTGAACATAGAGTGTCCCCAAAGGTCATGGGCTTTAATGTTCGGTCCCTAGCTGGTGGCGCTGTCCTGGAAGGTTATGAAACTTTGGGAGGTGGGTCTTAGCTTTGCAGAAGTGATGTCACTAGGATTAGGACTTTGGAGGTACCCCAGCCCCAACCCAGAGCTTGGATTCCTCTCTGTCCCTGGTCATCTACAATAGGCCCTGCTGCTCCTGCTACCATGCCTGCCCTGTCACCATCGTAGTCTGATTCTCTTACCATGTTTTGTTGTTAGGTGCCGTTGAGTCATGTCTGTCTTGTAGTGACCCTCATAGGGTTTTCAGTGGCTGATTGTTTCAGTATTGCCTTGGGAGTCCTTCTCCCATTTTTGCAGTGCTGGGAATCAAACCTGGGACCTCAGAGACTGAAGAGTGATGCTCTACCAAGTGAACTAAATCTCAACCTCTCTCACCATGAGCTCCTAATAAAACCTCTTCACCCATAAGTTTGTTTCGGTTGATTTTTCTTCTATGGCGACAACAGCAGACTGACTGCACAGTTCAGTTGTGTAAGTTGTCAAACATCATCAAACTAAGCATTTTTAAAAGGGTGAATTTTATAGTTTGTAAGCCATCCTTAATAATGCCAACCCTCCAAACAAATATATCGACCAGTCAATCAGACCCTCTTTCTCTGGCTTCCCAAGGTAGAGCTGTGATTTTCTCCCTGGTCCCAGCATCCCACTTGAGCATTCAGATCCATATCCTCTAGTCTAGAGGGCCACTTTAGCCCAAGTTACCCCTTTGGGAGAGTAAAACATCCCACCGCAAATAGGTTTCTTCAGATTTAGAGAAACTGCAGACTCTGTAGGCAGGGGAATGGCTCTGTAAATGTGTTCTTTTGGACAAAGAAACCTATATTTCTTTAGTAAGGTAAGTAGCAAATACAGACAGGGGCTTTTCTTCTCTGGTATCTTCCCTTTTCTGCCTGGGGGGGGATTCTTTCTGCAGAAAGAAGAGTGTGAGTGTCTGACACCTGACCCAGACAGAGATTACTGCAGGTGACTGGGAGACCTCATCTGCGGAAGATATCACTTGTTACTGTGCACATTCTCCTTGATCCTTCCATAGGCTGTGCCACCTCTCATTGCCCCAGAATCCAAGCCACTGTATGTGTTAACTATTTTACCCTCTTTGAGTCTAATACTCCTATACCTTAGGCATGTAATCAAATTTGTGTCTTTTTCCTGCTCTCTATTATAAGTTTATTTCATAAACCAAAATTATTGAAACTTTAAAGTTTTTCCCCCCACCCCCCTAGTGCTAGAGATTGGACCCAGGGCCTTGGTGCATGCTAGGCTCTTCCACTGAGCTGCATCCTCAGCCCAGAAAAGAGCAAGTTTAAAACTTCTGACCCTCTCTCCTATAATTCCTTCTCATTGATTTGGTTACTAAATTACTGCAGAAGGAGAGGAGAGAAGAAGTGGGGAGAGGAGAGAAAGAGAGAGAGAGAGAGAGAGAGAGAGAGAGAGAGAGAGATTTAGACAGGAAAGACAAAATGTTTTGTATTGTGGAGTTTGTGATATGAAGAATCCTTGTAAGTGTGGGCCCCAAGGCAGGCAAGGGCTTCTCTTTCCAGGGCCTAAGGACAGTATGAGAAAGTCACAGACTGAGAGAATCCGCTTTGGCAAGCCTGGGTAGATGTTAACTTCTAGTGCCCTATAGATTTTCTCTTGCTTATACAACTCTTTGATAACAGACATTCAATGAAGATTGAATTTTTGTGGCAATTTTAGGTGTGCATTTTTCAGAATCCCATCTTAAAGTGAATATTTCCTCTAATTTATTCGTTTTGCAGTTTTGAAATTTCTCATAGATTAGATTTTCTGAAATGGGAATGTAACTGAAAGGTAAGCCATCAAGCTTCAAATTTGTTTAACAGATCTACCACGTCTTTTCATTATGGCAGAACCCAACTGGAAACCAGAAAAACTGAGGGCAGAAGGGTAGGAGAGAACACAAAACGGTAGACAAATGTATGTCGTCCATGTGTCTTCCAGTGCACCCATTCACACACACACACACACACACACACACACACACACACACCTTCCCCTAAACTCAGCACTCCACTTCCCCACTTGTGGTTCACTAACATTATTGGAAATCATAGTGGCCACTTGCACTGAAAGTTTTATACTTATGGTAAAATGTTGTTGTTGTTAGGTGCTGTCGAGTCGAGTCCGACTCATAGCAACCCTCACAGGGTTTTCAATGGCTGACTGTTTCAATTGCCTTGGGAGTGGATTGCCAGGTCCTTCTCCCATTTTTGTAGTGCTGGGAATTGAACTCATGACCTCAGAGACTGCAGAGCAGCGCTCTGCCAACTGAGCTAAATCCCAGCCCATGGTAAAATGAGGGAAATGGTTTTCTTAAAATTGTCATATCACCAGGAAACTTTCAGCAGCAACACTTGTTATATATCAAAGGGCTGCTCTTGACTATGGGAACCCTAGGAAGTCTTTAATTCCTGCTAAAGTCACAAAGCCTGTGACTCAGAATACCCATATGTAAAATGGAAATAATAAAACTATCTTCCTTTTTTCACTTACCCATGGTGAGAGTCAAACAAGGTATTGCCTGTCAAGAGCTTTATAAACTCTGAAATAGTTTGTGCAAATGTAGCTGCTGCCCCGGTGGCTGTGAGACACAGCGAGTAGGACAGGAAAATGTGACTTTCTCACAACTGCAAGGACTCCTGCCATTTAGAGAGTGCCCATACTCACTCTCTATTCTTGGACCACTCCCAGGCAACAAGTGGGTGGGACTTCTAATCACCTGCAGGCAGCTCTCCTTGCCACTCTTTCTCCCTTCTCCAGCCCACAGGAACACAATGGAAAGATCTATCTTTCTGTCCTGAGATGGAGTTCTGGAGAACCGGCTTGGTCAAGGTGACCAGGTTTACTGTGAGCTTGGGCAAACCATCCAGTGTGCACTAAGAAACCATGAAGGTCAGCACTCCAGAGGCCCTGCCATTGTCTGGCTCCATGGTTCAGCACACAGGCTAATGTGGCCTGTTCAGGGGCTGGGTGTGAACAATAGGAGCAAATCCCTGCCTACTGTGCAATTTGTTCCCGAGCAGCAAAGTGCTGGCAGGATTTCCCCTGAAAGCTAATCAGCCCCAGGGCCACTCAACCGAGGTGCTGAGTCCCTACAGTTGCTGCCTAGTGGTGCTGCAAAAATGGGACCAAAGTAGACAGGAACGGAGATTGGTTAGCTGAAATGAGAAGATCAAGGGAGCAACATAGGGCCTGGCAGAACTAGAGTGAGGGAGACTGACTTCTCTTTTCTGCTCAAGCTGCTACCTGGTCCCTGCCTGGAGCTTCTGGCTTCCCTTTCACTCTCAACCTCCTTCCCTCCACCTGCTCTCCAGGAAGCATCTCATAAAGTCACTCACTGATCATGATCATGAAAGCAGGGAGGGCCTGGAGAGACCCCCAGCCCACTGATTCCCAAACTTTTCACCACCCAGGACTTCTCTTATGACTCCTCCTTCTGGGATTCCAATTTGGAAGATTTTTTAGAATACTTGCCTTTATTCAGTACCTGCGTCTTTGAGTCCTTCACTGTCCTATTATTTCAACTAATACTAACAAATCTGCTTGGAATTAGACGTAATTATCTCTGCTTTACACATGAGAAAGCTAAGAGTTGTGTGTTTATCCCATAACATATAACTAGAAAGTAAGAGAGCTAGACTTCCACAGAAGTCTGTGTGACTTTAAGGCCTCACATGCTGCCAGAATTTAGCTCATGCACCCAGCAATTGTATTTATAGGTGTGTAGCTAAAAGAAGTAAAAGTATATGTCCACGGAAAAACTTATGCAAAAATGTTTATGATAGCATTATTCATAATAGTCAAAAAGTAGAAACAACTGAAATGTCCAGCAACTGATGAATGGATAAACTGGAATTTTCCTTCCAATGGAATATTTTTTGGCTATAATAAGGCATGGAGCAATGACACAAGTTACAACTTGAATGAAAATATTTTGCTCATTGAAAGATGTCAGTCACAAAAGACCACATATCATAGAATTTAACTTAGATGAAATGCCCAGAGTAGACAAATATGTACATACAGAAAGTAGGTTAGTGGTTGCTCAGGACTGGAGGACAGATATAGATAAGGCAGCGATACTTTTCTGGAAAAGTATACAGTAACTGAGGTATTGAAAATGTTCTAAATCTTCCTGTGGCGATGCTTGCTCATAACTGTGAATATACTAAAACCATTGACCCGAACACTTGAACAAGTAGACTCTATGACACATGAGTTATGTCTTGGTAAAGCTATTTGAAAAGAAATAGCTGATGCTATGACTGACAAGTTTCCATGGTTATATCTCTTCAAGACTGAGAGGCCATAGCAGATGGTACAGTGAAAATAACAAGTGCTTTGGAACCAATGACCTTGGAAAAGTTGTTTGGCCTTTTTTGAACCACACCTCATCTGTGAATTGAGGTAAGCCCCACCTTGCTAAGGGTTACAGTGTGTGAGAAAGTCTTCAGCTCCTCCAATTCTGAAATTGCCTGGAATTTGAAATTTGAGTGAGGAGGTAGAGGTAGGAGGTGTCTGTAGACAGACAGATTCCCTTCCATTGACATCATACCCATGAGGAGTTCTTCTCTCCTATGCATGCCAGAGGCTGGTCAGCCAAAAGGCTAAAAGGAGAGTTAGGTAGTTAGCTATGAGACCCCAAGTACGAGGCACAGGTACAGGTTAGAAAACAAAGGGGATATATGTGAATTCTAGAGACAACACTGCTGGGTTTGGAAATGGCTAGGACCTAGAATCAGGAGAGAGGTGAATAGATGAGCTAAGAAAGGCCAGACCCCTAAGACAATTAAAATATGGCTCTTTGTCAAGGTTGTGGGATGGGTTAGATAATTCCAATGTATTTTTTCCCAACTATGAATCATCTGCCAAAAATGCAGACATATTTCTGAAAACAACTATGGGATAGAGAGAGGTATAAAAAGACTAACCAAGAAAAATATAAAACAACAATAAACCCAAACAACTTGACAAAAGAGGTGTTTAGTACTAGTCACCATAGTGGTAAAGTCCAGTTGGTCCTTTTTATGTCATCGATTCCACATTTGCAAATTTATCCTCTCAATAAAATTTGTTGACAATCCCTAAATCACTAGGAATGGTGCTTTCACGGTGGTTCATGGATAGGAGCAAAGCAGAGAAAAAGTTCAGTTATCCAATGAGCATGCTCCTCACTGAAATGAAACAAGCCCTCTGCCTTGTTTCTGCTTTCATGCTCTAAACAAGGATGCTGTGCCCATTTAATGCTGTGATCTCTGCACGGTTTTGCTTTTGTTGATTTTGCTGTAGAAAATGGTCCCCAAATGCAGTGCTGACCTGCTGCCTCGTGTTTCTAAGCATGAGAATAGTGCAATGTGCCTTAACCGAGAGTGTTCCACCAAAAGAGCTAGGATTGATTAATAAAGAAGACCATTAAGTGTTTTGGGCCTCTGACCTCAATTGCTAGTAAAACTCCTTTTAGGTGAAAGTTCACAGTTGTGTCTGCCACTGGGGAGAAGGACGGCCATCTCTTTCTGAGCCAGGACATGTACCAAGAGGCATGCAGCACTCCAAAATGGTAATTGTTTTTATTTGTCAAAAGCCATCTTCTACTTCTCTGGGACTGTGTGGTTAGTCATCCTGACTCTTGTTTTCAGTCCTGCTGCCAGAACTGCTTCTCTGGTTGTTTTGAACAGACTGTGGTAGGCTCCCAAGGAACATGGCAACAACTGATATGAGTGGGGAAAGAGACGCTAACTTACTGCCACTGCACTTTCAGTTTACTTGGGAGAAAATGAGTGGCAGGTGCTCAGATGTCATTTCCAGAAATTGTGCCTCTGAAAATGTGCCAGTAGTCTTAGGTCATCAGCTAGTCTTTCAGAGTCCTCCCTGGCTCCTGGAGAACTTGGATGTATTTGATGGGAACTGAGAGGGCATTGGTTTGACTCTGTTGTTTTGGAGATGAGGAAAGTTAGCTTCACGGTAGGTGACAAGATCCAGAGCCATGGCTTCCCATCCTGCCTCCTCAGTCCTTTGCGTTTCCCTCCCTTACTTGTACCCGCTTTTCTCAAAGTCCTTCACTTACCACAGGCAAAATGACAAAAAAAGGGGGAAGATGACAAAATGAATAGAAATACTTAGGGGAGAGCATGCAGTGTATACTGTAGTATACATAAAGGGAGTGTAGCAATTCTCTTTTGTCCATTTGGGAAAAGATTCTGGAAGGCATGGGCTCTGCCACTTCTCTTTTAAAGTCAGGTCATACCACCTGTTCACTCCAATACTCACTAAATACTCCCAGTGATGCTGTGTCTTCTTCATCATTCCCCTCTTAATTAAGATTAAGTAGATACAACTTGAGGGGTATTCAAAGTAAGCAAAACCTGTAAAAACTCCGTTTTGACTATTGTAGAGTAGAAACAAATGGCTTAATACGTCCTTTCTTTTCGCAGGAAATATGAACATAAGGTTGAGAAGTAATAGACACAGTTGTCTCTGAATTTTAAATGAGTGACTACAGGTGACTTAGGGTTATTTTCAAGTAATAACCCTGTTTTCACTGGTTGTTCCTAAGAGCTACTCTGTTTAGTCAATTGGGTCTTCAGGGGAACTCTGTTCTTCCTAACCTTAAAGTTTTTCAGGTTCTTGTACTTACACTATGCACCCAGATGTCCAGCCAATATGGGTTAAGTGAATGCATTGTAAATAAACAGAAAAGAACAATAGCTTTGGAAACATAAATACTCTGGACAAAATCCTAGCTCTTCCACTCACCAGCTGGTGATCTTGGGCAAGTTTTTGATTTCTCTTAAGAATCGGTTTCCTTATTTGTAAAATGCAGATAAATCACCTGTCTCATAGGGTATGTTGTAATGAAAAATGGGATAATGTATGTTCTCAGAAAATGGCAGCTATTATTATTGTGCTTATTGAATTAATGCAAAACACAAGCAAAAAGAACCACCTCATAGCAGTATGATTTTCAGCTTTTTAATGCAATCTTCATTTTGTTTGGCACAAAGATCTAGGTTGGTAATCTGATGGATGAGTTGCTTTGCATAACTGCCCACTGTGGCAGGCACTACAATTGCTGGTTTCTAAAAGCGTTTAAGGAGAGGCATTATAGTCAGCAGAGGGATGCATGCCAATTGTTTTATTTATGTTGCCTATTTGGACCACAAGCCCAGCCACCATTCAGCCCTCAGAAAGAAATCTACGGGGCCCATCCGCGTCATTACTCCATAATGCGGCGGAATGATTGGACAGCAGGGGAAGCTGCACCCCAATCGATGGGCTTCCGGTACTCCTTCTTGTCCAGGAGGTACTGTCTGCCACGGTAGTTGGGTAGCTCGTAGAAAATCCAGACACCTTCTAGCACCTTACAGGAGTGAATCTCTCGCATGTGAAATTCCTCCATGATGGAAGGGCAATCTTCAGTGGTTTCAAACATTTGACCATTAAAATCCCCTTTCTCAAAGATCTGAATCTTATACTGGCCTCCACTAGACTGAAAAAACACAGAAAGAAACGAAGATCTACCATTATGGAAGTCACCAGCAGGTCAAAAACTCAGACAACAGCATGGTTCAGAACATACCACTTTGAAAGCAAGGTCATTGGACTCCCAATAAGAGGTGACTGAAACAGCAGACTTTTAATAAGAAAAAATTAAGTTCTCTAAATAGTCAAGCCTGCAGCCATAGCCCTGTGGCATCCAATCCCGTCAGATCTCAGAAGCTAAGCAGGGTTGGGCCTGGTTAGTACCTGGATGGGAGACCACCTGGGAACACCAGGTGCTGTAGGCTTGGGAGAAGGACCTGGCAACCCCCTCCCAAAAATCAATCTGCCATTGAAAACCCTATGAACAGCAGAGAAGCACTGACAATAGTGTTTCCCCTGTGGTACAGAGGGTCGCTATGAGTCGGATACCGACTCGACGGCACCTAACAACAACAACAAAATAGTCAAGAGGTAGAGAAAGTTCATGGAAATATTTAGTGTATTCAGCCTTGTGATGACTGACCTAAGATTTTATTCAAGATTTTTTTTTCTTTTTTGCAGTACTGGGAGTTGAACCCAGGGCCCCCATTTGCATGTTTTGCAAGTGCTGTACCACTGAACTGCACCTTCAGCCCATTTTTTGACTTTTTGAGACAGGGTCTTGCTAAATTACATGGACTGCCTCTGGTCTTGAACTTGCGATCCTCCTGCCTCCACCTCCCTAGTAACTGGGATTACAGGCGTGCGCCACTGTGACCAGCAGATTTTACTCAAGATTTACCAGCCAGCAAAAACCTATCCATGAAGAGGAAGGAAGACTTCAAGGAAAAAAAAAAGAGAGGAAGAAAGCATGTGAGCCCCCGGACTCACCAGATGGACAGCTCTGCAAGAGCCCAAGCGGTCATTGAGGCCCATCCAACGTTGGTATTCAGGGTACTCGCCTTGAGGTAAGATGTACATGTGCCCAGCAAAGTTGGGCCTTTCATATACAGCCCAGGTGCCTCCTTCCACTCTAATGGAGTTGCAGCGACTTAGATATGAATGGAAGTCTGCACAGTCACAATCACAGTCATAGCGGCGGCCTTGAAAATTTTTGTCTTCATAGAAAGTAATCTGAAGTACAGGGCAAATAAAGAGAACTGAGGTGTTAGGTGGCCTTATTCACAGATAAAATAAACATCAAAAACACACTGTACCCTTTAGAAATTCTTTCTCTTTAAATTTGTAGAGAAAATATATAGTCCTATCATACTTCCCATTTGGTTGTTGGCAGAAACCCTTAGTTGTCAACAATAGGAACGAGTACTCTCTGAAGGCTGAAAATTAAGCAATACAGAAGAGTGCTCTAATATAATCCAGTAGTTTCAGTGTCAAGTTCACTTTTTCTTCCTTTATGTTCCTGTAGCTCTATAAACTTACCACATTACATTATAAACTGTATGTCTAACCCTCCCACATGACTCGTACTAGACTTCTTCCAAGGGCAAGGATCAAAGTTTCTTCAAGTTACAGATGTTATGCCCAGCACTCAACAAGCTGTCAACAATTGTTTAATGAAGATGAGTAAGTTCCACATGCAAAAATTCTTGCTAAGTGATACAGAATATGTACAGAGTAAAATAAAACACAGACTAACCTTAGAGAGCATATCTTAGATGGATATAGAGCATACACGTGCGAAAATATATTATGTTCTACCTTAGTTTACTGCCAGCAGGGTTGCTGTAAAATAGCAAGATGATTTCAATTCAAATTCTTACCAAGTTTCTACTCAGTGTATCTGGGTTAGACCTCAGATGGCACTGAAAAATATGTAGTCTCGAGCCGGGTATGGTGGCACATACCTGTAATCCCAGTGACTTGGGAGGGGGAAGCAAGAAGATCTCAAGTTTGAGGCCAGAGGCAGCCTATGTAACTTTGCAAGTCCCTGACTCAAGATAAAAAATAAAAAATGGTTTTGGGGTGCAACCCAGTGGCAAAACACTTGTTAAGTACACGCAAGGTCCTGGTTCAGCCCCCAAAACTGTTGAAAAAAAGAAAGAAAGAAAGAAAGAAAGAAAGAAAGAAAGGAAAGAAGGAAAAGAAAAGAAAAAAGTACAGAAAAGAAAAGAAAAAAGGAAAGTCAAGTCAAGTCAAGTCCTGGAAAACCAGAGATAAGCCTGGGCTCTAGAGCTCCCTCTCCACAATCAACCCTATTACCTTAGTCCAGTCAGTTCTCTGGCTTTTGGGTTTTCATTTATAAAACATTATGACCTCGGTATACTGGAAGCCCTGGCAGTAAAACAAATGCAGAGATTTTCTGAGTGAAAGAGAGCGTTTCTAGGAGCTTCTAGGGATTTGTGATGTTTCTGAAAATGAATATCAAAACCACAAATGGAGTAGAGTTTTTTTCCTTCTCGTTCAATAATTTCACAATGCTCAATAATTCCACAATGTAAGATAAATGCTAGGTTATAAGGAACTGAATGACACCATAGGTGTCATGCTTGGCACGCAATTTCCTGGCATCATGCCGCCACCTTGTGGCTAATTTTCTTAATTGACTTAAAAGGAGGAAGCCACGCATCCTTTTGCCTGCAGCCTTTACCACTGTGGCATCCCATCCTGTCAAGTTCTCTGAAGCTAAGCAGAATAGGGCTTGGTTAATACTTGGATGCCTGCAACTGTAGCCCTGTGGCATCTGATCCCGTCAGATCTCGGAAGCTAAGCAGGGTCGGGCCTGGTTAGTACGTGGATGGGAGACCGACTGGGAACACCAGAAGCTGTAGGCTTGGGAGAAGGACCTGGCAACCCCCTCCCAAAAATCAACCTGCCATTGAAAACCCTATGAACAGCAGAGAAGCACTGACAATAGTGTTTCCCCTGTTGTACAGAGGGTCGCTATGAGTCAGATACCGACTTGACGGCACCTAACAACAACAACAACAACAATACTTGGATGGGAGACCACCTGGGAACACCAGCTGCTGTAGGCTTGGGAGAAGGACCTGGCAACCCACTCCCAAAAATCAATCCGCCATTTAAAATCCTATGAATGGCAAACATTAACAATAGTATTACGCCTGTTGTACATTGTTGTTAGGTGCCGTCGAGTCGGTATCCGACTCATAGCGACCCTCATAGGGTTTTCAATGGCTGATTATTTCGGGATTGCTTTGGGAGTGGATTGCCAGGTCCTTCTCCCATTTTTGCGGTGCTGGGAATTGAACTCGGGACCTCAGAGACTGCAGCGCAACACTCTACCCACTGAGCTAAATCCCAGCCCCTGTTGTACATAGGGTCACTATAAGTCAGACACCCACTTGATGGCACTTAACAACAACAACAACAACAAAGTGTTAGGGGAAAAAAACAAGACAAATGATATAAGAACCATGCTAGAACCCCCTAAGAGTTTATATGGGAGCTGCACTTTAGTGCCTGGAAATAAATAATTGCTATGAGCCAGATAAGAGATACAAGGATCAACCAAAAGGCAACTTCAATGGGGAAACAATCAAAATGAATTTAGTATTTGGTGACTAATTGGATGCAAATAATGAAAGAAGAAGAAATCAAAGTGCATAATATCTCATTCTTTTTCACCCTGGGTGATTCTTTCCAGATAGTAACATACATAATTATTTCCTTTCACCTTAATCTTTCCCTATCCCTAACCTTCTCATGTATCTAAACTCTATTTCCTGTTCCCTAAAAGCTTCTTTTTTTCCTTCCTATCTCCTAGAAAGGGCTAGGATTTGTCTCAGTTGGTAGAGTGCTGCTCTGCAGTCTCTGAGGTCCTTGGTTCGATTCCCAGCACTGCAAAAATGGGAGAAGGACATGGCAATCCACTCCCAAGGCAATCTCGAAACAGTCAGCCATTGAAAACCCTATGAGGGTGGCTATGAGTCAGATACAATTCGAAGGCACCTAACAACGACCACCTCCTAGAAAAATCATTTACTTCATCTTCACTCTCCCTTGCTCAAACTTTTCTTGCTCCCTTTCCCATTTTAACATAGCTCAGATTCAGAGATACATGGTATCTCAGTATACCTTATTCCTCATGGATGAAGGAACCACTTATTAGTTAAGTGACCTTGGACAGGGCATTGAATATTTCTTGGAAGGTCTATATTTGCAAAACAAAGTAACACTATCTCCTGAACAGGGATGTTCTGAGGGCCCAATGTGATAATGTTAATAAAGAACTTAGCTTAATACTTGACTCATAATTGCAAATAACCTTTGGTACAACTGCAGCCATACCCCTGTGGCGTCTGAACCCATCAGATCTCAGGGATCGGAGGCTAAGCAGGGTTGGACCTGGTTAGTCCTTGGATGGGAGACCGCCTGGGAACACCAGGTGTTGTAGGCTTGGGAGAAGGACCTGGCAACCCTTTCCCCAAAAATAATCTGCTATTGAAAATCCTATGAATGGTGGAGAAATGTGATAATAGTGTTTGGCCTGTTGTACATAGGGTTGCTGTGAGTCGGATACCAACTCAACAGCACCTAACAACAACAACACCTAACAACAACAACGCTGTTACAGATGAAGAAGTAATTTACCTAAAGTCATTAGCTAGTTACACATTAGTTGCAGCAAGACAGTGGACTGCAATGCAAAACTCCGGCTTATTAATCTAGCTCATTTTATTTTCCTTTACTGTCCTTCTACCTGCATGGCTCTGTTCAATAGAGCAGCATTTACTCTCTTAGACACTGGACAGGACTGATCCTGAACAGGATTGATCCAGAGATGCTTTTCCTGTGACTTGGAGAAAGATCTTTAGGAAAACAGTGTAACTTCTCTAAGAACAGACAGGTTCTAAACTCCTAAATTCATATGTTCAATTTGCCCTTGTTTTTTGGCCAATTATTCACCACAAAAAAAGATTTTGCAAGTTATGCTATGGGAAATGAAGTTAATATCTACTTTATTTCATTGTTTTTCGCACTTACTGTCCTCTGTACATTTGCCTGACTTATGCAAATATCTGAGAAGTACAAATATACACGATGTTCTGTAAGGTCACCATGCTATTCACCCTCCCAGGAGACCAGCCAACTATCCCAAGGTTGAAACAATATTCACTGAGTTTCGGTGGAATCATTACTGAACTCTAGGCCCAAGCTCTCCTTTCAGAAAGACTTCTAAAGCTCAGAGCCAGAGAATGTTACACCTAGCTATACATAATTTCTACTTGGAAAAGAAACGAACTCTACCCACTCCATTGCTAGTTGAGAGGTTTTGACTTTGGGGCAAAAAATTTTGTAGGGAATGCTAAGAAATGTATAGAAGGATTTTAAAAAAATTACTACAAAATGCTCATTGCTTTCCAGTTTATTTTTTGAAAAACAGCCTACGAGTCCAAGACAGGAAAAATGAGAAAAAATGTCTTGAGTATCTCAGAGGTAATAAAATCATGCCTAATAAAGTCTGTTCCTTTTGCCAAGCCCATAACTCTCCTGAAAAAACAGCTGACAAGACAGCGGGAAAGGGAGAAGCAGTAAGAAAGAACAAGAGGCCAAGGAGGGGTGGGGCACAACCCTGGGATGCCAGCACTAGAGAGGAAAGGCAGAAGGGTCACAAACTCCAGGTGAGACTCAGCTATGAGACCCCATCTCAAAAAACAAAATCAAAGGGGAATAAGAAATAATTTATTATCTCTTTTGGCCTAGTAAGCACACGTTATCTAATAAATGATCCCAGCTCAGAGAAATGAAAGAGACCATGCTATCACTACTCTGGAAACCTTTGAAAGCAGGGAGGAGTATCTCCTTCTGTATGAGATGGTTATGTAACAGCCTTCCCTCAGGGAATGTGGCAATCCCTTTAAGTACTTCAAATTCTAATTTTTAGTGGGGTTTGCATGACATATTTTCCTTCCTTCCTTCCTTTCTTTTTCTTTCTTTCTCTCTTTCTTTCTTTCTTTCTTTCTTTCTTTTTCTTTCTTTTTCTCCCCTTCAGTACTTGGAGGTTGAACCCAGGGCCTTGCAAGTGCTCTACCACTGGGCTGCACCCTCAGCCCGTTTTTAATTTTTTATCTTGAGTCAGGGTCTCACTAAGTTATGCAGGCTGCTTCTGGCCTCAAACTTGCAATCCTCCTGCCTCCACTTCCCCTCCCCTGTTGCTGGGATTATGGGTGTGTGCCGCCACACCCATCTCTGCATATTTTCAAGAACCTCAGAGTACTAATGATATTGTCCTTTTTTCCCCAAGCCTCTGGACAACCATAATTATTTCATTCTATTTGCCAAGTCAGGGGACAAATTAGGTACCAACCAATTATGGACAAATGATATCATGCACCAGGAAGTACACAATATTATCTGGGTAGCTTTCTTGCCAATGATGTTTAGTTTGAATCTAAACAAGAACCTAAACATGAAGACAAATGTAGATGCAGGAATTTCTATAACATTCCTGGCCTGAGCTTTGATAAATGTCCATGTCTCAAATAACAGCAGCAGCAGCAACAACAACAACAAAAGGCAGAGGGACTGTTCTAGATTAAAGGGGCTTGAAGAGAGAGAGAGAGAGAGAGAGAGAGAGAGAGAGAGAGAGAGAGACCAAAAGAGGAATGACAGTATATAATCTTTGGATTCTATGTTATGCATATTTCTTGAGGCAACCAGGGAAAATTTGAATATGGCCTGAATATTACCATTATATTTATGATGAATCTTGGGGACATGACAAGGATACAATGTTTACACAGAGGAATGCATTTGTTTTTAGGTGATACATGACTAAATATTTAAGGCAAATGGGTAATGAAGTCTGCTACTCATTTTCAAATGGTTTAATAAGGAGGAAAAAAAAGATCAAATATGGCAAAACAATTGGAAAATATAAGTGAAGAATATACATTGAGTATTTCTTATTCTTTCAGGATTCAGTAAGCTAGAAGATTTTAAAAGCAAAAAGGTGGGGGAGAGGGGGAAATCAGGCAACGAGACAATGGCTTTGCCTTACCTTAGATGCACTGGTTAGTGGAAGAACTAAAAAGATAATTCCTTCCTTCCCAAAGCCCTGCCTAAGAGATAAGTTTCCAGCCCCAAAACTATAAGTCAAATATTTTAGAGGCATTTTTCTTAATGTAAGTGGGATCACTATTTGGAGAAAGAGTAAGAATAACTGCGTGAATGAAGGAAATTTATAGGATTTAGTTACCCTGACTCACCCGTTCGCCTTGGCTTTTTGGAATATTAATGGGTGAGGGTAAATTTCACAAAAATTTTTTAATTGGCTACTACAAGTTCTCTGCTACACATAATGCTCATCAGCATGTTCTGTTCCTATGGAGATTCATAAAATATTAGTTGCTGGAAGGCAGAAATCATGATGATATTTACATATCATTTACTTGTACAGTATTCAGCATAGCACCATACATGAACATAAATCCTTCATGCAATGTTTCGTAATTCTGTTAAAAGAACAAAATAATAACTATCTCTTAATCTTCTCTTCCAATCCTAGCTCTTTAACCACTACCATACTCACCTCAAGGCAAAGAAGCAAAAACTTTTCTCAATGTTCCTTTCAATGTATCATTAAGTGAAAGGTGGGTAGGGTAAAAACCAATATGACCATATGCTTACCTTGGTTCCAGTTTTAGACATTTTTAATGCATAGGTTGATTTCCCCAGTGCTGAAAGAAATCCAGGAATAGCTACAGAGAGTTAGAGGCACAGAGACATTTATACTGGGCTGGTTTCAAATTAAACATTTGCTTAGTCATGAGAATAGGATCCAAAAATTGAGTCAGTCATTTAGAGTCTATTGATGGTTTCTAGAAAAACAATTGGGATTATGAAATAAAGGAAAGCTTCAGTACCCCCTTTAATGCTTACCAAGCCCTACTGCATTATAGACTTTGCTGAGTCAAGACACCAAAATCCAGCCAAAGTTTTAAAAATTAAAAACAAAAAAGTTTCTCATCTTTGTGTAATTTGTTTTTCCAGCAAGCAACCTTTTTGAAATTTCTAATTTCTTTTTCTTCTTTTTTTTTCCCCTTCAACAAAGTTTGCAGAATATGAATCAAAAGATCATCCTCTATTTCTGGACGAAAGTGACATATTCCAAAATCAACAAAATTACATGACAGCTAAAGGCAATGAGTGGACTTGTGTTTGGAAAACAAAGTTACTACAAAGAATATATATGTGCAATTAAAAAAATTAATATGGACTATATATTAGATGGGCTGGGCTTTAGCTCAGTTGGTAGAGCGCTACTCTGCAGTCTCTGAGGTCCCGAGTTTGATTCCCAGCACCCCAAAATGGGAGAAGGACGTGGCAACACACTCCCAAGGCAATCCTGAAACAGTCAGCCATTGAAAACCCTATGAGGGTCGCTAAGAGTCGGACTCGACTCCACGGCACCTAACAACAACAGCAACATATATTAGATATTGTTAGTGTACCAATGTTTACTTTTTTGATCATTGTAGTATGACTAGGTAATAGAACATCTTTGTTTTGGGGAAATGCATGGTAACATATTTAGGAGTAAAGGTCCAAGATGCCTGTACCCTACTCTGAAATTGTTAAACAAAAATAATACTATGCAGAAAGTGGTAAAATGAATGTTGTTGTTGTTGTTGTTAGGTGCCATCGAGTCAGTGTCTGACTTATAGTGACCCTACATACAACAGATGAAATGCTATTATGCGTCTCTACTATTCACAGGGTTTTCAATAGCTGATTTGTTTTTTTGGGAGTGGGTTGCCGGGTCCTTCTCCCAAGCCTATAGCACCTGGTGTTCCCAGGTGGTCTCCCATCCAAGTACTAACCAGGTTCGACCCTGCTTAGCTTCTGAGATCTGACAGGATCAGACGCCACAGTGGTACAGCTCCAGGCAAAAATGGATGTAGCAAGATGTTAGTAATTGGTGAATCTACACAAAGGGTGTGTGGGGGTTCAGTGATCTATTCTTGCAAATAATCAGTATGGTTTTTTTTTTTCAAAACACAAATTAGAAAGAGTTCAAACTCTCAAGAAGGGTGCCAGACTATGCAAAGAGAAAGCCCCTGTGGGGCTCTGGAACTTCCTACATGTCAAGTGGTGCTTCTCTGCTCATAGTATCGTGTTGGGACTTTGTTAGGGTTCAAATATGGAGTATCTCCCATAGGCTCAGGTGTTTAAATGCTTGGTCCTCAGCTGGTGGCCCTATTTTGGGAGATGAGGGAAACTTTCAGAGGTAGGACCTAGCTGGAAGAAGTAGGTCAATGGGGGCATGCGCTTGGGGGTGTATTATCCCTGCCAACTTCCTGTCACTCTGCTTCCTGGCCTCCCATGGTGTGACCTGAGCTACTCTACAGGCCTTCCTCACTATGATGGATGGGACGTTCTAAAACCATGAGCCAAGATGAATCTTCCTTCTAAGTTGTTCTGTCAGGTACTTTGTCACAGCAATGCTAAAAATAACTAATACAGAATATTGGTACCAGGAGTGGGGTTGCTGCTATGACTAAACCTGACCACAGGGTTCTTAGGCCTTTGGAACTGGTTTGCCAGAGGAATGTGGAAGAACTTGGAGATATAGACTAGAGAATTCCTAGAATGCTGCAAGCAGAGCTATGGACAATTTTGGTGGGATCTCAGAAGATGAGAATGATGATAGAAATGAAGTAAAAGACTATGTTCATGAGGGTTCATGAGGCAGAGGCAGGAGGATTGCAAATTTGAGACCAGAGACAGTCTATGTAATTTAATGAGACCCTGTCTCAAAAAGTAAAAAAATTGGGCTGAGGGTGCAGCTCAGTGGTATAGCATTTGCAAAGCATACAAGCATGAGGCCCTGAGTTCAACACCCAGTACCACAAAAAAGGTAGGTGGGGACTAATTACCTTGGTAGAGGAAGTTTCAAGACAGCATAGCCCTTGGACTATGGCATGGTTATTGCTGGCTGGTTTTAGTAAGAATCAGGAGCAAAAAGCAGAGCAGAAGGATTTTAAAAACTTGTAGTTGGGACAGAGGAGCAAGGTGAAAATTGTGGAACAGGAGAGTGTGATTGTTAAAGAGAGTAGTATCATTAAAAAGAAGTCAAGGCAAGTGCAGTGGCACACACTTGTAATCCCAGCGACTTGGGAGGTGAAGACAGGAAGTTTGCAAGTTTGAGACCAGAGGCAGCCTGCATAACTTAGCAAGACCTTGTCTCAAGACAAAATATTTTTAAAAGGGCTGGAGGTACAGCCCCGTGGAAAAGTGCTTGCAAAGTATGTGTGAGGCCCTGGGTTCAGCCTCCCAAATACCACCAAAATAAGTTAATTAATTAATTAATTAATTAACAGAAGGCACCAAACACTTTGTGCTAGGACAACAGGAAACTAACCAGACCCCACCCACTGCAGGCCCCAGGCCCCAGGGTGTAAAACTGTAAATTCATTTAAAAGACTTTTTTTTTTTTTTTTTTGGCGGTACTTGGGGTTGAACCCAGGGCCTCACGCTTGCATGCTTTGCAAGTGCTGGACCATTGAGCTGCACCCCGGCACATTTTTACTTTTTGAGACAGGGTCTCACTAAATTAGACTGCCTCTGGTCTTGAACTTGCGATTCTCCTGCCTCTGCCTCCCGAGTAGCTGGGATTACAGGCGTGCACCACTGCACTGAAAGACTTTTCTTTGAGAGGAGAAAGCTGTAGGAGCATCTTGCTCACCCAGAACCTGCCTAGGGACATGTTTTCCAGGATGCAGCAGCCAGGCACTCAGAAGCCAATGATGCCATGGACCAAAGGGACCTAGCTACTCCTTGAGCTGGCAGCTCCACCTTAGCATCATCCATGTGATGCTGGTTGTACAGGCATATGGAATGCAAGAGTTACAGGGTCATGGAGGCTTCCACTAAGATTCCAAAGGAAAGGCTAGGAGGACAGGCAATGTGTAGCAGGGTCAAACTCCTTCTGGGGGAACCCTAGAAGACCATGTATGAAGCTGTGAGGGTGAATCCTAAGCTGCAGTGGAGCCCCCAGAATGTCGGAGATGCCAGCAACGTGGAAATGTCTGCTGAGGAAAACTTCAGGCAACAAGTGGAGCTAGCCCAAGAGAGGCCACGTGGGCTGCAAACAGCAAAAACAGGGCAGGGCTGCCGAAGCCTGTTGGAGCTTACAGGATGCTACCCTGCGCCCCAGATGCTGGGCATGGAGCCATGGTATTTAATGTTTGTCCTGCTGGTTTTGCTCTTGTTCGGGTTCCATCCCTCCTTCTATGCCTCCAGTCCTCCCATTTGGAGTGGGAATGTTCACGTGTGCCACTGTGTCTCAGAAGTATGCAGCCTTTTTTATTTTATAAGGGCTCACAGTTAAGAGTTTTCCTTGAATCTCAGAGAATTTGAACTTGGGACTTTTGAACAATTTTGAAACTGTTAAGACTTTGGTGATTCTTGGAGGTAGACTAAATGCATTTTGTGTAATGAGAGGGCCATGAGCCTTAGAAGGCCAGAGGCAGAATGCCAAGGTTTGAATATGAAATGTCACCCATAGACTGTGTTTGAATGCTTTGTCCCCAGCTGGTGGTGCTATTTTGGGAAGCTGTGGAAACTTTAGGAGGTAGGACCTAGCTGGAAGAAGTAGGTGACTGAGGCAGGTCTTTGTGGGTATATTACCCCTGGCCACTTCCTTTTGCTCTGCTTCCTGGCCCACAATGATGTGAACTGAGCTGCCACTATGCCTTCCCTGCCATGATGGATGGAATCCTCTGAAGGAAGTCCTCCCTCCCTTTAAGTTGCTTTCAGGTATTTTGTCACAGCAACATGAAAAGCAATTAATACAGACCTGTTCAGGGAACATTTTTAAGGTCTTTAATACAATTTTGACTTTAGGAATGAGTTAACCTTTTATGTAAACTCAAAGAAACAATAAATCAACTCTTCCCCATTTTAATTTTCCTGGCCAAGTATGTTCTCTTCTCTAAAGTCCAACTTTCTCATCTTTCTACTAACAAAGCTATCCAACAAATATTTTTATAAATGGGACACCCATGAATTATATTATGGTCAATTTAGAAAATGGCAAATGTGCCTCAATATTAAGAATACTGAGAAAAAATATTGTTATATGCTTATATGCTTAGCTTTCTGAATCTTATAAACTTTGAAGAACGTATCTAGCTAGGTGTGGTGGTACATGCTTGTAATCCCAGGCTGAGGCCGGAGAAACACATGTTCAAGTATTGCCTGGACTATATAGTGAGTTTCAGACCAGCCTGGACTACATTGGTGAGACTCTGCCCCCCTCTGTGAAGTATCTGATTAATACCATTAATTTCATTAATAATTTCCAAAACATATTTCTATTTCTCCAGCTTTCTTTATTTACTAATACTCTGTTTGCCTGAATTTCATCTTAAAGTAGAAACTGAAAACCTTAATTAGGATTAACATTCAGAGGGTTAATTTTCACTTCAGAAATATAAGTACAGCCCCTTTCTAAAAAATGTAATTATTAATCAAATATCCAGTGAGCATGGAAATAATGCTTACTAGTGACCAGATTCATCTCACCAATTTGAAATTATTTTCCTTCATCTTAAAGAACAGGACTTTCCTAATCATATGTCAACTTCACACTGATATGTTACAGAATGACACTGGAAGCCTTTTCTTAAAATTACAAGTAAAGTGTTCTCTTTTTAACAAAATGAAACAAATCATTTTTTAGAGTTTGTTTATTGAAAATTTGAAGTAGAAAATGAAAAATACAAATTTTTACACAATTTCATTGTTTCATATTTTAAAGACTAAAATATCTTTGTATAAAACTATCTCTGCTATATTTATATATTAACAAACCATGTTTTCATTACAATTACTTTTATAAAGGAGTAGCAATTTCCTTTTAAAAAGTTACAATGAACCATAAAACTCTTTTTTAGTTCTAGAAAGGATGAAACCCTTTCATCATACAAATTAAAATAGGAAATAAACTTGTAAACCTATACTTAATCATTTAAATATTAACATACACATAGTGGGACTGCCTTCAACTTTTCATTTTCGGACCACAAACCTGAGTCTTCTGATGTTCTATAAACAATATGTTTAAATGAAAATCAGAAGTTTAGCTAAAACTCAACCTAAGCAGTAATAAATGAACATGGATTAGAAATCTAGAAAAGGTCTTAAATAGGAAGAAAAGGCCCCAAAGTCTCTTAAGTAGCAAAAGTGCCTTCCCAATATAGTTTTAAGATGGTCAACAGCCTCCAATCATTTTCATGTTTCCAGAGCCCTGAAGATAACAAAATAAAAATTAATAACTCAATTTTCTGTTTTTTCATGCAAATTGTAAGGAAAAAACCTTGCATTTATAAAATCACATATGTTATGAGGGTTAGTTGATAGTTTAGAATGATAAGGTTTAAAGTTAGTTATATTCCTTTTGTAAAACTCTTATATGAGTTTGTAAAAGAAAATCATATACTTATTTTTTTAAAAAAGAGCACATTATGGGGATAAATTTATACTAAAATCTTACCCTTTTATGGTTTCCTTTTCCTCTGTTTAACTCCATCAAATTTCCAGTTCTTAATCTCCACATTTTAAGCTAAACATGGTAAAACTCTTAATATCTATACTTTAAAAATATAAGCCACATATAAACAATAAAGAACATCTTTTTAGATTTCGAAAACTGCAGTTCCTTAAAAAGTTAAAAATAAGTCCTTATAATTCACTCCTAGGTATATACCCATGAGAAATGAAAATATGTCTATACAAAAACTTGTACACAAACATACATAGCAGCATTATTCACAATAGATAAAAAGTAGGAACAACCCTAAAGTCCATCAATTGATGAATGGATAAACAAGGTGGTGGTGGTGGTGGTGGTTGTTAGGTGTTGTCAAGTTGGGTCTGCCTCATAGTGACCCTATATATAACACAATGAAACACTCCCTGATTCTGTGCCAGGCACAAGATCTTATTTATGTTTAAGCCCATTATTGCAGACAACAGAATGTTATTCTGCCATGAAAAGGAACAAAGTATTGGTATCTGCTGAAATAGATGAATCTTGGAAACATTATGCTAAAAGACAAGACTGACTCCATTCATATGAAATGTCTAAAACAGACAAAGTACATGACTGGGGCTGGGGACAAGAGAGATACAGGTAGCTAGAGGGATAAGGACTGGATGTCAATGTGAATGAGCTTTATTTTGGGTGACATGAAAATATTCTAGATTTGCAAATGATGATGGCTACACAAACTTGTGAATATACTAAAAGCCACTGATTTTTTTTTTTAACTTGAGAAAGGTGAATTTTATGTTACGTGAATTATATCTTACTAAAGAGTAATTTTTCCCTATCCTGGACACTCAGTCTCATTCTTCAATGACAAACATTACTGATATTTATAATTTTTAAACATGCTTTCAGAAAAATTTCAGGCATATAATTAGAATTTGTGTGAAAATCTCACCCTTTTTCCAAATTCGCAGGACATTTTAATTTTTTCCCTGAGCTTAGAGGTCATTCAGTTTCCATACATACAGGTATACTTTATTTTTTTTAAGGATGCATTCCATACTATGGATGAGTCAGCTCATTATGCATTAGCCCTCTACTGAGCAGCATTTGGTTTGTTTCTAATCCATAGCTAATTCAAACGATGCTGTAATGAACAACTTTTTAAAATAAATTTTTATAGGTTACAAAATTTCTATTAGGAGTAATGATTTAAGAGATCTATTGTACAACAAGACTATAGTTAATAACAATTATTTGTATTCTTGAGAAATACAAAAACTATATTCTGTTTGCAGTATAAAAATGACAACTATGTGATTTACTGCATGTTAGTTTGATTTAGCCATTCTGCAATGTGTATATATTTTAAAACATCATGTACATGACAGATACAATTTTATCTGTCAAGGAAAAACAGAGAAGAAAAAATTAAATAGGTCTTTATATATGTAAGTATATCTTACAATTCCAAGAAGTGAAATTACTAAGTCACAGAATATTTGTATTTTTAATTTTAATTTCACCTAACTATCCTGCAAAATGTCAAAATTCCAAAGGTTTTGGACTTTGGAGGATCTGAATTCTATATTAGGATGCTCATCCAGTAAATTCCATGCAAATATTCCAAAAATCTAAAAAAAATATGAAATCAGAAATACTTCTGTTCTCAAACACTGCAGTTAAGCAACAGTCAACCTGTATGCTACATTTCTATATTTTTTAATGAGCATCCCTGTCTCTTTAAGTATTTTTCTGTGAACTATCTATTTGTGTCCTTTATCAGTTTTTCCATTGCTAGTCTTTAAAAATACATTAAAGGAACTAATTTCTATTTTTAAAAACACCATATATTTGTATTAAATAACTTGCAGTAAATTTATCTAAAGAGTTTGCAGCCATAGCATCCTGGCATACGATCCTGCCTGATCCTGGATGCTAGGCAGGGTCGGCCTGGTTAGTCCTGGGATAGGAGACCACCTGGGGATACCATGTGCTGCAGGCTAAAGAGAAGGACCTGGAAGCCCACTCCCAAAAACAGCCTGCCATTGAAAATCCTATGAATAGCAGAGAAGCACTGATAATAGTCCTGGGCATAGTGTTGGGTAGTGTTTCCTTTGTGGTACATGGAGTTGCTGAGTTGAACCCAACTCGAGAGCATCTAACGACAACAACAACAAATTTATATCCATGTCCTCATCTATGTAATCTATGACTTTCTTTTAGTGTTCAATAATCAAACCTTTATTTGGATTATATCTAGTAATTTGTTTCCTCTCATATTTGTGATTAACAAGGATCAGCTAATTTATTAATTAGTTTTCAAGGATAGGAAAGAAGAAAGATAGGTCAGAAAGGGGAAATAAAACTTAAAGCTATTAATAGAGGAAAGTGGTATTTTTGGATATTTAACTTATGCCAAGAAAATAGCAAAAAAGATAAAACTTAGCTATCATATTTGCCCAAAAGACTGTAGGCTCCACTTAGATGGTTTGATTGGCTTTCTCACTATAAAATATGGTAAATATGGGTATGTAACATGCTGGTGGGAGTGGTAGAAAAAAATTCACAAACTTCTGTGTATTTTTTTTGGAGGGGATAGGTTTGTGCCTATTCCTAAGAAAGGGGATCCAACCAAATGTGGAAGCTATCGAACGATATTATTAATGTCACATGCAAATAAAATTTTGCTAAAGATCATTCAAAAGTGACTGCAGCAGTATATAGACAGGGAATTGCTGGAAAATCAAGCTGGATTCAGAAGAAGGCATGGAACCAGGGACAACATTTTTAATGTCAGATGAATAGTAGCTGAAAGCAGAGAATACCAGAAAGATGTCTATGACTATAAAAAGGCATTTGACTGTGTGGATTATAACAAACTATGGATAACATTGTGAAGAATGGGAATACCAGAGCACTTAATGAGGAATCTACATGGACCAGGAGGCAGTCCTTTAAACCAAACAAGGAAACTTTCCTGGTTTTTTAAAGTCAAGAAAGGTGTGCATAAGGGCTATACCCTTTCACCATACCTCTTCAATCTTTATGCTGAGCAAATAATCTAAGAAGCTGGACTTTATGAAGAAGAATGTGGCATCATGATTGGAGGAAGACTCATTAACAACCTGAGTTATGCAGATGACAACTTTGCTTGCTGAAAGGGAAGAAGATTTGAAACATTTACTGATGAAGATCAAAGAACACAGCCTTCAGTTTGGACTGCACCTCAACATCAACAAAACAACAATCCTTACGCTTGCGTCAGTATGCAACTCCACAAAAAATGGAGAAAAGATTGAGGCTGTTCAAGATTTTGCTTTACTTGGTTCTATGATCAACACCCACAGAAGCAGCAGTCAAGAAATCAAAAGACACACTGCATTGGGAAAAGCTGTTACAAAAGACCTCTTAAAGTGCTGAAAAGTAAAGATGTCACATTGAGGACAAAGGTGCTCCTGACTCATGCCATGGTACTTTCAGTTGCGTCGTATGATTGTGAAAGCTGGACACTGAGTAAGGGAGATAGGAGAAGAAAGGACGCTTTCGAATTATGGTGGTGGAGACGAATATTGAATATACCATGGACTGCCAAAAGAACCAGTAGATCTGTCCTAGAACAAGTGCAACCAGAGTGCTCTTTTGAAGCAAAGATGGCTAGACTGCGTTTTACTTATTTTAGGCATGTTGTCAGGAGGGACCAATCCCTGGAGAAGGACATGATGTTTAGGAGAGTGGCAGGTCAACGAAGAAAGGAAGACCTTCAACTAGATGGATTGACACAGTATCTGCAACAATGGGTTTAAACATAATAAAGATCATGTGCCTGGCACAGAATCAGGGAGTGTTTCATTCTGTTGTACAAGGGTTGCTATGAGTTGGACCCAACTGGACCGCACCTAACAACAAAAGAATTCCTTTTAAGTAGTCTACATTATGAATGCCTACCAGTCATTCTGGAGTAGGAGTCCTATCTTGCTGCTTGTTTGGTGCCTGCTGCAGCGGGCACAAGGCTGTCCAGCTGTTGGTGATGTCCTGTATTAATCAACCATTCATAAAACTTGGTCTCCACAAGCATCTGGAACTGCTTCCTTTGATCCCTAAAATTGCAATTGAGAGCAAAAAGAATGTGAGAATGCTAACTCAGATAAATTTTACTCCAAGTGATTTTTTAACATTTCAATAGAATGTTAAATGATTATTTCTAGTTATTCTTTTGTTCTCTGCTCAGAATACATTACACCACCACCAAAAATAATAAAAGGGTTGGTCAGATACAATGTCCTCTTTGTAATGACTTATTGTTAAATATTTACTGAGGACTAAATGAATGCTGTGTAGTGTCCTTACTGATGGGGATAAATGTATAAAGAAAAGAGAAGAGACAAGGCCTGTATTAGGGCAGGGTAGCACTGCATGACTCCAGAGGGCACTGTTCACATTGTGATCTATATTGTCTATGTCCCTGTAGACTATATATTCTAGTAGGGAAGACGTGTAAGAAGTAAAATAGATATATTTAACTTAAGTAGTTATAAGAGCACCTAATAACAACAACAAGTTATAAGAGAAGTATTTGTTGGTGAAAAATAAGGCAGGGTAAGAGAATAGAGAGCATTGGGAATGCTATTTGAGAAAAGAATAGACAGGAGACAACTCTAAGATGACACTTCAACAGAGGTCTGCATGAAGTGAGAGAAGAAGCCAAAAGGTTATGTGAAGAGGACTGCCAGGCAGAATAACCAGAATGGCAAAAGCTCTAATATGATAGCATATTTTATGTGTTCAAGATAAGAAAAAGAGTAGCTCCTGACAGCCAGGAGCCAGCTTAGCACCATCAGCTAGATCTTGATGTAGCTAGAACCTGGCCTGGCCGTGGAGTTCTTCTGTTGAATACAAAGAATTCCAAAGAACATCAACATTGGACAAGTCACTGTGGAATGATGATAGACCAAAGAAAAAACAAGAAAACTCCATAATCACGCCTTAGTCCAGAGGAAAAACAAAATGACCAAACATCCCCTTTTCTGCCTAATTAGTGATTGTTGCTTCTTTACAATTATAATTTTAGTTCATCCCCAGACCCACTGCCTAAGACATAAAAATTATTAAACTACCAATTATAGAATTACTCTCACTTAGATAGCATTCAATTTATAACAAAGTCTTACATCCTAGAATTCTCTCCAAAATCATATGTGACCCAGAATCCAATTGTAAGTTCTTTTTAACACCCTTTTATTGAGATGAAACATACTTCTCTATGTTCCCCAACCTTTTACTTCAATAAAACACAGTTCTCTTCTTCCTTGAACTGAACTGCTCCAATTTACCCTTGTTTTATACAAGTGTTCCAGTGGTCTTTGGCCAGAGGCTCATGATTTAGTAACAAGAAGACTTCTGTATGGTGGGAAGGAGTAAATGAGGCAAAGAATAGCAGGAAAAAAGGCAAGTAGGGCCTGGCAGGAATGGTAAAGGCTTTGGATTTTATTCCAAATATGACGGGGTTATCAGAGAAGTAAGAAAAGGGAAAGGACATGATTTAATCACTTTTTAAAAGATCACCTTGGAAGTTTGTTTTCAAACTGGTTTCATACAGATGGTCCCCAACTTCATAGTTTTTTGACTATGATGATTATAAAAGCAATATGTACCTATTCGGTAGAAACTGTATTTCACATTTTGAATTTTGGTCTTTTCCTGGGCTATTAATGGTAGTATGATACTCTTTTTCAATGCTGAGCAGCTCCCAGGTTGCTAGCCATACAATCACAAGGGTAGATACTCTACAGGATACTATGGCGCTCAGCTACAACATTCCATAGGATAGATATATTAAATGCATTTTGACTTATAATATTTCCACTGGATTGTGATCAGGATGTAATCCCGTCACAAGCTGAGGAGCATCTGCATTCCCAAGGTTACATTGACTACTTTCACTTTTTCTAGTGTCATGGATTTCACTGGTTGAAAACATTATGATGCAGAGTCAATATTTATTAAGTGCTTACTACATTTCAGACTCTACACATCTGTATAAGCTCTTCACACATATAAGAGAATCTAGGCATGTAAATACTAGAAACATTCAAGCAACAGAATTGTTTTTACAAGGATTTTTTGCCGGGTGTGGTGGCGCACACCTATAATCCCAGCAGCTCTGGGAGGTGGAGGCAGGAGGATCGCAAATTCAAGACCAGAGGCAGTCTGCATAACTTGGTGAGACCCTGTATCAAAAAGTTAAAAAAAAAAAAAAAAAAAAAAAAAAAGGGCTGAGTGTGCAGCTCAGTGGTCCATCACTTGCAGAGCATGCAAGTGTGAGGCCCTAGGTTCAACCCCCCAGTACCACAAAAAAAAAAAGGATTTTTTCAATAAGCATCCACTTTTATATGTTATAATTTTGTTGTTGTGCTATACGATATGATAAAACAATAGCTGAAAGAAAACAATAAATACATTAGAGGCATTTAAGAACCTCTGAAACAAGGCTGCCAAGGTGTGAATTTCAGTTCCTCTGCAACTTTGGGTAAAGTACTTATCTCTGAGAGATCTTCAATTTGTTCATCTATAAGACAGTATTATTATAAAAAATAAATAAATTAGTATATAGGAAGTATACTTGGCACATTCTAGTGCTCAGAACACATAACCCATTATTGTCATCATCATCATCAATCATCTGACACAGAGTGAGAATGACTCTACTATTAACAGTCTGATGGCCCAGATCCACCCATACATACAAACCCGGTGGAATGTATGTAATAGGTAACAGTAGTATTATAATGAACTCTCAGGCAAAGCAGGAGCTGTGACTGTTACTTATCTTTGTATTTTTGCCAGGTAGCAACTGTTTCAAAGAATCTAAATGCAATTGTTTTATATATTTCATTCTTTAATTCCTATGACGAGGACAATTTTCTGAATGTATATGCTTAATACATGAGAACAGAGCAGGAGGATCACAAATTCGAGACCAGAGGCAGTTTGCGTAACTTAGTGAGACCATGTCTCAAAAAAATATAATAGCTGAACCAACTTTTTCAATTAATATTTCTCTTAGAAGGAGTTAACTCTAACAAGTCAGGTCTTGTCTCAGATTTTCTTGGAACAGTCTCACCCAGAAGATGTGTATCATACATACACCTTCCACCAAACAATATCTCATGCTCCTATGACCAAATACAGTATCACACTTAAGTAAACACAGTGCACCACACACAACACACCAATAAACACACATACAGCAGCACTACAGTTTATCTTAGTGAATCTTCACATCAATGTAACTATATGTCAGCTTGTCATGCTTTGGGGGCTTGCATGTTGCTGTGATGCTGAAAGCTATGCCACTGATATCTCAGATACCAGCAGGGCCATCCATGGTGGACAAGTTTTAGCTGAGCTTCCAGCTGACCCACTAGGGAGAAGGACCAGCAGTCCACTCCTGAAACAATTAGCCATTGAAAACCTTATGCATAGCAGAGAAGCACTGTCAAACATAGTGCCAGAAAATGAGCCCCCCAGGCTGGAGGGCATTCAAAAAACGACTGGGGAAGAGTTGCCTATTCACAGTAGAGTCAACTTTAGTGACGGAAATGGAGTAAAGCCCCTGGGACCTCTTTTTGCTGATGTGGCACGACTCAAAATGAGAAGAAATATAGTAGCCTCAATATTGGGCTCAAACATAAAAATATCGCATGCGCTGGGCGCGGTGGCGCACACCTGTAATCCCAGCGGCTCGGGAGGCGGAGATGGGAGGATCGCAAGTTCGAGACCAGAGGCAGTCTGCGTAATTTAGCAAGACCCTGTCTCAAAAAGTTAAAAAATGGGCTGGGGGCACAGCTCAGTGGTCCAGCACTTCCAAAGCATGCAAGCGCAAGGCCCTGGGCTCAACCCCCAGTACCACAAAAATAAATAAATAAATAAATAAATAAAGAATAACATCTTAAAATCCAATAAAACTAAGCGAAAATAAGTACTTTCATACATACACTAAACAATTCTGCATCATCAGAAACAAACATTTTTGGAATGGCTGCTACTTTCTAAAATAATGACAACCAGAAAACAAGACAAAACAAAACAAGCCAAAGTAATAAAGCCAGAAGCCGAGATACATGCCTATAATCCTAGCAACTTGGGATGCTGAGGCAGGAGGATCACGAGTTCCAAGCCAGAGGCAGCCTGTGTAATTTAGCAAGACTGCTTCAAAATAATAAATATAAGAGGGGCTAGAGGTACAGCTCAGTGGCAGAGCATCTGCCTAGCATACATGAGGCCCTAGGTACCCAAGTACTACAAAAAAACAAAACAAACAAAAAATAATATCAGACAAATGAGGTCTAGTTATTAAAGGGTTTTTTCTAGGTTTTAAGGAAATGGATCAAAATGATTGAGATATTATAAAAACATAAGACATTCATATATAGATTTCCAAAAGGAACTTGATACTTTGTCTCAAAGTAGTTCCAGTTCTCAGAGGAACAAAATTAAGTAGTCACCCTTCATCTTTTGGTACTATGTTTCCATGTTCTCTCCTAATATCTCTAACAAAATTTGCACAACAGAATATCTGTACAATTACTTATTTTGAGAATCTGCTAATTTTAAGTTGTATATAAGTTGTTTGGAAGAAAACTAACAAAGATGTGCTAAGCTAGGCCCAAATTCTTAGGATCATCTTTGACTTTCTTGTCGTCTTCACAAATTTCTGCACTGAACCCTGCCTCCTATTTCTGTTCTCCATCCCTCTTCTCTCCACTGTAGTCCAGTCCACCCAGAGTGGAAATATCCTTACTTCCTTCTTTCAAATCTCCTTAATCTTCATGTGTCAAGGACATTGCTTTATACATTTAATCTGCCATAGCATCTAATAAAGTGATTTGCATATGGTAGGCATTCTATAAATGTTCTTGAATAAATGAAATGACTTTCTGTACTTCCTTCCCTTGTTAAAAACCTTTTAATGGCTCCTGCTTAATTCCACTTAAATCTAACTTTCACTGCCTACTATTCCAGATGCTACATAATTTGCCTCAATCTACCCACTAAGTTTAAGTAAGATTCCATACCCAGAATCCTGCCTCAGCAACTGATTTCCAGAGAATACAAGCTTCTACTTCCACATGCACTCTTTGAGCACTATTCAGAGTTCTCAGTTCAGTCCTCATTTCCTGTTCAAACTATTCTTCAAGGCCCACTACAAATTCTACTTCCTCCACAAATCTTACTTAGATACCCACACCAATGTCTTCTGAATCTCTATAAACCACATATACTATCCCTGGTGTCTAGAGTTCAAAGACCAATTATCCCTGACATAAAATTTTGGACATAACACAATAGTCACAGCCATCTATTATCCTAAGCATGCACTTAAAAATATGATATTTTAATACCTCCAAAGTAGAATACAGACAATATGCTACAATGAGCCAATTTAGCTTTATTCAACAAAAAATATTGTGCTTATTTTTCACTTTACCATGGACTAGGGAAAACTCTGACAAAAACTAGCTTTAGTCCATGGACCAGCATTAGAAGTCTCCTTTGGAGAACATAACTCAGTAAGCCTGTGGTGTGGTAGAGCCAAGGAAAGCTGTATTTCTAACAAGTTCCTTGGAGGATTTCAATGCACAACCAAGTTGAAGAATCACTAGTATAGTATAGATTAGTATGCTAATTAAAACTAATTCATTTAAGATCAGGCTATGGGGCATATTCTATACATAATTTCTTTCATGCATATGAGTCTTGTATCTGCCCACTAAACTTAAAGTGTCTTTTTTTTTCTTTTGAGACAGGGTCTGATGTAGCTCAGGCTGGGCTGACATCAAACCCATGATCCTCCTGCCTCAGCTTCCTGGGTGCTGGAACTACAGGCATGGACCATTAGGTGCAGTCAACCTTACACCTGAATATTTGCTTATACTTGAATTTGTGTGTGTGTGTGTGTGTGTGTGTGTGTGTGTGTGTGTGTGTGTGGTACTGGAGGTTGAACCTAGGGCCTTGTATTTGCATGCTTTGCAAGTGCTGGACCAATGAGCTGCACCCACAACCCATTTTTTTTTTTTTTAGTTTTTTTTTTGAGACAGGGTCTCACTAAGTTACACAGACTGCCTCTGGTCTCGAACTTGCGATCCTCCTGCCTCTGCCTCCTGAGCTGCTGGGATTACAGGTGTGCACCACTGCACCCGGCTCCTTATACTTGAATTTATACTTAAATATTTACTAATGTCCATCCCCCAACCACACTGTGCCTAGAATACTGAGACACACTTTATTTTTCTAATTACTTTGGCACAGCTATAAAAAATATGCAGATTCATTTGTCTTGCTATGACGTTCCACACAAAATCAAGTATCAGTTCAAGAAAACACTTACTTTGTCAAGCGAGCCTCTTTTACAGTTTTCTGCCAGACTTGTATCTTCTGTTGTCTTTGAGCCAATGCTTTCTGATATACAGAGGGAAGACCCCCAGGTATCTCTGCTGTATCTCCTTCCATTTCAAAGGGAATAATAAATACATAGAACTCACAAGGTGGTAAGAGCTGGAAGACACTTGTGTCACTGCTCTTTCTGCACACAACTATTGGATTATCCCAACAGTTAGGCACTGTAGCAAGGCCGGTCCTGGCCATATGGTCTTCTAGCATTGGGTAATGGGTATGAAAAGGGGCAAAAGTTACTCTCTCATTCCCAGAGAGAATAAGTGGGCGTGAAGGAGTCAGAATGTGAAAGATGCAACCTGTTGTAGAAGAGATAGACAAACGATGGCAAACAGCAATGACTTTAACGTTGTCACAGCCATGGAGGTGAAGAGTTGTCTCTACAGGGCCCAGGACAAAGGTGCTATTCCTGCACTTCTCAATTGTCACAGACCTGAAAAATTTTAAAAATGAGGTGAATTCCTTTGAATAAGATAAAAAATAGTTGCCTAAAATAATACTCCCTGATGGCCAACAACAACAACAACAACAACAAAAAAAAAAACAGTTCAATCCTAGTCCAAAGAAAATATCAGAATGTCACAACACTGAGAAGACTGTGCTTACCGCATGGGAGAAAGGAGATATATAAAAGATTCGTTGCAACGATGAATCCTGACGTGCGCCCCCACCAGAGTATCTGAGCTCTTGGCCAAGGTCTGCTTGTAAACTTGGCTCATCACCAACAGGCAGTGCATTCTAGGGGCCACATGCATATTACAAGTAATCTTAGCTCTTTTGGTCGTACCTTCAACTATTTAAGAAAACAAATAAATGAGATAGTTTCAAATCAAAGAAAAACAATCATATGAGGTTACATGTCTATATGTGCCCATGTCTACACTTAGATACACGTGACGAGAAAATGTTAGATCTGAGCACTTGGTAAAAAGGTGTTTACTATACTACTCTCTATTCTTTTCTATGTATTTGTAATCTTTCATAATTTGTTATAAATTTTTTCGACCAATAATCCATTCAAGATTGCCCAGAGATCCAAGATTCTTTTCATGTCTACCTTTTAAGTAATTTGCATAAGGTCATATGGCTAGTAAGTGGAAAGGTGGCCCAACATCTTCTCCTCCAAGACAGGCATCTTTATCATCCTAACCATAATTACTAACCTTTCTAAATTACTACTATATTCATTCTGTACTGCTTTTTTTTTTTTTTTTTTTTTTTTGCGGTACTGGGGGTTGAACCCAGGGCCTCGCGCCTGCATGCTCTGCAAGTGCTGGACCACTGAGCTGCACCTCAGCCCATTTTTTTTTTTTACTTTTTGAGACAGGGTCTTGCTAAATTACGCAGACTGCCTCTGGTCTCGAACTTGCGATCCTCCCACCTCCGCCTCCCGAGCCGCTGGGATTACAGGCGTGTGCCACCACGCCTGGCCCCTGTACTGCTTATTTACTTACAGTATCATCCCACAAATTCTGCTTGAGTTCGTGTCTTTATTCTCAAGATCACTATTACATCTTCCCATCATACACAGTGTCTTACATAAATTGACACCAAAAATATGTACAGGTTGACCTCCTAACACAGGCTCACCAATATGTGACTAACTTCTCAGACTCTACTTCCCTGCAAGCCATGGGGACATCCTTGTCATATAGCTAGTTAACATTCTAAGTTGCATATTGGTCAAATGTGGAGAGGTCACAAAAATATGCTATGATCGCTATTCTTCTTTTTTATTATGCATATACCTCTCACATATGATTATTGTGGAAAAATAATAGTAAAGGAAGATAAAAATCATTTAGAATCCTAGTATCACTGTTAATAGGGTTAGGGTTTAGCTCAGTTGGTAGAGTACTGCTCAGAGCTCTCTGAGGCCCTGGGTTTGATCCCCACCACCAAAAAAATGTGGAGGAGGACATGGCAATCCATTCTTGAAGCAATCTCAAAACAATCAGCCATTGAAAACCTTATAAATAGCAGAGAAGCACTGACATAGTGCTGGGCATGGCACAGTGTCAGTGAGTGTTTTATTCTGTTTTACATAGGGTCACTGAGTTGGACCCAACCTGACAGCACCTAAACAACAACAACATCACTGTTAACACTTTAGTGTAATTCCATTGAGGTTGGATATCTTTTTTTCCTACTAGTGGCTACCTTAACAAGGTTCAAAGACTCACTTAAACTTCTTTTATAGGCAAGAATTATGTGGTATTACCTATACATTTATCGGACCCTTACATATCTGAGGGTCTGAATTCATACTAGAATACCTTGGTTAGATATATGATTTTTGGTTACTATCTTCTTGGTCCAGAATTTACAGATGGTATTCAATCATATTCTATTTTTAGTGTTAAAAAGTCTGACAGTTGCTGTGGGTGTAGTGCAGTGGTAGAAGGCCTGGCTGGCATGCACAAGCACCTGGACTCAGTTTCTAGCAACCTCCCAAAATGATACAAAACTTGTATTTTTATTTTAACATCTATGTGGAAGCTATTTTTTCTCTATCTTTGGAATTCAGAGATTGCAGAAGTAATGGTTTCGTACAGTTTTTTCCCAGCAATTTTGCCTGAAACTTGTCTTGGTAGTATAAACACCTATAAAGATATGTGTGCAATCCCTCCCTTAAAACTTATACGTGGGCCAAGAGTCATATTATACTTGAATTTAACCATTTGGCCATAAGCACACTACTAGAACAGATGCCTGATGCAACCAACTAGAATGTCTTTTCTAGAAACATAATTTCCAATTTAGAAACATCTACTTTGATTGTATCTATATAGCTAAAAACAACCTCACCTCTACACCAACTCTCAGAGGCTGTTAATGTGGGATGGCCAAATTCTGTTGTGTTATACAGAAAATAAAAAAGCCCCAAGCAACTGAGAATATGACAGTGAGAGTGAGTGATTCAGAGAAAACCACAGCAAACAGAAGACTAATTGTAGTTGGAGTTTTGTAAATTGTAACCAAAAAGACCCTCACTAATAAATCAGCTCTTCAGAGTATTACTACCTTGAACAAGTTGTATGCAAAAGATAAATGTTCCCTTTTCTTTAAAGCAAACATTTTTTAGATACTCTACAGAAGATTATTGTTGTTGTTAGGTGCCATCGAGTCGGTATCCAACTCATAGTGACTCTCATAGGGTTTTCAATGGCTGACTGTTTCGGGATTGTCTTGGGAGTGGATTGCCAGGCTCTTCTCCCATTTTTGCGGTGCTGGGAATTGAACTCGGGACCTCAGAGACTGCAGCGCAGCGCTCTACCAACTGAGCTAAATCCCAGCCCCCTACAGAAGATATGTGGCCATTAATATACCAGGAAACACTACGTTCCTTGTCATTCAATTTAACATGGATTTAAATATTAATAAATACCTGGGTGAGCCCAAGCCAATTTCTTTCCAGACTTGAGGCAAGCAGATATGCCAAATGGATTTGCAGTCAGATGGGATCTCAACCAAGCTTCCAGCTTGTAGAATGAAAAAGTCTTTGAGATCTTTGAGAAGCCACTTTCTGCATGCAGTGGTTGCCACAGTGCAAGTTCATGAAGTGGATAGATCTTCCTGGCTCTACTAACTGTGCCTTCAATAAGAAAGCTGAGTGCCATAACAGCTTCTGGAGAGACTAGACTACTGTGGGTCGAATGAAATGATGCAGTGAGTTGTTCTGGATCTAAAAGCAGCTCAAGGAGATCTGACAGATGGTCACAGACAAAAGTGTGGTGACTATAATCATTCCAGTTCTAAAAACAAACAAAAAATAAAAAGCACTTTTAACAGAACAAAGAGATTCTACAAGATCTAAAATATTAGTATTTTCATTATTTTGCATTTATAAGACTCCTCCTCAAAGTAGAATTTAGCTAGCTATATACAAAACTGTTTTTGGTGTATGTGGTAAGTACATAAATTCCCCCTCCATGTTAACTAATTCAAAAGCAATACAGGTTGAACATCTCTTGTCTGAAATATTTGGTACCAGAAGTGTTTAGGATTTTGTATTTTTTTCTGATTTTGGAAAATTTGCATTTACATAAGGAAATGTCACAAGGCTGGGACAAAGTCTAAACATGAAATTCATTTATGCTTCATATATGCGTTTTACATATAGCCTGAAGGTAATTTTATGCAATATTTTTAGTACATCTGCATCTTGACTACAATGTGTCACTTCAAGTTGGCTGTGTAACTTTCTATTTGTGGCATCATATCAGCACTCAAGAAGTTTCAGATTCTGCTACATGCACTGGTACACGCCAGTAATCCCACTGACTTGAGAGGCAGAGGCAAGAGGATTGCAAGTTTGAGGCCAGGGGTAGCCTGCATAATTTTACAAAACCTGGTCTAAAGATAAAAGAGTAAAAAAAAAATTAGCTGCAGGTGCGGCCTATTGGAGTGCTTGCAAAGCACGCCTGAGGCTCTGGGTTCAATTCCCCAGAACTGGAAAAAACAAAAGTATCAGAACCTGGAGTATTTTAGATTTCTGATTTTCAGATTGAGGGATGCTAAACATGTACCAATAAATAACCCATAGTGTGTGCTAAGCACTAAGTGTTATACATACCTTTTAATCCTAACAACAATCCTTAAAATAGATGTTATCATTACACTCATTTCACAGATGAGAAAATAAGGAGATGTTTAGATATTTGCCCAAGGTTACATAGCTAGTAAATATCCCAAGTTCCATATTAAACACAAAAATAAGCACCAAGGACATTCATTCAAGTGAGACACTGGATTTCTCAATTTACTTTCTTTAGTTATACAAGGAACTTCAAATTCTACTGGGTAAAGTGACTTTATAGTGACTAGATTTAAGAGAAATTATAGCCTTGGAAATAAGCTTTGAGTTAGCAGATGTCCCAATGATTTATGTGAAAGATATTTTTTGAGCAGTTCATATTTGGCATGAGTAATGTTAAATGGGGGCTGGGATTTAGCTCAGTGGGTAGAGCACTGCGCTGCAGTCTCTGAGGTCCCGAGTTCAATTCCCAGCACCACAAAAATGGGAGAAGGACCTGGCAATCCACTCCCAAGGCAATACCGAAACAGTCAGCCATTGAAAACCCTATGAGGGTCGCTATGAGTTGGATACTGACTCGACGGCACCTAACAACAACAACAATGTTAAATGATAAATATGTCAACTGAGTAAATCATAGTTCCTGTCCTCAAGGAACCCTAAGAGTCTGTGTGGTAAGAAGACAATATAACTACTAAGCACAACACACTGAGATAAGATCTATTACAGAGATCTATAAAGACGTTCTATGAGTATGAGAGAAACAACCCCACCTAAAAAGAAATCAAAGTGAGGTTTGTTTGAATAGATTCTTGATTGATGTTGGTAGTTAAGGAAACAAATAAGGAAAAAAGGAGGAGCATTCTATGCACAGGCAACAGCATATGCAAAGGCCCTTGGGAGTAAAATATTGCTTTGTTTAGAAAACTAGACGTTTTGGATTGCATATAGGAAGCATGCTGGGAAATGACACCTGAAATGGTAGACAGACCAATTAAGAAAAACCTTGTAAAAATACTAAAACAATTAGATTTTATTCGGTGTGTCAGGGACTTTCAAACTACCTTCTAAATGACTATGCTTTTTTTTTTACTTCTAAATAAATTATCATTTTGATGACAAAGAAAGCAGATCAAAGAAGAGCTGTCTTCAGTTTCAACCTGCTATTCCTCCTCCCTCTGACTGCATCTCCCTCCCCCAAAGTAGGCCTTGAAGTGGCTCCATGGAGAACACACAAAAACAACAATTATGAAGATTCACTGAAAGTATTTAGACAGAAGATGAATATAACGCATCTGTACTTTATAAAGCCCAATGTGATGGGGAATGACCAGGACAACCATCTAGAACCTAATGACAGAAATCAAAATCAAATGGCTGGGTGCGGTGGCAAACGCCTGTAGTCTCAGCAGCTCAGGAGGTGGAGGCAGGAGGATCATAAATTCGAGACCAAAGGCAGTCTGCGTAATTTAGCCAGACCCTGTCTCAAAAAGTATAAAAAAAATAAAATAAATAAAAGGGCTGGGGGTGCAGCTCAGTGGTCCAGCACTTGCAAAGCATGCAAGCGCGAGGCTCTGGGTTCAACCCTCAGTACCACAAAAAAAGAGCACAGAAATCAAAATCAAAACAATAACAAAAAAGTCAGATAAAAAAACCTAGATAAGAGGAAGAAAACAGACAGATTTAAAGAGTTATTTTCAGGAAAATCAGTGAGACTTGCTAACTGACTAGATGTAAGTACGGGGAGAGAAACAGCATAAGTGAGCTGGTGGTAACTTTCACTGGCATAGAGAAAACAAGTTAACTCAAATAAAGGCAGACTTTACTGTAGGGATATACAGTTGTTTCTCAATCTAAAGCAGAGGCAGGCCTCATTAGAACTAGAACTGGAGTCAGGTACCATGGCACACGTCTGTAATCCCAGTACTCAGGAGGCTGAGGCAGTAGGATTGCAGGTTGAAGTCAGAAGCAGCCGTGCAACTTGGACTCTGTCTGAAAATAAAAAAAGTTAAAAGGGGGCTGGGAGTGTAAGTTAGTGGTAGAGCACTTGCCTAGCCAGCAGTAGGGGGGAAAAAAGGACTGGAAAGCCATCTGTAATCTGCTTCTCTTTCAGAGGCCAATGTCTCTTTGCATATCTGTTCCTCTCTCTTCTTTTTCTCTGATGAGAAGCATTCTGTGCTTCACTGGTTACTTCAGAGTTTCTAATCCCTCATAACTGCAGGTCACTCAGGAGCATGGTGGCTACTCTAGTAGGTCCCAATGCAATATAAGTTTTTAGCTCAAGTACTCATCATCAATTGGTAATTTCTCCAGTCCCTAGGGGACTAATGGCCTTAGGTCATCATTTCAAATCAGACCAATTTCAAATATATAGCAATGAGAGCTGAGCATAGTGGTACATACCTGTAATCCCAGCTGCTTGGAAAGCTGAGGCTGAAGGATCACTTGAGTTTAGGAATTTGAGATTAGCCCAGGTAACACAGTGAGACACCAACTTAAAAACAACCAACAAACCATAAGCAATGAACGGGCTATTCCACTCAAGTGTCCATTTCTGGTCCAATCAATTGTTGGGTTAGCTCATGCTATGGCACAAACCAGAGTCACCATTTATTGGTGCTTACTATGGAACAGTCTCATGACAATATATTACTGAATTCTCTCAGCCACTCAGAAATAGGGATATTTATCCCCATATAGAGAGAAGGCAAGGCCTAGACAAGTTAACTGACCTGCTTAACATCATATGACTATTAAATGTTAGAGCTAGATGTGCATGCAGGTCACTTTGGCTAAAAACATCGTCTCTAAACAGTGCCCATTTGACAGGAGCTTCACCTGAAGAGAGCACATAATGACTGTTGTATCTAATACATCTAGAGTTGGACCTTCTAAATTAAACTTATAACTAGGATATCTATGTGAAGAGGTAAATATTAGCATGCTCTTGCTTGAACAAACTTGGGAGTCATTAAGGTATATTAAGTAATGTGAACAGAGAGAATTATATTAAATGTGTAAGTTAAGTAAGAAAACAATATTGCCCCAGACAGAATCCTGGGGGATTACAGCAGGTGAGGACAGAGTGAGAGGAACTCATGAAAAAAATTAAGAAGGAAGAATCAAAAACAGAACAGGAGGGTACAGGATACAGCATTATGGAATATAAGGGAGGGACTAAACAAATTATAAAAGTGTCAAATATTGAAGACTTTTTTTTTTTAGCTTCAGTGCTTTTTAAAGAGCCTGCATATGGCATTAATACTAAGGTTTACACTTTAAAGCTTTTCCAAATATTTCCACAAAAACAGGTAAAAGTTATTTTGCTTTATAAAAACAGAAAGGAAAAAGCAGTAAAACATGTTCTAAAACTCACAATGTGAGGCAGTTAACACTTAGGTTATCAGAACACATAAAATTAAGCATGATTAAGCAATATAAGAAAATATTTTTATGGCAAGGTGCAGTGGCAAGTGACTATAATCCCAGGGAGACAGAGGCAAGAGGATAATGCATTTGATGTCAAAGGCAGCTGCTCTGATTTAGGGAGGCCCTCACTCAAGATAAAAAATAAAAAGGGGGCTAGGGATGCAGTTCAAGGGTGGTGCACTTACAAAGTATGTGCAAAGCCCATGGTTTAGCCCCCCCGTACTGCAAAACCAAAAACCAAAACAAACAAAAAACAAAACTTTATGGAAAAATTTTTCAGTAGATTTCAACAAGACTTTGCAGACACTACATGTCATTTATTCTACCTTAGTCAAGTAAGTATATTCAAATTCATCGTTATTGTTAGGTGCTGTTGAGTGGAATCCGACTCATAGCGACCCTAGGTACAGCAGATCGAAACACTTCCTGATTCTGTACCAGGCACACAACCTTATTTATGTTTAAGCCCATTGTTGCAGACGCTGTGTCAATCCATCTGGTGGACGGTTTTCATTTTTTTGGTTGACCTGCCACTCTCCCAAACATGATGTCTTTCTCCAGGGATTGGTCTCTCCTGACTACATGTCTGAAATATGTAAGATGCAGTCTAGCCATCCTCGCTTCCAAGGAGCACTCTGATTGCACTTTAGAACAGATCTGTTGGTTCTTTTGGCAGCCCATGGTATATTCAATAGACATCTCCAGCACCATAATTTTTTTTCAAATTCATTAGCATTTCCAAAAATGAGAATGCTAATAGAATATACTGAATTAGTTGCCCAATAATAGATACCAGTGAAAAACTGAAACTACCTCCCTACTTTTTATGAAAATTGTACATACTGATTCTGTTTTATAATCAAGAAAAAAAATAAGAGGCAAAAAATTTTTTAAAGACCATTAGGTCACCTATATGAGGAATCTCTCTCTCTCCGTTTTTTTTTTTTTTTTTTTTTTGGAGAAAAAGTCTTGCTGTATAGTCTAGGTTGGCCTTGAACTCATGAGCATCCTGCCTCAGCCTCTCAACAGCTGGAATTACACAGCACTCAGTAAGCTAAAGCAAGAGGATTGTGAGTTCCAGGCCATTCTGAACTGTACAGTGAGACTCTGTCTCAAAAAACAAAAACAATGATTATACACATACACCACTATACCCAGCTTCATTCTAACATAATTTTTATTAAATTTTAATAAAGATGAAATACCTCCTTTACAAACTGTCCTCTTCAGAGAAAGAGACCAAAATATTAACAGTACCTTGTTATGACAACTGGATTTTTCAGTCAGATCAGGAGACTGAGATCTGTTTCTGGAACTAGGCCATTCTTCTCCAATCAAAGAAGTCCTCAGGGAAACTTTGTTTAACTGCTGTACATATAAGAAGAGCAGAAACTGTAGGGTGTCCACTGAAAGCTGTTGAAGAAAATGCAAGATAAACACGTGCCTTGAAAGAACACTAATCATTAGTCTACAACCAAATAGAAACAGTAAACTAAATTTGTTTGCTGATCCTAAAACACAAATTCAGAAACATTGCCAACATTCGATATATATGTCTCTGATACCTTAATGAAGGAGTTTCTAAAATTAAATAACTACAATCACTTACCTTCACAGAAAGCCATAGAAATTCTCTCCCAAAATTAATGAAGAGGAAAGGATGAAGTTTATACTTTTGAAAAGTACATTATTGCAGAAGGCTTGCCTTACAGTTAAAAAAAAAAAAAAAAAAACCCACCTTAGTAATTTAATTAAGTAAATGAACAGATGGAAGAAAAAGAGTGAAATTTATTCAAAACATAAAGGTTTAACCTAAGGTTCATGGATTTATCAAGAAAGTTTAGGAAATCAGTGTAACAATTGAAATTGTATGTAATTTCTTAGTGCACTTTCTAAGAGGAATAAGCCACAGGCTTTTGCAAAATTCTTAGAAGGTTGTTTGACTTAAAGAGAGGAGCTGGTGGGCATGGAAGAGCATGCCTCTAATACATGCACTTGGGAGGCTGAGGCAGGAAGATTTCAAGTTCAAGGCCAACCTGGGCTACACAAGGAGATCCTGTCTTAAAAAATCAAACCAAACCAAATACTACTGTTCAGGTAGACATAAAAAGTCATTTCTTATTTGAAGAAAGGTGTGGCTTAAATTTCAAAATTTAAAGCTCTTGATTATCTTCATATACCTTCTCCATAACTTCATAAGAGAGGCAGAACAGTGAAGTGATACATCCGGCTCTATAGTTATATTCACCCTGATTTCCAACCTGGTTAAAAATGGCTATCATCTGAGGAACTAAAAAATACAGATTCTCAGCACCACTCAGATCTATTCAATTAAATATCAATTTGAAATGTTTCATAAATGTTTTATAAGTTTTTACTTCCTTACACTTTTTGAGATAACTGGAGATTCACATGCAGTTCTAAGAACTAATACAGAAAACTCTCAAATACCCTTTACCCAGTTTCCCATGTTGTAAAACTTTAGTACAATATCACAACTAGGGTATTGACATTGAGACGGTCAAGATAGAGAACATTTCAGTCAACACAGGGATCTCTTATGTTGCCTTGTATAGCCACATCTACTTTCCAGACACTGACTCTTTCCTTAGCCCTTGGCAACCACTTATCTATTTTCTATCTCTATAGTTATATCATTTCAAGACTGTTACACAAATGTAATCATACAGTATGTAACTTTGGGGGATTTTTTTTTTTTTTTTTTTTTACTCAGTATAATTTCCTGATTTTATATACTTCCATTTTAACAATGATTTGTTATAGTATCATTATTTCTTCATATATCCTCCCCATGAGATTGCAAGGTTCCTGATGTTTCCATTTTTACATCCATAGTAACTAGAAAAGAATATGGTACAAAAGAAACACTTAAAAAATTGGAACTTCTTGGGTTTTTTGTACTAGGAGTTGATCCTAGGGCTTTGCACATGCTAGGCAAGTCTTCCACCATTGAGCTGTATCCCCAGCCTCTTTTTTATTTTGAGACAAGGTCTTGCTAAGTTTCACAGGCCACCCCTAGCCTCAAATCTGTGATCCTCCTGCCTCTGTGTCCCAAGTCTTTCTTTCTATATCCAAATCATCCACTACCATACCTAGCACATAAATAGGTACTCAACAAATATTTGATTAATGAATAGCGGCAATGCTCTTCTCTTGGTTACATAAAAAAATTCTTTTCAATTTTCAAAACTTTGTTTAGAAACTACCCCATGTGGCAGAAACTGGGTATATATCAACTAAATATTTTTTCTTCTTTTCCAGGGCACACAGTTAAATGACACTTCCCAGTCTACGACTTTTAAACCTGACCCATAAAGCTCTCTCAAAAGAAATGGAAGCAAAGGACTCTGAAGCCCTAATCAGCATGGCTGTGGCAAACTGTATTATTATTTAAAACTGTTCACCACCCCATTTTCCCAGAGGCCTATGCACCTCTACCCATGGCCATGAGATTTCCCTCAACTCCTGTGAGAGAGTTTACCTTCCTACCTCATTGACTTTAGGCTTGGCCATGTGACAAAGCTTTAGTCAAGGGAATGAAAATAGTTTATGTCACATCCAAGTAAAAGTTTTAAGAAGCATCATGAGAGCCCATATATGTAAAAGAATGAAACTGGGCCTATAGCTTTCACCACACACAATCAACCCAACGATGGATTAAGGATTTATAAGGCCCAAAATGCTGGGGTTTAACTCAGCTGGAAGAGTGCTGCTCTGCACTCTCTGAAGCCCAGGGTTAAATCCCCAGCACGTCAAAAATGGGAGAACGACGTGGCAATCTACTCTCAAAGCAATCTTGAAACAATCAGCCATTGAAAATCCTATGAATACCAGAGAAACACTGGTATAGTGCTGGGCATGGCACAGTGTCAGGGGGTGTTTTGTTTTTTTATACATAGGGTCGCTATGAGTCAGACCCCGCTCAATGGCACCTAACAACAAGACCCCAAACAGTAACATTCCTGGGGGAAAAACAGGGAAAAAGCTCCTTGATATTGGTCTTGGTAATAATTTTTGGATACGACATCAAAAGCACAAACAATAAAAGAAAAATTAAACAAGTGGGATTAGATCAAAGTAAAAAGCTTCTGCACAGCAAAGAAAGCTGTGCATTTTCATTTTCAACAAAATGAAAAGGAAATCTATGAAATGAAAGAAAATATCTGCAAATTCATATATCTGATAAAAGGTTAGTATCTAGGATATATAATGAACCCCTTCAACTCAATAGCAAAAAAATCAAATAGCCTGATTAAAAATAGGCAAAGGAGGTGGATAGACATTACTCCAAAGACGTATAATGAGTACATGAAAAGGTGCTTAACATCACTGATCACTAGGGAGAGATAAATCAAAACCACAATGAGGGATCACTTCACATGTCCAAAGACTAACGATTGCTGACAAGGATATGGAGAAAAGGGAACCCAAACAGGTATAGCAACTATGGAATATAAGGAGGTTCCTCAAAACTTAAAAATCAAACTACCATAAAAATTAAAAATAGAACTCCCACATGATCCAGAAATACCACTTTTAGTTATTTATCCAAAATAACTGAAATCAGGATCTTGAAGATACACCTGCATTCCCACGTTCACTGTGGCATTACTGACAATAGCTAATCCATCGATGGATAAATGAGTAAAGAAAATGTGACATATACATACAATAAAGTATTATTCAAGGAAATTCTGCCATTTTCAACAATATGAATGGACCTGAAGAACAGTATGTAAGCGAAATAAGCGAACTACAGAAAAGTAAATACTATATGACTTCACCTGTATGTTGTGTTAGTCTATTTTTTTGTTATTATAATGAAACATGAGGCAGGCTACTTTATAAAGAAGAGAAGTTAATTGTGGCTCACAGTTCTGCAGGTGCAAGGCAGAGGGGTCATATCTGGAGATAGTCTTTTTGCTGGTAGAGTCCCGAGGTGGCCCAAGGCATCCAATGGCAAGAGATAGGAAGTGTGTATATGTATCTGTCTGTCTTCTCTGGTCTTCCTCTTCTTATAAAGGTACCAGTATTCAATCATGGAGGGAGGCATTGGTCTACACTAATGACCTAATCTAATCTTAATCACTTTGCAAAGGTCTCACTTCTAAACATTATAGTCAGATTAAGTTTTCATCCTCTTAAGTCCTGAAAATGGGAATTAAATTTCAATATATGAAGCCTTGCAGAGACACTCAAACCATATCCAAATCATAGCATATATGGAATCTAAAACAGCTTTACAGAATCAGAGTAGAATGCTGACTGTCAAGTGCTGAAAGGACAGGGAAATGGGGAGGTTAATGGTCAAACGCTATACAGTTTCAGCTACATAAGATAATTTAGTTCTGTAGATCTATAATACAGCATCTTGCCTATAGCCAAGAATATTGTATACTTCAAATTTTCTAAAAGGGAAGACCTTCTGTTAAGTTCTTAACACATATGCACTAATAAAACAATATTAATACTACTAATTTGGGAGAAGGACCCAGCAACCCACTCCCAAAAACCAATTTGCCACTGAAAACCCTATGAATAGCAGAGAAGCACTGACATTAGTGTTTCACCTGTTGTATGTAAGGTCGCTATGAGTCGGATACCGACTCGACGGCACCTAACAACAACAACAATACTACTAATAGTAATGGAGATGGGGAAAACCTAGGGAGGTGATGTATATATCTAATGGTCTTGTACATATGGTTTCACAGTACATGCTTATCTTAAATTTTCAAGTTGTATACTTTAGAAAGGGGAAAAAAGGGTATCATGATTTTCTCCCACTCTATTGCTCTTCCCATCTGTTTTAAGAAAAGGTATGATTTACAAACAAGTTGTTTCTTCTGCCTGTGTTCTGAAATAAGAAGACACACACTGCAATCACAGCTTGGATTACAGCTGCAGCTAAAGTGCAGCCTACATATAAAATGAGCAAGAAATAAAATCTTATTACCCTAAGCCACTGGAATTTCAGTTTCTTTTTTTTTTTTTTTTCAGTAAAGCTAATTAATATTAATGTTGTTGTTGTTGTTAGGTGCCATCGAGTCGGTATCCGACTCATAGCGACCCTCATAGGGTTTTCAATGGCTGAGTGCTTCGGGATTGTCTTGGGAGTGGATTGCCAGGCCCTTCTCCCATTTTTGGGGTGCTGGGAATTGAACTCGGGGCCTCAGAGACTGCAGCGCAGTGCTCTACCCACTGAGCTAAATCCCAGCCCCAATTAATATTAATAGTGACTCCAAAATAGAAACACAGATCCTTGAGTCACTGATTGACATCCACAGCCCAGATATTCATCCTATCTAGGGCACCTGTATAGGACTTCTGTATGAATGAAAAACAGTGACTGTTATAAGCCACTGAACTGCTGGGATTGTTCCTTAGTATAAGTAACTCAACAGTACCTAACAATAAATAAATAGCCCACTATAACTAACATACCCATATATTATCTTTCTTTTCATTTTATTTTTTGTGGTACAGGGGCAGGGGTTGAACCCAGGGCCTCGCATTGTTGTTAGGTGCTGTGGAGTCGTGTCTGACTCATAGCGACCCTTATATGGTTTTCAATGGCTGACTGTTTCGGGATTGCCTTGGGAGTGGATTGCCACATCCTTCTCCCATTTTTGCGGTACTGGGAATCAAACTCGTGACCTTAGAGACTGCAGAGCGGTGCTCTACCAACTGAGCTAAATCCCAGCCCACACTTTACCATTGAGCTGCACTCTCAGGGCATTTTTTACTTTTTGGGGGGACAGGATCTCACTAAGTTACACAGGCTGCCTCTGGTCCTCTGGCCTCAAACTGGCAATCCTCCTGCCTCCTGAGCTGCTGGGATTACAGGTATGAGCATCCACACCTGGCTAATCTAATCTAATCTGCACTCTCTAAATAATTTTAGAGGGCTAAAAAAAATAAAGAGGGGTTGGGGTTTAGCTCAGTTGGTAGAGTGCTGCTCTATGCTCTCTGAGGCCCTGGGTTGGATCCCCAGCACTGCAAAAAAATGGGAAAAGGACCTGGCAGCCCAGTCTCGAAAACAATCTAAGAACAATTAGTCATGGAAAATCCTATGAATAGCAAGAGAAGAACTGACAATAGTGCCAGGCATGGCACAGTGTAGGGTAGTGTTTCATCTGTTGTATTTTGGGTTGGTATGAGTTGGACCTGACTCAACGGCACCAAACAACAACAATAACAACAACAACAACAAAACAGATTTGGATTAGATTCAAAGTGCAGAGCTGGTTTTGGGCAAACTTATAGAACCACTGCACATGTTGTAAAAACAATACAATGCAATAGTGAGGATTAAATTTGGGTGTGGATTAGATTTGATAATATATGGTACTTACTCTGTGAAGTCTTTCCTTATCACCAGAATGAATCATTTTCTATCCGATTTCTGAACTTTATACATGTTTTTTTTTTACATATCTGTAACTTCTACTAGTTCATGAGCTCTGTGAGGGCAGAGAAGCTGTTTACTACAGTCTGGATGTGGTCTGTCTCCCAAGGATTCATGTGTTGGAAGCTTGGTCCCCAGCGCAATGAAGTTAAGTGCTGGTGGGACTTTTAAGAGGTGGAGTCTAGAGCAAGGTCATTAGGTCTTGCTGGGAGTGCTTTCCTAGAAAGAGATTAAGATAGCTCTCCTGGGGCTGAGTTCTTAAAAGAGGGTTGTTATAAAAGAGCAAGACTAGGCTCTTTCACAGCTCTGGCTTTTGATCTCACCATGTGATTTTTTCCATCTTGCACCAATTGGACCATAATGCCATCGACCAGGTAATGCAGTCAGGGGACCCTTGCCAGAGCCAGCATTTTGCTATCTAGCCTCCTAACCTCAAAAATTGCAGGCTAAATAAATCTTTTTTCAACTTACCCAACCACATATATTTGGTTATAGTAACAGAAAATTAGTGCCAGGAGTAATAAATGCTTAAAAATGTGGAATTGGTTTTGGTAGAGTCCTGAGGCATCACATGGTAAGAGACAAGGATTGTGTGTGTGCGAGTTTGTGCACATGTGTGCAGTCTTGCTTTCTCTTATAAAGTCACCAGTATTCCATCACAGGACCCCCTCCTGATGACCTTTACTAATCCTAATCATCTCCCAAGCCCCACCTCTTCCACCCTATTAGTTCTTCACAATGGAAATTAAATTTCAACATGAATTTTCTGAGTGGACAAACCTTATTTAAACCATAGGATTTTGCTTTTGCCCCTTATCCACACAACTCATGTCCTTCTAACACGTAAAATATAATCATACCATGCAAACAGTCTCAAAGTCTTAACTTGTTCCAGCATCAATTCAGAAGTCTAGTCTCATTTGAGATTCAAGGCAAATTCTTTTCACCCGTGAACCTGGGAAACTGGGTTATGGGCAGAGGTTGGAAGACTTTGGATGGGCAGATAGAGAATGTCTAGAGTGCTGTAAGAAGAGCATTATGAGTGATTCTGGTGAAGGCTTAGAACACAAGAAGACTAGGAAGAGCTAGAATGCCTTGCTGTTGCTGCTGTTGTTAGGTGCTGTCGAGTCGGTGTCCGACTCATGGTGATACTACACACAACAGGTGAAACATCATAGTTAGTGCTTCTCTGCTATTCATAAGGTTTTCAATGGCTGGTTGTTTTTTGGGAGTGGGTTGCTGGGTCCATCTCCCAAGCCTACAGCACCTGGTATTCCCGGGCAGTCTCCCATCCAAGTACTAACCACGCCAGACCCTGCTTAGCTTCCCAGATCTGATGGGATCGGACACCACAGTGGTATGGCTGCAGGCCCTAGAACACCTTAGAAACTGATGCTGATGCAAATAATGAATATTCTACTGAAAACAGGAAAAAAGGTCACCCTTGAACCACTGAAAAAACCTGGCTGGACTACTTCCATACCTTAGAGCTTTAGGGAAAACTGAATTTAAAAGTGATGAACTAAGATGCCCGATGGAAAAAAATATCTAAACAAAGCATTCAGGCGGTTGCATGGTTACTTCTAACACCATGTAGTAGGAATGGGAAGCATGACATGACCTAAAAGTAGAATGTATAATTTAAAAGGAAGCAAAGAAAATGATTTGAAAAATTTGCAACCTATCCAGGCAAGAAGCAAGGAAAAAACATGTAGGGGTGCAACCCAGTAACCTCTTGCTAAAGAGATTAGCATGGATAAAATGAGGTAAGATCAGGGCAATGAGAAAGAGACTTGGTATCTCAGAAATCTGACAGGTTGCCTCTCCCATCACAGGCTAGAGGCTTAGGACAATAGAACTGTTTCATGGAATAGGCCTAGTGTGCAGGGGTGCCTTGGGATTCTGCTCCCTGCTTTCCAGAGAAGTACTCTGCAGCCATTCCAGCTACATTCAAGCAGGCCAGAGTGTAGCTCATAACACTGCTCTAAGGATTACGTATCAGACTTTGGCATCCATGTGCCACTAATTCTGTAGGCATGCAGAATACAAGAGCTATGGGGTCACGAAAGCTACCACTGACATGCAAGGCAAAGGCTAGAAGGCCAGGCAGAAGCCTACCTCAGGGATAAAGATGCCACAGAGAGCTCCCATTGTGGCAATACCTAATGAATGTGTAGAAGTGGGACTGCCACCAAGACCCCAGAACTATAAAGTACTGGGTGTACAATGCCAGCCTGGGAGAGGTACAGTCATGAGACTCTACTCTAAGAGAGCTGAAGTGTGGGCTGAGCACAGCAAAGCCGTAGGAGAAGAGCTGCCTGAGGTGATGGTTGCCCAATCCCACTGTGCATAGGATGCAAAACTTGGAGCTTTAAGATTTTGTGTCTCCTCTGCTGGATTTAGGACTTTTCTTTGGGCCAGGTATTAACTTTCTACTCGCCTCCTCCTTTTGGAATGGCAATCTATACCCAGCCAATGCCTGTCTTAACACTGTATATTGAAAGTAAAGAACTTGTTCTAATTTCATAGGTTCACAGCTGAAAAGAGTTTGCCTTGAATCTCTAATGAGACTTTGGACTTCTGAATTGATGCTGGAATAAGTTAAAATTTTGAGACTATTTGGATGGTCTGAATATATTTTGTACGTGAGGAGGATATTTGTTGTGGGGAGCTAGGGGCAGAAGCTGAATCCTATGGTTTAAATAAAGTTTTTCTACTCTGAAATTTCATGCTGAAATTTAATTTCCATTATGAATTAAGAGGGTAGAAACTTAATCTGACTATGGTGTTTTAGAGGTGGGGCTTGGGAGATTATTAGGATTAGAAAAGGTCATTAAGGTGAGGTCTATTGATGGAATATTGGTGGCTTTATAAGAGGAAGAGAGAATGCATGCACAGGCTTGTGCACAGACAGGTATGATCCTTGTCTCTCACCATGTGATGGTGTGCATTGCCTCAAGACTCTGCCAGCAAGAAGGTCATCACCTTATGTGGCCCCTTGACCTTGGACCAAAATAAAGTTCTTTCAAATTGTCCCAGTTTGTGTTATATTGTCTTATTAGCAATAGAAAATGGATGAACACACTGTCTTAACCATCTTTGAATGCCTAGTTTGTAACAGATGCTCATTTAAAAACAATCAAGTGCTTCTGACTATTATCAGTGGCTCATGACATTTATTCACCCCAAACTAGTTTTAAACTCACAAAAAATACTTCTCACTTTCAATTTCATGGTTCCTATAATATCAGTGCTTTGGGAATAGACAGATAGGATTGGTAAGTTGGACTAATTCACTGAATAAAATACTGCCAAATTGAAGCTGCTAAAACTCAGATTGTACTTTGTGATCACAATGGCCATTTACCTAAAACCTTGAACCATACCGCTAGTACAAAAATAAAAAATGGTTTACTTCCCAAAGTAATTACATACACATCAAACCATACCTGATTTCTCTGCTTTTCAACTTCATCCTCAGACATGCAGTTGGACAAAATCTCAGACCATTCCAGACGTTCCTCAGGTTTCCTCACCGAAAGACTATCAAATATTTCAAAGTAAAGCCATGCCAGATCCTTAGCCAACTGCAGCTTCCCACATGCAATGTGCCTCCATGTTGACCAGTATAGGCGCGGGTAGGCTCTCTCTGTGGCCCTGGTTCGCACATAGGTGGATATCTTCTTGAGATAGTGAAGACTGAACTTGGATGGAGGGGGGACTTGCAAGGCACCCACTATAAAGGGTTCTGCTTTTACCCAGAGGAGAACTCCGGACTGATCCATATTATTGCTAAGGACATCTGGATGAAAAGCCGTCTTTGCATACCTAGAAAACAAAATTTCTTCACAGACTTTAAATAAATCTGATTTATACATTTTCTGGGAAGGTGACCCTCCCTCAACTGTTTTTATATGTACTATATTATCAGTTTTAAAAGTAGCTCTAGCTCATCAAGCAAGAGGAAAACAGATTTTTGGTCAGATCCCATTACAATCTCTTGCAGAAAACAAACAAACAAAAAACCTAAAAAACAAAAACAAAAACTGTGATAAAACAAAATTAACTTACTCAAATTGTTAGAAATGGTTGATTGAAAAGAATGTGTAAATGCATAAAGTTTGAGTTGGATCCCTGCTCAGGGCAGGAAGAAAAGGAAAAAAGATATGGCAGTCATCCTGTCACAGGAAATTATGCTCTACCCTCTGGGGAAACAATGGTAGAAACAAGGTACATAAAATTTCACAGCCTAAAATCACTTGTACATAGAAGGCAGTTGGTTAAAGATTTGGACATGCAGGCTGACCACACTAAGAAACACATTATGAAACAGTAAGAGGTGGCAGAGGAAAATGTTAATGTAAACATAAACTACAAAAATAGATCTAGGGGCTGGGCATGGTGGCACACGCCAGTAATCCCAGTGACTCGGGAGGCAGAGGCAGGAGGATCGCAAGTTTGAGACCAGAGGCAGTCTGTGTAATTTAGCAAGACCCTCTCTCAAAAAGTAAGAAAATGGGCTTGGGGTGCAGCTCAGTGGTATAGCACTTGCAAAGCACGCAAGTGTGAGGCCCTGGGTTCAACTCCCGGTAGTAGGAAAAAAAAAAAAAATAGATCAAGGGAATTAAGCATTTTTATTCTCTGCAACAATGAACCTGCTTTAGTACATTCTACTGTGCTCAGTTCAGGTGTAGTATTTTTAGATTTTGTTATTTCTTATGCATAATTTAGAATATTTATGTTGTTGTTGGATGCCGTTGAGTCAAGTCTGATTCATAGTGACCCTCATAGGGTTTTTAATGGCTGATTGTTTCAGGAGTGGGTTGTCAGGTCCTTCTCCCATAGAATATTTATTGTTGTTGTTGTTAGATACTGTCAAGTGGTATCCAACTCATAGCGATCCTATGTACAACAGGTGAAACACTATTGTTAGTGCTTCTCTGCTATTCATAGGGTTTTCAATGGCTGATTGATTTTTGGGAGTGGGTTGCCGGGTCCGTCTCCCAAGCCTACAGCACCTGGTGTTCCCAGGCAGTCTCCCATCCAAGTACTACCAGGCCCAACCCTGCTTAGCTCTGGAGATCTGATGGGTTTGGACACCACAATGCTACAGCTGCAGGCAGAATATTTATAAGACATCTAAAATAGAAAGAAGGAATTACTCAGATTCCCACCACTAGATTCACACTTTTATTGTACTTCCTTGTTTTTTCTACACAGATTGAATGTTAGTTTTTGAATTTTAATAGTTGTGATGATATCACATATACAATTCTCCATCATTTTAAAAGCCTCATAGCACTCTAAATGCACTCCAATTCACTTTTAGACACTTAAAATTTTCACAAAAACAAGAAAGGCCAAATATTAATCATCACTGATGCTGAGTGACAGACATAAGGAGTCTCATTTACCTACTCTCCTTTGTGTATCCTAAAACTTTCTATTATAAAAAGTTCAAAAGTGCTGGGTGTGGTGGCCCATGCTTGTAATCCTAGGGACTTGGGAGGTAGAGATAAGAAGTTGGAAGCCAGAGGCAGCCTGCATAGCTAATGGAGAGCCTGTCCCAAGATAAAAAATAAAAAATGGGCTGGGGGTGCAGTTCAGTGGTAGGGCACTTGCAAAGTATATGTGAGGACCTAGGTACAATGCTCCAGTATTGTGGGGGAAAAAAAGTTCCAAGTGTTTCCACTATTATATATAATGCTGATTACCATCTTTGTGCATGTTTTATGCACTATAAATTATTTCCTAGAGATTTTCAGATGTGCATCTATGAATTGGTATTTCTGAAGCTCCTAACATATATTACCATTGCTTTCCAAAATAACTTTACCCAAATCACACCATCAGTTGATGAAGATACCCCTCATTCAGTATGCCTTGCCATTTTAACACCATTTTAAAAATCTTATATAACTGCTGAAAAATGTTTTATTGCCTATTTTGCACTTAATTCTAGAAAGTTGTGCATCTTTTGGAAATGATTCAAATAGCTGACATGGAGTGCTCACTATGTGCTAGGCAGCAAGCTCAATATTCTGCATATTTATCTTAGTTTCATTCCTCACAACGACCTGCATGATTTCCCTCATTTTTAGGAAAGAAAACTGAGGCTTACAGAAGTTAAGGGACTTACCTCAGGTCATATACTTAGGTGGTACAATCCTGGTTTAGGATTCTGGTTTGAGGACTACCTTGCTACAAATGTACTTTGGGAACTCAGTATGAGGAGAGGCTCTGTAGATCCAGAAGAGGATGAAAAGCTTTAGACTTGAGACCATTTAAGTGTCAGGTGAAGGAACAGGGGAAGGTAAACAAACAAGGGGCGTGGAGGGTTAATAGCAGCTGTGTTCAAATACAGGAGTAGTTCCGAGTACGGCTAGACGAAGAAAACAAAATGAAAACAGGCTGCTGTGAAGTACTGAGCTCCTGTCCGGGAAGGGGATCGCCAAAAACGAGACCCGGAGGATGAACGCTCCGTTCTAACTCCGAGATTGAACAGGGACAGACTGTACCCGACCATAAACTGGGGCTCTTACCTCGGGGAGCGCTGGGGTCACGGTTTTTCCATTCGGGAAACAGGAATGGACCCAGGGCGCCCCTCCCAGGGCTTCGCTGCCACCACTGAGGTGGTCCGGGGAGGACGCGGCGCGGGCCGTGTGACACCGACGTCCCAGCTGACAGGCTCCGCTCCAAAGCGGCCTCCACAGTCCCAGCCCCAGCCCGAAGCCGGACGGCTCCACCCCGCCCTCCCTAGCGTCCGCGGGAAAGCGGTTTACCCGTGAGGGTAGAAGCCGCGGAGACGCCAGTACCACTCGCTAGACCCGCCCTGCGCCCTTCGCCGGCGCCCTGCGCCCCTCACACGCCGCGCAGGCGCGAGGCCGCGCACCACCGAGACCTGGCCGAAGGAGCGGCTAGAGTGGCGGATTGCCTCTGAGTCTAGACAAACTTGGTTGAGTGAGGCCAAAGGTCCCCTAGACGCTGCGAACTGCAGCCAGACCTATCTTTTCCTGGTGTCGCACCTTTCATCCCAGGGGAATAGGAAGTTCTCTATTGCTCCACAGAACTGTGGTGAACCCATAACTGCTGGTAAGGTTAGCACGCTTTGATCCGTAATAATAATGATAACGGCAGTTTACAATTAGGGAGCGCTTTCTATGGGCTGGGCAACTTGTAAAGCACCTTTATCGTATTATCTATCGTCTCCACAGCCTTTGTAAGCTAAGCACATTTATTTTACCTAGTGAGAGGAAACTAAGGTATAGAAAGGTGAACATAACAGATTGCTAAGGTTACACAGCAAGAAAGTGAAGCAAGATTCAAATCCAGTCTGAAGCGAGAGTCACCCTTCTCCCTTGCCTCAGCCCCTCAGCATTAGCTTCTTAACTCTTAGCTTTCCAGCTATGTTACAGCCTTCAGGAAGCTTTTTTTGGATTCCATCTAGAAGACACTACTCTTTTCTTTAAACTTTGATTTCGTGATTTCTGAACATTCCTGCTTTCTTCTTAGTTCCTTTATGGCCTAAATGTGAGAGATACAGAGGTAAATAAAATAGACCCAAAATGCAATAGTTCCTCTTGCAGTGGCCTCTCTTCCCGTACTAGCCATCTTCCGGAAATCAGGGGCTTCAGATGTAAACACACCTAGGTTAGGATCCAGGCTGCATCATCTACTAGTTCAGTGGTGACTTTTTTTTTTTTTCTCTCTCTCTCTTGGTTCTGGGAAATGGAAGCCAGGGGCTCCCACATGCCAGGCAAGCACTTTACCACTGAGCCACCTCCCTTGCTCCCAGCCTATGCCTTAGTTTTCTGCCACAGCAGTTATTACCTAACCCTCACTGTGTGTCTGGCACAGTGCTTGGCACTAGGGTTACAGCAGTGAACAAAATACATAGGGTCTTTGTTTACTTGGAGTGTATAATTTAATGAGGAAAAGAGATGATACCTATTTAAATAGGATAATCTCAGGTAGTAAGAAATGCTATGAAGATGGGGTGGAGGGAGCCGGGAAAAGGCCACTTTGTAGTGCTGAATTTGAACGGAGGCCTGAAGCAGCAGCCAGCTATATGAAGATCCAGTCAAGGAAACTTTTACTCAAAAATATTTGAGCACTACTCCCCGAGGCACTATTCTGAAGTGTTTTTTTATACAGCTGTAAACAGAATAGTGCAGATTGACGCTGTCATGAAACTGGCATTTCAGTGTAAGAGGGTGGAGGGCAGGGATGGAAGCAATAAAATAATGTGGTATATGAGTAATGGACTCAGGGGCCAATTTTGATTCACTGGTCAGGGAATTGCTCTTCTCTCAGGTGGTGAAATTAAAGTAACATCCAAGTTAAAAGAAAAAAAAAAAAAGAATCACCCATATTAAAATGGGAAGAAGGAAGAAGGGACATTTAAGTACAAAGACACCAGGCAGGAATGAATTTGGTATATTCAAAACAGAGAAAGGAAGCTGGCTTTTCTGGGACGTGGTAAGGTGTACAATAGGTACAAACCATTATAAGGCTTTGTAAATTAGTTGGCATATAGTTGCAGATAGAGGTGGCATTTTAGTCTTATGTGCAATGAAAAGCCCTTAGAGGTGTTTAAGCAGGAGAGTGACAGGATTTGACTTATTTTTTTAAAATGCGACGGGGGAAAGAGTATATTAAAATATTGTACTAAGATATTAAGAATGGAGGTAAGAAGGTCAGTTAGGAAGTCTTTGTTAGGTAAGAGATTATGTGACTTGACCCAGAGCCTTAGTAATGGAGATGCAGTGAACAAATTCAGGACATGGTTCAGAGGTAAAGATTTGGAATGGGTGATTCAGGGAAGGACTCAAGAAAAACACCTAGGTATTCCTAAACAACTAGGTGTAGCGTTTACTATGATGAGCAAAACTGGGGAAAAGAAGGGAGTCAATGGGTTCTGCTCGTAACTTTAATAAAAGCTTTTATTCATCGTGCTTACTATGTGCCAAAATTCACAACACTGCCAGTAAGTACTTTACCTTAGTTTTGTCAGTAAATAGGGTAGGGCAGAGAAGTCTAACTGCTATCAAGTGATGGAAGCCAAATCTGAACTCTTAAGTGGGTCTCTCTCCCTGGTGGCTTCTCCGTTAAGGTGGTGGTGGGTTGTTAGGTGCCGTCAAGTTGGTGTCCGACTCATACGACTCTACCTATAACAGGCGAAACACTATTGTCAGTGCTTCCCTGCCATTCACAGGGTTTTCAATGGTTGATTGATTTTTGGGAGTGGGTTGCCGGGTTCCTCTCCCAAGCCTACAGCACCTGGTGTTCCCAGGCGGTTTCCCATCCGAGTACTAACCAGACCCGACCTTGCTTAGCCTTCGAGATCTGACAGGATCGCCGCCATAGTAAGTACGGCTGCAGGCTTTCAGTAAGGTACCAGGTCTCTTTTCTATGAAGCGGAGACAGTTCCCTTACAGGGTTGTCAGGATGCTGTAAAATAAGCTCTACTGGACAAAGCGTCCCACAACTGTTGGCACGGAGTCCCCTTAGTCTCGCCTTCAGCTCTTCGCGCAGTCTACGCCTAGCACAATGCAGTTTCGAGACTTGTAACGAGATAAAACGTCCCTCCGGCAATTGGCCGGTGCTGGTGGAGGAGCCTCGTGATTGGTTGGGATTCCGAGGAGGCGGGCGCTCAGTGGGACTTGTACTTCGGCTACCCTCACTCGGCACTACCCTCTGCCTTCGACCGACTGTTCTGGGACTCGCGGGAGCCGGGTCTCAGCAGCTTCCTGCGACGGCGCGACCCTCTGACGTTTCCTTTCTTGATTGGCCAAGAGCTGCGGCTGCAGTTCCGCAGTCTAACTGGCTGCCCGCACCGCCTCGGAGGTGAAGTGTACTGCGCTCATTGGCTCGGAGGTGCCGGTCGCGTGTGATGTCCCGGGCACTGATTGGCTCTCGCCGGTTTAGGGGCTTCTCTCTCCCGGACTCAGGACTCCCGGGAAGTGGAGCAGCAGAGGAGGGGGCAAACTAGCTATCTGTGCGGACCAAGTAGGCGACCCCGGGCGTGAGGCGGCCTCACTGGGCCGGGAGCGCTGGCGAGCTGACGCGGCGGCGGCGGCGGCGGCGGCGGCGGAGGCAGTGAGGAGTGTGTGGGACAGAGGCAGGCACGGAGGAGCCATGGCCCCGCAGAACCTGAGCACCTTCTGCCTGTTGCTGCTGTACCTCATTGGGGCCGTGATCGCTGGGTGAGGAAGAGGCATCCGCGGGCACGGGGACCGAGAGTCAGTCTTTGCTGGGCAAGAAGCAGGGTGGGCATTGAGGAGGGGGATGTGAGGGAAGGTGCATGACCTGACCGGGGGAGTGTAGAGGGACATCATTGCTGTGGTTTGACGGTGGGACAGAGGAATGGATAGTGTGGTTTGTAAAGACAGCCTAGGGTGAAGCCGAAGAGAGGACCTTGGATCCAGAGGCCCTTACAGAGCCAGATTTCCCAAAGGAGTGGGAGGTGGTTGCAGTGCCAAACACATTTGGGGGTTGGAGGGAGAAGAACGTGGTTATGAGCTGAAGCAGTGTCACAAAAAGCTAGGGAAGGAGTGGGGCGCCTGACTGCAATGAAGACAGACTATGCCAGGCCAAGGCTGAGGCGATGGACACATCTTTGGTCAAGAGGTGGGTTGCTTTGCCTTGCTACACTGCAGAACGGTCTTGTGCAATTACTAAACCTGTGAGAAGCCATTGAGGGGTTGACATTAAAGTGGGTGGTTTATAAAGCCAAACCAAGCGGGGAGAGCAGGTAAGGAAACTGAGCTGAGACCGAAGGATATTGAATTGAGGGAGCAACAAAACCCTATGAAGAGCCCTCCTATTTCCCATCTTCTTCAGCTAATTAGCCTAAACTGTCTCTCTCCATGGTACCTTCTTGAGAAGCTGAATGGTATGAATGAAAAGAGCATTTCACCAGCTTTATGAATCGCATAGCCTCGAAGGAACTGTATAAATTCTCATCTGTAGCGTAAAAATAGTGTTGTGCCACCCTAATGCAGAAAGTAGGAGCAGACAGATCCTTGAAGATTCTTCCAGCTTTTAAAATTCATGACCATATAATCCTCGTGTCCCAGGATATGGTGTGCCAGGCTTATATTTTAGAATGCAAGAAATAATAGGTCTCAGTTTCTGACCACTTATAGGTTGTTCTGAATGGGTAAAGTACTATCTAGCATAGCTTTAAAAGTTATGTACTTATTCTCTTAAAGGTTTTTTACTTGTTACATATACGCTTAAACTTTGTTGTCATTTTTTTCTTGTGAAGCATTTTAAATTTCTAAACAGTTAACATCTTTTAGATAATGCTTTATTGTTTTTTCTTAATATGTTTTTCTTAGTAGTATTTATACTTAACACCACAGGTACACTAAAGGGGGTAATAAAACATCAACATAAATATAAATGTTTTGCCACTGTAGCTTTAAATCTTATTTGTTCATAAAAGGAGTGTCCTAGGAACTGTAGTGTTGATGCTGAGCTATGCCAGCCATCCTTCCCTGCATTTTTCTGAGCTGTTACTTTTCCATGTTTGTGTGAAACATTAGGTAAGACTCGTTCTTTATACAATTAGCCATTTTGTTATTAATTATTTAGGTCTTATCTTGAGGTATCAAAACTACAGATTTTTCAGGGAGGAGGAATCCCCTATTTTATTCTTATAGAACCTCTTCTGGGTGATAATTTTAAAAAAAACAAAAACAGTTACATGGAATAATTAAATTAACTTTTTTCTAGGAAAATGTGGCAAAGAGCTTATGAAATAAAAAATGTTCTGTTATATGGTGTTACAGTTGAATATAAAATGGCCCCCACAGGCTCATGTTTGAAACCTTGGTCCCCAGTTGGTCCTCAGTTGGTAGCTCTGTTCTGGGAGGCTGTGGAACTTTAGGAGGTGGAACTTAGCTGGTGAAGTAGATCACTGGGAGCAGGCCTTTGGAAGTTACCACCCCTTCCTGTAATCTCTCAGCTCCTTGTCCACAGTGATGTGAAGAGCCTCTACCACATGCTCCTGCCAATGGGTTAAGTTCCTTGGTCATGCCCTCCCCACCACTATGGACTGAACCTCTGAAACTGGGAGCCAAAATAAATCTTTCCTCCTCTAAGTTGTTTCTGTCAGGTATTTTGGTCACAGCAATACAAAATTTACTAATAATACACCTGGATTTTGGTACCCAGTCCATTTTTCCCCTAATACATTTTTAAATTATCATCTCAATTAAATCAGTGTCTATTGTGTAACTTTCCCATTATTGAGAGAATTTTTCAGCATATATTCAGGTAGCTAAAATTACTCTGTCAAAGGAATACGGTTTTTTTATATGTTCTTATTTATTCATTTCATCAACTGAACATTTATTGATTTCTTCAATGGGCTAGATATGGTCTCTGTCCTTACAGTTTATTGTAGTCTTATTCTGTCTTCCCATTACCACTTTTTATAGAGATTGGCTTTCTAATCTTTAGTTTGATTCCACCATAGTCCCTGACAAGGAGGTCAGTGGATATCTATCTTATCTTCCAGTTAATGTCATATGCATATTCACAACTATTGAGATATGTAGGCTTTTGTATGTGTGCTTTAGAATCTACTTATAATAAAGATTTGATCTAGACAATCTAGTACAACTACAGGAAATGAATACAAGATTGCTAGTTTCTCTTGAGCAAAAAACACTACAAACCATTCATCTGGATGGTTGCTATTCTTTTTCAGAGTTATGGTTTGAGCTTTACTTAAGGTTCATTTTAACCTCTGAAGTTAACTTCAGTCACTTCATTTTTAATATTCCAAAAATGCTACTAATAGGACATTTATGTGATAGAATCTTTTTGGATAAAGAGAACTGTCCTTTGAGTTTATTATTTGACCTTTGGAAATAGTCAAGTCATTTGGAGCCAGAGTAGAGGAAAAGGGAAAAGTAATTGGATTATGTGGCGATACTAAAGTGTGAAAATGGTTTCTTGACTGAGGGTAGTTCTAAAAGAAGAGTGCTATATATGTTTGAAATAGTCTAGCATTGCTCAAAAATGCAGTCCCTCATTGTGATTACTTCAATATATGACTTCATAAATTCTGATGTATTCCCTTTTTAGTCATTCTTTGTATGTGTACATGTGTCACATATACCTTCATTTTTGTACTTCTTTGCTCAGACACAGACATAAATGTAAAAGGGGGAAATAATCCTTTCACTTAAAAAAAAAAAGTAATATGTAACTCTAATGAAATGTTACCTTCTTCCTTTCCTAGGAGAGATTTCTATAAGATCTTGGGAGTGCCTCGCAGTGCCTCTATAAAAGATATTAAAAAGGCCTACAGGAAACTAGCACTGCAGCTTCATCCTGACCGGAATCCAGATGATCCTCAAGCCCAAGAGAAATTCCAGGATCTGGGTGCTGCTTATGAGGTGAGTTTTTAAAAAAAAAAAAAAAAAAGAAAGGAGAAAGTATTAACAAAACCTGTGGATGTAGAAAAGACCATATACTGCAGAGAACACTCTCTTCAGATAACTTCTGCTTAAAAGCTGTTGTTAAGTGCTGTCGAGTTTAAAAGAAGACAATAGATAAGAATAAAAATAGTAATTGCTGTTAAATTGTAGCAGATACTACATTCATGTCAGTAGATGCTATTTCCTGCCTTTTTCATATTTTAATTATTTTGATAAGGGGTGTAATGTTGAAAAAGAATGAATGAAAATAAGATTGACAGGTTAATATGTGGATTGATCAATCAATCCATCAGTTTGGAAAACAGACCCAAAAATACAAATCTGAATGAGGGTTGCAAACCTACATGCCCATATGATCCAGACAAATAAGAGGCAGGGGTATAAGATAAAACATGACAATATGTCTTCCACTTCCGTATTGGGTATCAATAGGGATTGAAGAAGATTGACAAACTGAAGTTTTCTTGCCTTATTTCAAGGGAGCAGGTATTATCAATCCTAGCCAGTTTTTGTCATATAGAAATGGAATCACTATTACCAGAGAAGTTGGAAGTCTAGATTTTTATATAAATTCTTCTGATTGTAAAAGTATTGATAGTTGAATTAAATTTCTTTCTTAGGCAGATCTAACAAAACAGATATAGTTTGAATTTTACAACCTCTAATCTATAGGTCAAAACATGTGCATGTGTAATCTCATTTAATCTTCACTAGGACACCATGAAATATAATAGAGCTGGGCATATATTCATTCCCATTTTTTAAAAGACAAAAAATGAGTTTAACTCCAAAACTCATAGAGATAAAACTCCTAAATTCAAGCTTAAATCTCTGCATATTGAGAACACTGGAAACAAACCTGAAAAAATGTTTTAAGTTTTTAGTATAAAGTCTTTAGTATAAAGAACAAAAAGACGGGATCTCAAGGTCTCTTAAAGAAAGTACTGAAGTAAAATTGTCTTATATCCAAGTCAGCCCTGGAGTGTCCCCTTTTTTTCTTTTAATCTTCATACCTTCAGGGATCCTACGGAATAAGTTCTTAATGTGGGGTCTAAGAATAAACTTGGGAGAGTTGATGGCCCCTCTTAAATTATATATAATATTTTGTTTCTTATTGAAACACGGATTCTTTCTCTCACCTGGTCTACCCTAGTGGCTTTAGTGTAGTGGTACTGTGGTTACTTCTGAACTAACCCATTTGTCTTTGCTTTTAAGAATGCCCAGTCTCATATATTCAATTTGTGTGTTGTTAGGTGCCATCGAGTCATGATGACTCATAGTGATCTTATGTACAATAGATGAAGCACTACCTGACGCTGTGCCATGCCCTGCCCTATTGTCAGTGCTTCTCTACTATTCATAGGATTTTCAATGGCTTGTTATTTTGGGGGAGTAGGCTACCAGGTTCTTCTCCCAAGCTTACAGCACCTGGTGTTCCCAGGTAGTCTCCCATCCAAGTACTAACCAGGTCTGACCCTGCTTAGCTTCCAAGATCTAACAGGATTGGATGCCAGGGTGGTACAGCGGCAGGCATTCAATTTGTATATATCCTTCTAAATATATCTTAAATGTTGATAAATGTTTGCCATGGCCCATTATACATCCTTCAAGCTCTGAGCCAAAAGTGTGTCCTGTTGAAATACTCCAATCAGGTCTTTTTGCCCCCACCACCCCCCCCTTTTTTTTTTGGCTAGGTCAACAAGCTGCATTTACTTTAAGCCTTTCTTTAACTAGACTACCATGAGTTATGGGTGTGAAATAACTTTCTTCTTTACCCTCTTGTCTAACTAGGAGCTTATATATACCAAAGGAAGATTTCAAAGCTATTTAATTTTTTAAAGTATATGTGTGCGTATACTTCAAGTTGCTGTAAATAAAAGAGAAGCATTTTTTTCTTTGTGCATGTTGAAGGCAAATATTTAAGAGCATGGAGGCTTATATTGTCTTTACATTCTTTCGTATCATATAGAGAGTAAATTCAATGAGAAAGCATATAGCCATGGTTGTGTATATAGTTCTATAAACCTTCAAAAATTCTTTAAAGCAGTAAAACTGTCCTTGAGCAGTCTTCATAGAGTAGTATCCCTAGTTACTCTCTTTACAATTTGAATTCAGAATATCACAAACTTGAACGCACATCTCTGTGTGTATGTGAAGAGCAGACAGCATTCTTCTACAAATGGATTTCCATATGTATTAAAACATGAAAAAAAGGGGTTTGAGGAATAAAGCAGCATAGATCTTAATGGTCGGCCCATCACCCTACTCCCTTGGCCTGCTAGTGTCATAATGTGTATGTGTTGGAGAGTATACAAGGTAGACATACGGGCCCACCTATTTTTAAGGCTGTCCTGACTTACTGCTTCTGTCACTAATGACAATGTGTCAAAGTCATATCCTAGTTTATAATTTAGAGAGATAAATTGACATAAGCAGAGAGAATACCGAGCAGTTTATCTCACCTCATTTCTCCCTGACCTTTAGAGACAGGTTGCTCAAATATGGTTTTTAAGTTACTAGGTAAGGTTTGATAACTTTAAGTTAAAAATATGAATTAAGCTACCTGGAATGGACAATACACCAAAGAATTTAGTCTATTAAGGAAAATAACTCTATAAATATACCATATCACTTAACTGGTGATATATGGGTCTAAAGGACCCAAGCAGTGTATTTACATTCATCTTGTACACACTAATTCTGCTTATAAAATGCTGTTGTTATTGTTAGGTGCTGACAAGTCAGGTCCGACTCCTATGTACTACAGAATGACATACTCCCTGACACTCCCATGCCTGGCACTATATCAGTGCTTCTTTGCTTTCGTAGGGTTTTCAACGGCGGATTGTCAGGATTGCTTCAGGAGTGGATTGCCAAGTCCTTGTCCCATTTTTCGGGATCGAACCCAGGGCCTGAGAGAGCACAGAGTAGCACTCTACCAACTGAGCTAAACCCCTGCCCCTATAAAATGCTAATAAGTATATATTTTGAAACCAAAACAAACAATATTTTAAGAAAAGTTTAAACTAAAACATAAAGCCACCTTTAAAAACGCACAGGTTTTAGTGACCCGACATCACTGGTTATGTTCTGGTTAGGTCACATCACCACTTAAGTTTAATACCATATATAATGAAAACTACATTCTCCTGAAATGTAGATTGTTAGGCACAATACCAGAGTGGAAAAAAAAAAAGACCACACCTTAAATATTAATATACTTTTACAGAATATTACCAGTTATGGTCTTTTCCTCCCCTGGATTTTTTCTCCAGGTTCTGTCAGATAGTGAAAAGCGGAAACAATATGACACTTATGGTGAAGAAGGATTAAAAGATGGTCATCAGAGCTCCCATGGAGACATTTTTTCACAGTGAGTAATTTATCTGTCTGCCAGGTGTTAATGTCTGAGAATGGATTGCTTAGTGACTTAAAAAACAAAATTATTTTTGTAAGCAGAGAAGAGAGAGAGTGGTTGAGAGGAATTCCTATGCCCATATCCAGAGCTGTTTGTCTTTCATCCTGTCAAGAAGAGAGCAATGGTTATGATAACCATTAGGGAAAGAATTAGATTAGAGCCTCGTTATCTCCTGTTGCATGCAAATGGCTTTCTAAGAATGCTGAGTGACTGGAATAATAAATGCATCCCTTTATCACTCTTTGAATCCTTCTTTCTAGACATTTTGAATCTCCATGTACCATAATGCCATATGCTAGGAGAAAGGTTCAAGTCTGAAGTTATGAACAAAAAAATGTTTGAATCTGTGTGGGGTTTTTTTGAGGTGGGAGTTCATTTCTTTCTTCAGGTTCTCAAAAGATTTTGTGAACTCTCCCCCTAAAAATGTAAGAATCAATGTTGTATATAGTAGCTTCCCCATTTAGTGTTTGAGGGTAGCGGTAGACCTAGGACTTGTAAAAAAAAAAAAAAAATGTATGAATAGTATGATTGGGATAGCTTTCTCTTTCCTAGGACTAATACTGCTGTTTTCACCTACCGGAGAAGTGTCTATTCCCTTTCACTATTCGAAGTGATACTTAAAGATGTCAGAAAGAAAAGAATCTTCTCTACCCCTACTTCATCCTCCCTCCCTTGTTTTTAAGGTTTAGGAATTTACTCACCGTGGTTGGTTGGTAGAGAGAGAGTGATAGAACCCTTATCATCACTGTGCTAATATCTGAGGCTTCTTAATTATACCAAACATTAACATTAAGATTAGAACACCTGCACAGTTTTATTAATCTTAAAATGATTTTTCTGTTACTTGGAAAAATTAATTTTAATCTTATAGAGGCCAGAACATACTTTTCCTTAAAGACTGGAGTTTTACTAAGGCTGATGCTTTTTTAACTTATTCAAATATATGCCCAAGAGTTTTGTACAGAGTAATAGATTCTTTCAACAAGGTTAACATCTAAAAAGCACATAAAGTAAATACATAGTGTGTTCCAAATGTTCAAAATTACCCTTAAAAATTCCTTAACCATTAAGTTCAGCACTTCCCAGGTTTATATACACATACTTTTTTCTCAGTAAGTCTATTATATCTGTGTTTTCCTCAGTATTAAATTATATCATTGATTAAGTGTAATATTGAATTCATTGGCAAATTATGTATATGTGCTATACTATGTGTACGGACTATATTGTAAAAGTAAATATATCATTGTGGGTCGCATTATAATTGCAATGTATAAACTAAAAATCGTGTGTAGTATTTGACTCCAGTGCATTAAAAATGTGCCAGTTTTGCACAATGCATTGGTAGGAAGCAATATTTAATTAATGTGAAAGAAAACTAAATAATTGTGAGACATAAACTCAGATTTTTTTACTGATGAATTTATATTTATCTATAGCTTCTTTGGAGATTTTGGTTTCATGTTTGGAGGAACCCCTCGTCAGCAAGACAGAAATATTCCAAGAGGAAGTGATATTATTGTAGATCTAGAAGTCACGTTGGAAGAAGTATATGCAGGAAATTTTGTGGAAGTAAGTTCAAACAATACAGCTGTTCATATTGGGTTCCAGAACTTGTACTTATGACTAAAAATAAGAGGTTTTAGTGTACCTTCTCTGTCTTTTAGAGGCTGAAGGGGAGTAAGTGATGCACAGAATTGAATTAATCATAATCCTGAGTACATGATACACTTCTCATTATTTCATAAACTAAACTCACGACCTCATCCAATAACTAAATGAAACAATACCATGATTTCATCTCCCTACATGCTACTTCCCTATTGCACCCCTTGGCTCTCTTCAGAGATAACTTACACCTGAATTTTTTCTTTATTTTTCCTTTGTTTCTTTATTTTATCACATATATATGAACACCAAATGCCATATCAGTTATTTTTATTGCTTTTTGTAAAAATGATATTATTTCATTAATTATTTGGGACTGCCTGTGTCACTATTATTTTACTATCCTTACCGTTGCTTACATTTATAATTCTGCTGGATAAAATTTTATTGTGACTATAATTTATCAGTAGGCACTTAGGTTTTTTCTAGGTTTTTTTCAATTCCAAACTGTCTTGTACATGAACATTCTCATACATACTCTAGGTAAACATGAGCAAGAAGATCTCTTGGGTGGATAAACATAAGGGTGGGCGTTCTGGGTAATACGAACCAGTGTTTGTGTTTTATAAGATAATACCATATTGTTTTTGAAACCGATTTGTGCCGACACTTCCACCAACAATGTATGAGACTCTAGATTTTCTACTTCTCTAATATTTGTAATTATCAGACTTCTCAAGTTTCACCCATCGTGTAGGTATAAAATGTTATCTCATGATGGTCTTGATTTTGTTTCTTGATTACCAGTCAGAATAAGCATCTCTTCATGTTAACTGGCCATATTTGTTTTCTTTCTTGTGAAATGCCCATTCTTGTCTTGTTCTTTCTTTATTGATTTCTAAGAATACCTCACTGCTACCAGTTTTTTGTTGGCCATAATACAACTATATCCTATCAATATGTAACTTGTCTTTTCATTATATTTAAGATTTATTTCAATGAACAGAAGTATTATTCTAACGTGGTTCAGTCTATCAGTCTTTTATTATTAGTTTTTGTGTATTATTTAAGAATTTCTGCTCTAAAATAAGAAAACTCTTCTATATTTTCTAGTAAAAACTTGAGATCTTTTAATTTGAGGTTATTCATTTCCCCCGCCCCTAATTTTGGAATGGACTTTGCAGCTAGACTGCCTACTTTTGAATCATTGCTCTGCCATGTTCATTATGTGGCAGCTTTGATCATTTTACTTAATCTTTATGTGCTGCTTTTATCTTACCTGTAAAATGAAGATGATAACAAGACCTCCCTCATAAAGTTGTGAGGATTAAATGAATATGATAAATATGAAATGCCTAAAAGGGTTTACAGCATTGCTTGGCAGGTAGTAAGGGCTATAGAGTGTTTGCTCTAATTGCTATGTTTTTGTTAGTATAATTTATTCTGTTGACGTGGACTTTGATGTGTTGGTAGGGTGTAAGGAATTTTTCTCCAAGCATTTGTGTCATTCTGCTGCATGAGCATATTACCTTGTGATTGGGAAAAACAGGAATACATTGCTGTATATATATATTAATTTCATGTACTTAGAGAGATCAGATGTTTGCAGTCAGCTACAAGTAGAGATGATTATTGTCTCTTCCTATATATTAAAGTATTTGAATTGTGATAGCACTGGAAAATAGATTGATTTGCTTGAAACAAGGGAACATTTTCATTAGATTAATCATAGGATTAGATAGTAGCTACATAACAGCTTTGGAATACTATGGGTCTTCAGGGGTTAAGGTTACATAACTCAGATTTCTTTTAAAAAGAAAATAATTCTATGAACTACTTTAATTTAGCAACATTTCATTGTGGCTTAGAACTGCTGATATTATACATGTTATTTTCTGGTTCTTTTCTTAGTCCTCTACTTCTATAACTTTAGAATTGGAGTCATTTAAGTATATGATCGCTTTGTTCCTGTTTGGGGCTGATTTGTGCTCTTCAAAGAATCCTGTTAGCTTTATGTCCCCTGGAGGGATAGCTTGCGGAAGAAGTTGTTCCAGGCCAAGCATATGTGCAGAGCCCTAATCAGTTGAGGAAACTAAAGGCTTTTTTTTTTTTGCTATTGTCATTTTAGCTTTGTTTTTAGCAGTACTAGGGGGTTGCACCCAGGACCTCATGGATGCTTTGTAAGTTCTGTACCACTGAGCTGCACCCCCAGCCCATTTTTTATTTTTTGAGACAGGGTCTCACTAAATTATGCAGACCATCTCTGGCCCCAAACTTGTGATCCTCCTGTCTCAGCCTCCTGAGTCACTGGGATTATAGGCATGCACCACAGCACCCATCCTTAAGACTGTTTTATATACTTCTTAGGTAGTTAGAAACAAGCCTGTGGCCAGGCAGGCTCCTGGAAAACGGAAATGCAACTGTCGTCAGGAGATGCGGACCACGCAGCTGGGCCCAGGACGCTTCCAAATGACCCAGGAAGTGGTCTGTGATGAGTGCCCTAATGTCAAGTAAGTGAAAGCCCCTCCATGGGTCTATTGGGGAACACTTAAATACTCTCATTTGTCTAAAAAAATTCTAATCGTCCATAACTGTCCCTCCCTCCCTCCTCTACTGTGTTCCACCAAAGGATAAGACCAAAAAATATATATATTTAAAATGTTTTCCTGAAGTATTTCTCCTAAATATCTCCTTTTATGTTTCTAAACTAATAATCAATGCCCTTTTTTCTGAATATACTTGACAAATCTTAATGATGCATTTTTTTCCTACTTGGACTACTGAAGCAATCTTGTACGTTTATGTAATATATATTAGCTTTGCCCTGAATTGTGGCATGTAGAACATGTAAACAGCTCTCAGCTTTATCAAATAGAGACATACTATAGTCTTCCAAAGAAAACTCTGATAAAATAGATAAAACTTATATTATTTACATTTGGAGTTTAGTTTGCATTTTCTTTCTTTTTTTTTTTTTTTTTCCTTTTTAAATTCTCTTTGTCTCAGACTAGTGAATGAAGAACGAACGCTAGAAGTAGAAATAGAACCTGGGGTGAGAGATGGGATGGAGTATCCCTTTATTGGAGAAGGTGAGATATTAGTATTTTTATTATCATTACTCTGTTCTCTGTTTGCTTATGAATACCTCTCACTTTTATCTCATTCCATATAATGGCTACATAGCAAGAAGTATATAATTTGTAATACTCTGCAGCCAGTTTTAGGACACCAAAAGCCTTTGGTGTCCAGCTACAAGCATTAGCAATGCTGTTTATCTTTGACTATCATGGCCAGAAGTTACTATCAGGTAGTATAAATGTAATCAAAACTTAAGGTATTTAGCTGGGCATGGTGACGCATGCCTGTAATCTCAGCGGCTTGGGAGGCCGCGATGGGAGGATCGCAAGTTCGAGACCAGAGGCAGTCTACGTAATTTATCGAGACCCTGTCTCAAAAAGTAAAAAAAAAAAAAAAAAAGGGGGGGGCTGGGTGTGCAGCTCAGTGGTCCAGCACTTGCAGAGCATGCAGGCACGAGGCCCTGGGTTCAACCCCCAGTACCACAAAAAAAAAAAAAAAAAAAAAAAAACTTAAGGTATTCGGCCCTTAGTAGAATAATTTTTACTGAGCATTAAAAGAAGATATGTAACTCTTGCTGGGCACGGCAACACACACTTGTAATCCCAGTGATTCTGGAGATTGAGGCAGGAGGATTGTAAGTTCAAGGCCAAAGGCAGCCTGCATAATTTAATGAAGCCCTGACTCAATATAAAAGAGTAAAAAAATGGCTGGTGTGCAGCTCATTGGTAGAGCACTTTCAAAGCATGTATGAGGCCCTGGGTTCAACCCCTGACCCAATACTGAATCCCCCCCAAAAAAGAAGGGGGAGGATAAAAGAAAATCTGTAACTCTAGTTGTTGTTAGGTGCTGTCAAATTGGGTCTGACTTATGCAACCCTCATAGTGTTTTCAAAGGCTGAATGTTTAGAGATTGCTGTGGGAGTGGATTGCCATGTCCTTCATCCTCCTATTTTTGTGGTGCTGGGATTGAACCCAGGCCTTCAGAGAGCACAGAGTGGCACTCTGCCAAGTGAACTAAACCCTAGCCTAGTTAAGGTATTAATAAATCCTCTCAGACCTTACCTTTAGACTTGAGTTTGTTGTTGTTAGGTGCTGTCAAGTCAGGTCCAACTCATCGTGACTCTCATAGGGTTTTCAATGGCTTATTGTTCCGGGATTGTTTTCAGGAGTGACTGCCACATCCTTGTCCCATTTTTGAGGTACTGGGGATCGAACCCAGGTCCTCAGAAAGTGCAGATCAGCACTCTACCAACTGAGCTAAACCCTGGCCCAGACTTAAGTTTAAAACTCTAAAATAAAATAAACTTTAAGACTTGGGATATAGGAAATCAGTACATCATTCTTTGTTTAGGAACTAGGTCAAATTATTTATTGTTGTGCCTGAAGCACAAGTGACCCTCACTGGTGATCTGAAACTTGAAATAATCAAGCAGACACTGCCTCACAGATTTGACAGAGTCAGTGCCTGGGGAAGTGGTTTTAGCAAATCCTCTCAACTGCCAAATAGATATGTGGTGTTTGACTTGAATGACTTCTCATATTCTGTAATCGGCTCTGACCAGGTGAGCCTCACGTGGATGGGGAGCCCGGGGATTTACGGTTCCGAATCAAAGTTGTCAAGTAAGTAATGAAATTTTAGAGGCCATCTCTTTAGCCTCTGCTTTTCAGTGAAATCCAGTTATGGAGATAATATATCCAGACCTTTTCCTCTGTTTTGTGCCCATAATACTGTAAGTTATTATTTGTAACTCTGCAACAATACTGAAAATTTGGGTTGGGCCTTGAGATTAAGCCTCTGTTATTTCTTTACATAGGACTTAAAGATCCAAAATATGTTGGAAGGAAAGAATTGATTAAAAGAAAATGCAAGGAATAGTAAAAGATTGTAAAAGATAGTATAGTAATAGTAAAGTAGTAAATAGTAAAAGATAGGCAAACAGAAGTAGAGAGCCAAGGAGAGTTGTGATTTTAGCTAACTTTGGCAGCACTCAAGAATAGAGAGGGTTTGCTGGGTGCCATGGCACATGCCTATATCTCAGAGGCTTGGAAGGCTAAGGCAGGCGGATCATGAGTTTGAGATTAGTGGCAGCCTGTGAAACTTGGCTAGACCCTGTCTCAAAATAAAAAATGAAAATAGTAAGGGTGCAGCTCAGTGGTGGAGCACTTGCCTAGTTTGCATGAGGCCCTGAGTTCAACCCCTCAGTACTGGAAGGAAGAAAATAATGGCAGGCTTAAGTTGGCTGATGCATGCCTATAATCCCAACACTCAGGAGGCTGAGGCAGCAGGATCACAAGTTCAAAGCCAGCCTGGGCTAGGTAGTAAGTTCAAGACCAGCCTGGGACATGTAGCAAGATGGTGTCTCAAACAAAACAACACAAAAACAGAATGGGAGGCTTTTCCATAGATAGGACCTTTGGTGACATAATATGCAGTTTCTCCATTCATAGGCTTCTCTTCAGCATGAAGTACTTCTTAGACTGTAATTTTGCCCAGAACTCAGGCTTTCTTATTTATCATTTCTCTCTTGTAGCCAGTTGGAAGTCAGTTATATTTCTGCATTTATGCCTTTATTGAAGCAGAGTTCTCATTGGATTATGGAGAAATCATCCGCCTCTGGCTAGGACTTGGGTCTCACTGCATCCTTTATATGCAGTGATCTTTTTCTCAGCTTTCTTGTATACCTTGTTTTTCCGCATCACTTCCCTGAGAAACAGTGACATGTATTATTCTCTAAAATAAACCTCATACCTTCTTAAGTCTTTGCCTTTACCAGAATTCTCTATCACCTATCTCGGTCCCCTGTACTCCCCTCATCTGCATCTCTAGAGCCCAAGTGGCCCTGAGAGCCCAGCTCAGGAAACCTCCACAGACCTGTTCCTGAAACCCATCTCCACAGCCCCTTGCCAAACATTGTCTCTCTCTCTTTTCCATAACCCAGTGACTGATTGTTTGCCTAACATTCATTAGCTTCCCTTGATTGTAAACTCCTTAAGAATAGGGTTTAAAAAGACTTATGCAACTTTGTAGTCTCACCTAATGCTATATACAAAGGAGTGTCTAACAAATGCTTATTTTTGGAATGAATGATATTCAACCTTTTCCCAAGATTTTTCTAACAACTTTTTTAATTTCCCAAAGAAAGATGGAAGTTATAATTTTTACCTTGTTTTTTTTTTTTTTTTTTTTTTTTAGGCATCGAATATTTGAAAGGAGAGGAGATGATTTGTATACAAATGTGACAATCTCACTAGTTGAGTCTTTGGTGGGCTTTGAAATGGATATTACTCACTTGGATGGTCACAAGGTAAACAAAAAAGTTTTCCTGCTTTTTAAAGCCTCCATGGGGATGACTTTAGATTATTTCAGCCACTTCTATCATTAGAGCCACAGGGAGTCTTTTCCCAATCTTGTTCTGCCATCTCTCCTTACTTTGCTCCTGAATGTCCAGCAGTGCTACAGACCTTTCAGCCACTCACAAAGCCTTCGAAGGTCTTGTTCTTCCAGTGTCCATTGGCAAAATTTTATTTTTTTGCTTATGTGTTTAGTTTTCCTTTATATATATTTTTTCTGGTACTGGGGGTTGAACCCAGGGCCTCATGCCTGCATGCTTTGCAAGTGCTGGACCACTGAGCTGCGCCCCCAGCCCTTTTTTTTTTTTTTTTTTTTTCACGTTTTCAGACAGGGTCTCACTAAATTATGCAGACTGCCTCTGGTCTTGAACTTGCGATCCTCTTGCCTCCACCTCCCAAGCCGCTGGGATTACAGGCATGCGCCACCACACCCGGCGTTGTTTTCCTTATATTTTTAAAAACTTTTTCTTTCTTTGACTCTCATCCTGATGATATGTCCTTTGCCCTTCATCTTCTCTTCTTTGCTGAGCTATGACATTAGCCTTGTGCACCAGTGCTCACTAGAAGCTGTGTGAAGTATTTTGGGTGTGCCAGTCCTGCTCCAGTCCATTCCCATTTTCTTTCCAGGTGCATATTTCCCGGGATAAGATCACTAGGCCAGGAGCCAAGCTATGGAAGAAAGGGGAAGGGCTCCCCAGCTTTGACAACAACAACATCAAGGGTTCTTTGATAATCACTTTTGATGTGGATTTTCCAAAAGAACAGTTAACAGAGGAAGCAAGAGAAGGTACAGTGTATGAGTGTGTGGGGGTTGTATGTGTGTGTGAAAGCAGAGTAGCAATAGAAAAACTTATCAGTGATGTAAGAAACCAGCCGTTAACATTGGTGGAACACAAGGATAGAATGAACTCATTTTTCTCTGTAAAGGCAATAGTAAAAATCCTGCTGTCCCTGTGTTCACAAAAGGGTTGGTGAGCTGTGCTTTGAAACCTAGGGAGTAACAGGATGTATGGGAGTTAAACAGAATCACTTAAAACGAGTGAGCTGAGCCAAACTGTAAAAGGAAAGATGAGTTAACAATAGGAGGATTAGAGGGTTAGGGTACATGTATGTGATGACTGGTTGGAAAGAAGGCCCTGTTTAGGGATTTTAAATCAGAGAAAGAAAAGTGGTAAAGGAGGTAAAAACTAAAAAAGACAACAAAGAAGATTTAGCAAAAGAGTTTTCTTTCCATTTTGATTATCTCTTCTCATTTCCCATTTCCCTGAGTTTTGTGAGATGTGTGTGGTATGTGAGAGAAAGAGACACACATGGGCATGTGTGGAATAAAGGTGGAGACTGGCAGCTATTTGTTTAAATCAGATCTGTGGTTGTCATAAGGTCCTTTGTGAGCCTCCTTGTGGAACACACTCTTTAAACTCTAGGGAGGTATATTTTTGTTAATGAAGCCATTTGTTCTTTTTTCAGGTATCAAACAGCTACTGAAACAAGGATCAGTCCAGAAGGTGTACAATGGACTGCAAGGATATTAAGAGTGAATAAAATTGGACTTTGTTGAAAATAAGAGAATCGGCAATATTTATTATCTGCAGGGGTTATTTTGTGTGTTTTTGTTTTTATTTTCAATATGCAAGATTGTCTTAATTTTTTTCCAAGTGATTGTTACGATATGAGTACGAGGGCTTAAGAATTTGCCGATTTCCATTCAGTCGAGAATGACCAGCAGGTTAACCAATACCTCTCCCTTTGGGGATACACTGTCTGGTGCTGCTGCCCGAGTTTCAAGAACTAAAGCTGCAAGAGGAGTCCAGAAGCAAAAGAAACAACATAAAGGGTTGGAAATAATTGTTAGTAATTTCATTCAAATACCAATTGGAGAAGTCTGTTTTTAAATACATCTTGTTGTTATTTTTTTCTTGACTCCTGTTTCTTTTCTCCCATGAGCTAGTTGGGTTGACCTCCTCCCGTCAAACAAGGTGGACACATGAACATGCAACTGAATGATGAGATCCCATCCCCACACCCCGTTAAATACACATGGTATAAACGAGAGCTTGAAGGAACTAGAGACTGGGGTACATAAATTAAGATTACACAAAGACCTAATTGTCCTTGAGAAAGTATATTTCATTTTATTTGGGAACAATAAAACCTGATATGGATACTTCACTGTCTAGAAAGCAGTTTCCATGTATATAGTCTCAGTTGACCTCGTGATTAGAAAGCCATTGGTTTATTTTAGGAACTAGTTTTACCGCTGGTTTTAGAAAATGATACCTGTAATCCAGTACTCAGGAGATGGAAGCAAGAGGATATTGAGTTTCAGGCCAACCTGGGCTACAACAGCAAAAAAGAATTTAAAATGTAGAATTGCAAATTACATTTGCTTCTCCCAATGGCACTCCATTCGCTTGGTGTGTGATGAATACATTTGACGTGTGAACCACCTTCATATTTTTATATTATACAGTCACATCACAGAACTGTGCTTTTCATGCACTTTGGATTTCTTGGCTACTGAATGTTTCAATGTTGTTGAACAATTGTCATCGTAATGTGTGTGGAGCTGCCTTCCAACTGTCACGTGGTTCCACAGCATTCCTGCTTCTGGCTATGCGGTAGCAAGTGCTACTGTTTGAAACTATCTTAGAAATGAAACTACATAAACACATGCAAGTGTAGCGGGCTTTTGTGCATTTTTCATTACATATTGAATTGCCTACGGTTAAACATCTCTTAGAAATTATCATCTCACTTCTATATCTTAGCTCAGGAAACTTGTGGTCATTTTGGTTTGCAATTGCTGATCCTCATTTTTCTAAGATGTTTGCAAGAGCCAGTCAAGATACATAGAGCTAGAGTTAGTAGTCTTAGCTCTTCCTACAAAGAAGAATATTAGCGGGGCTTTATCAGTCCTTTCTATCCATGGTCTAGACTGCCATGATTTAAGGAGATAAAAAGAATATCCTTTCATCATTGGGCTTTGTGAGCTTTGGTACTTTAAGTGCTTTATCTGAAGCAGATTATACATGGAAAGATATTTAAGTTCCATAGATGTTCTTGTAGTAAGCCACAATAACAACAGTGGTGGAATGATGAGAAAATCAACAAACCAGGCTTCAGGGCCCAGATTTTTTGCACCATGGTACAATAATTGCCTCCTTAGAAGTCAATGCTCTCTGGAGGTGGAGTGGTGGTCCCTGAGGCAGCAAGCTCCTGACAAGTACATTAAAGATATCCCTCCATCCATAGGTATTGCAAAGGGGATTTCTAGCAGGGAGATTGTTGTAGTAAAAACGTAAAATCCCTTCAAGCCAGAACTTTTCATGTACTACAGAATGTAAGTGGAGAACAATGAAAACTTCTTCTCTTATTGAATAAAAAATATTGTCTGTTATGAGGTAGGTTCTAGGTGCTTTATATAGATAAGCTCTTTTTCATGGAAGAAATTCTTTTGCCAAACTTATTGATAAGGAAATTGAATTAGATCTCACAGTTTACAAATGGGACCAGAACTTAAATCCAAGCAGGCTGCTCCAGAGAATGAACTCAACTACAATTTATAAGTAGGGAAACAGTGTAGAAGGATGCTAGGTAAAGATGATGGGAGAACAGATCCTTCAGATATGTAGGAAAAATGTCATTCCAGGGAGCTATGTAATAAGGCAGAAAGGATGGATGCCCTAGTATAAGATTTAATATCTATGATACTGGGAAAGCCAATTAACCTCTCTGAAATTCAAGTTTTCTCATCTGCAAAATGAAGATAATGAAGATAATGAAGGGCAATTTTTTGAACTTAAGCTTTTTTGGATGTTTAACGTCTATTTTTGCTAATCAGGCATTGTATTTATTTTCTTTCTTTTACTTCCCACTTAGCTGCACTATTGGTTAGGTTGTTAGATTACTGCCCTAGGTGGATATTAATGCTCAGAAATCACTGTTTTTGGAAATAGGAACAGAATACAGAAACGTAGAATCTTATTGAAAAGTATTGTTATTCGATGTTATTAGAAATGAGAATGGAAAGAATTCTATTCTTTGAAAAAAGATGAGCTGCTACTAGCTCTACTGTTGCCTATATGCCTAACAAAAAGACATATCTAAGAATTCGAGGAGATGAGCGAAAGAAGAAAACGTTTGGTGAATGTTCACTTTTTGAAAAATTCTAGTATTTCAGTCACTAATTGCCTTGAATAGAGGTTACAGGCAGTGGGCACCACTAGAGCTTCTATGGTGATTTTATATGTCAAAAGGCCTGTCCCTTTTCTTTTTCCATTACAAGAAAAAATACTTCTTAGTGGTATAATTTTAGGCACAGCCCTTCTACTCAGGCAGCCAGCCTAAGAATGCCATAATCAGAGGGCAGTCTCCTCACAGAGCTGAGCAGCAGTGAAAACGCTGTGTAGCGGCACAGTCCCAGACGGTAGCCAAGTGTGGCTATTAAGCACTTCAAATGTGCTAATCCAAACTGAGAGGCACTATGAAGTTTAAAATACCTGTTAGATCTTGAAAATTGATTATAAAAAGAATGTAAAATGTCTCAATTTTTATATTTATTCAGGTAAAAATAATAATATTTGGTAAAATAATATATTCTATTAAGCTTAAAATACATTGTTAAAATTCACCTATACTTTTATTTTACTTTTCAAAATGTGGCTAGTAAGAAATGTTAAGTTATATATGTAATACACATTACATTTCTGTTGAGAGTGTGATGCTCTACAGTCTCACCCAGCCCCCTCAAGTCACTCCTCAGCATGGAAAAAGATGACAGATACTTTGAGATGAAGGTCCTCATGTTCATTCCCTTGCAGTCAGTGCCCACTCAAATCAGTCCATTGGTCCAGACTGTTACCCTGTTTTGGGATCCTCCAACTCAGTTATCCAACATTTTGTCTATGCCTCTTCACTTGTAATCTGAATACTATATTGACTGAGATAATAAGATTTTAATGTAAACGGAATAAACTGCTGCCAAAGAATTAAAGCCAACTCATGGATTTTGCCACCAAAATTTTCTCCAGATTAACAATCATCACCACATCAGAATAGGAGCCTATCTACCTAATAAAAATAAGTAATTTTGCACCCAGCCATATTTCTTCATCATGTCCATAAGGGCATGCTGAGAAGCCTTGTTAAAATCCAGTTAAACCACCATCTGTTAGGAAATGGGGCATGTATGACACTGCTTATTCTTAGGGAATTTATTGGGTCTCAGGGACCAGCACTTTCACGTTTGTTGTTAGGTACCGTGGAGTCGGTATCCAACTCATAGCAACCCTCACAGGGTTTTCAATGGCTGACTGTTTCGGGATTGCCTTGGGAGTGGATTGCCAGGCCCTTCTCCCATTTTTGTGGTGCTGGGAATTGAACTCGGGACCTCAGAGACTGCAGCGCAGCGCTCTACCAACTGAGCTAAATCCCAGCCCACTTTCACATTTAGGTGCCTAAAAATGACTTCTGGAGAAACTTAACATCTCCAGTCCTTCAGCTTCTCTCTCCACAGTAATTTAAAATTATAGATGTGTTTAGCAACCCCCTCTATATTCTCTCAGTATTCTGGGAATGTGTCCAGTACACAAGACATGATTTTCTTCAAAGTGTTTATGGGTTTCTTATAGTCAATCCCCTCTTCCCTTTTATTCTTCCATTTTTTTCTTACCTGAAGTTTACCCTGAATATTTTAAATGTCATTCATTTTGAAAAAATACAGAAGCAAAAAGGGAAATTTTACATACCATGATGGTTAGAAAACCAAGTGCAGATGGTATAGAATTAGACTCATTCAAATTCCATTCTGCCACTTAACTGTGCCTCAATTTATGTATAAAGTGGTGATAATAATAGGACCTATTCCATAGTATTGTTGAGTTATTAGACATTTACAATTTGAATACCTTTCTTGGGACAGACAAGCAAAAAGAAGCAAGTTAGTATTTCTGTGTTGCTTAGTGGAGGTTTAGAAGGTTTATGACTTTTTTTTTTTTTCCTATTTCCTCTACACTGCAATAAACAATGTTTGTCTCCAGATGGGGCTAAGGTAATGGTGTGAGAGTTGTAAAATCAGCCCTGGGCTCCAGGTTTTTAAAAGTCATTTTCTTGTCATTGCTGTTAAAAATCAAGCTATAAAGTAAAATGGATACTGATAATTTTCAATGCAAAGTCAAATAAATAATGCAACTTTGCTATATCTGCCCTCTTCTCTTGGCCTCTCAATCTTAACGTAGAGGAGGCAGATTCCACATGGGATGGATTTTTATTTGGAGCTTAATTGTAACAAAAATATAAAGACAATAAAATTAAAAACAAAGGATGGCCCCAGAGACTAAACACAGTTGTAGTAACCATTGTGAGGATCTAAACTAGATAATCCTAAACAAGTCATATAATCAAAGCTTCTGTTTCATCTACAAGATAGGTCATTACACTGGGAGAAGAGGAAGTGTGATAGGCAGAGTTTTCTGCAAGGTGTTTGAAGATGCATCTTGTGATATTCCTGGGGCCAAAATAGAGGCATATGGTTGGATTCATACTTCTCTAATTATGATTGAACATGTTGTTGATTAATGAATGGATCTGTGTCAAGTTAGTCAGGAGATAGCCTCTCCTGACACAAAACAAAGCTATGTTCTCACTCTTTACCTGTTCATACCTTTATTGGTTGTGTGTATCTCAGGAAGAGAGCCAAAATGCCAAATGCCTACTGTGTATGTGAGTCTTAGAGCTTCCACAGCTATTTGTGCTTATCAGTCCAAAAAATCCAAGGACACAGGCGGACACGTTAAAGCCAGCCAACAAGCCTTGAACTCTTGTATAATGTTTCAGGTAAGGCAAACAACTTATGCTGGAGGGCCCGAGTTAGGGTGCACCAATGTCATCCACAGCATTGATGGGGCAGCCGGATTTGACAGCAACACTGCCAAGCAGTCACTTGAATTGATGTCTCCCAACACTTTGTGAGTTAACTGTAACAAAGCAGAGTCAAATGAAGGAAATGTCTAACATCAGGGCCATTTTAAGAAGCTATAAGTCTTCAAATAGTGAGTTAAATGCCTCTGTGTTTTGCATTTCAGTAAAGGAATTTTGACATTGATGGGACCTTCCTCTAAAACTGTTCAGCAACTGCTACAGAGAAGGCGGCAGGGTGTCACACAAAAAAAGGAGCAGCCTGCAGAGACCATAGGGGAGATAGCCTCATTACTATTGCCATGGAACTAAGACTCCAACACTTAGTGGCCTAAAACAGAAACATGCATTTATTTATTTATTTATTTATTTATTTAGTATTTAATTAGTTATTTTTCTCATAAATGGGCTAAACTTGATGGTAACAATGCCTTTGCTCCCCCTGGTGTCAGTTGAGACTACTCAAAGGCTAGGCACTGTCATTGTTGAAAGGCCCTCTTCTCACATGTCTGGAAGCTGATTCTGTGGGACCTCAAGCTGATTCTGTGGGGTCTACTGGGAATCTTGGGGTCTCCGCAGCATGGTAGGTTTGCATGTCAGGCCTTCTTACCTGTTGGCTCAGGGGTCTCATGACACAGGTCCCAAAAGGAAGAGGGAATAAGGTGGAAGACTTAGATCTTTTTATGACCTCACCTCCTAAGTCCTGCAGCAAACTCTGCAGGATTTCTATTCACAGAGGCACTCACAAGTCTCACTCATATTCCACAGGAGAGAAATTAGACTTGACCTTCTTATTTAAAAAAAACTCTTCAAGGTCCTGAGAGATTGTATGTTGTTGTTAGGTGCGGTCGAGTCGGTATCCGACTCATAGCGACCCTCTGTACCATAGGAGAAACACTATTGTCAGTGTTTCTCTGCTGCTTATAGGGTTTTCAATGGCAGATTGATTTTTGGGAGGGGGTTTCCAGGTCCTTCTCCCAAGCCTACAGCTTCTGGTGTTCCCAGGCGGTCTCCCATCCAGGTACTAACCAGGCCCGACCCGGCTTAGCTTCCGAGATCTGATGGGATCGGATGCCACAGGGCTATGGCTGCAGGTGAGAGATTGTATAGGTCTGCAAATATTACTGTGGCTATTTTTGGGCAATTGACTACCACGTCCAGATCCATTCATGATGGGTAGACGAAGTCCCCACATGAGGAAAGGTACTTACTCCTGTTGGGTAGACTGAGTCCCCACATGAGGAAGAGCACTTTATAGAGGGAAAGTCTACGAAAAGCGGAAGAGTACCTCAAAGGGACTCTTCGTGGAAAGGGACTTGGGGTCTCGTCTTTCCTTTTCTTCTAATATTAAATTTGGATTTCTGGGAAGCCTAATAAAAAACAAGTAATGAATGTAAATATATAATCTTCTGATTCTGTGAGCAGTGCTGATTGAGAGCTGGATTTAAGAAACCCCCTTAGCAGGCTTACAATGGGAAAATTCTTGAATGACTTCCAACAGTGTGAATTTCTTGAGCCAACATGGACTGAAGTTCCTATACCAGTGGGCCTCCACGAGCAGAATAATTATTACAAAAACAAAAAGAGAAAATTAATACTCCACTGCCCACAGTAT
>VMDO01001459.1:148502-207231 GCA_007922755.1 Pedetes capensis
CTCTCCTGACTACATGTCCGAAATATGTAAGACGCAGTTTGGCCATTTTTGCTTCCAAGGAGCACTCTGGTTGTACCTCTTCTAGGACAGATCTGTTGGTTCTTTTGGCAGTCCATGGTATATTCAATAGACGTCTCCAGCACCACAATTCAAAAGCATCAATTCTTTTTCTGTCTCTCTTGTTCAATGTCCAGCTTTTGGGAGGTGCTTATCTGGTTGTTAAGGCAAACCTTGATTCCCAGCCAGTGGAAGGAGTGGGGTTTATTGTTTCTGTCAACTTGACTCTCCACATTTTTGCATAGCAACATACAATGTGCTTGTAGTTAGAATGATAAATGAGGATAGAGTTCAACTACCCCATTATAATTTGTCATTGATAAAACACCTAAGGAAAAACAGACCTCCCTGATGTTTGTTGTCTAAAGATAGTAAAGTTTATGCTCTGGGCTGTGGGCTATTATGATCAATATATGTTTGTGAAGCCTGTTTCCATGAGATACCATGTGTACTGTTCTTACTGCTTGCATAACCTAAGTTTAAAAAACTGTATAAAAGGCCGAGCTATCTGAGCAATAAACAGAACAGAATCACACTGCCTCCCAGCTGCTGTGTCTCTGTCTCCTATCGCCAACTCCTCACCCACCATCGAGAACCCCTGGATCCTAGGCTGCAGCTGGACTGTGGCAATTGACCCTAAGGGATCACATGGGGTCACCATACAAGCAGCATCTGAGACTGTGGGACATCAGACCAGCAGTGTAGGAACCCCATGTGCTCAAAGAGCATGAAAGAGGGCAAGGAACTCAGGAAGAAGGAAGTGTTTGCAAGTCTATGAGCACAAATCGCCACCAAAGGGAATTGTACACCACGGAAGGGGTGGAGCTGATGTAAACTCTGCCAAATGATGTCTTGTACGGAAACTTTGCTTTCTGAGTTTGAGTCTATTCTAGTGTCATTTCAGTTTCCCTTTCTCATTGGTACCCAGGCCTATGCATGCCTGCCCTTCCTCTTGACCCAAGTAGAGGCTCTATATTTTAGTCAGCAGATGAAAAGCCTATGGTCTCAGGTGAAGAGAAGTGGCAAAAATTACATTAAGAGAGAGAATGAACTCTATTATGTAGAAGGCTTTAAAGCTTTAATTTGGTATATATATATATATATATATATATATATATATATATATATATACCAAATATTTGGTATATATATACCAACTGGGAACAATTGTAGGTTTTCTCAATGGAAACTATAAGATGAAAACAATATACTCTATAGATCCACTAAACATTTATTAACCAGGTACCATGTGAATGAACTTCAGGAGGCACTGGGGAACCAAAAGTGTCCAGTGCCCAGCCAGTGCAGAGAGGGATGCAGACTTATGCTATGCCCTACTCTCCACAAGTGATGCCTGAGGTCAGATCCCTTCTCAACACAAAGCTCTGGGGGTGCTTTTCAGTCCAAGAGACCATTCTGATGCAGTGTTTGCTGAAGGTGGTGCTGGTCCAAGGGAAGACCATTCCTAAAGGCAAGTGGGGTCTGGTGTTTAACCATTGTCCTTTACTCTTATAGTCTGGCCTCCACCACCTTTTCCTTCCTCTTCTTCTTCCTCCTTTAAATGCATTCTTCTTTGACAGTGTCATCATCACCTCCTCTGTGAATGGCACAGAGCTAGACCCTGGCTACTACCATCTATATCAAAAGCAGGCCCTGTGACATCCAGGGCATCAGGCAAGTTGTAGCTGCTGCAAATATGACATATATTCTCTGAGAGATGATGCCTCCCCTGGGCTATGAATGTATCTGAATGGAGGGTGTTGGAATGGCATGAGTTTAAACCACACTTATTTAAATGGTTAACAAAGACAAAATAAGCAATTGAGATATTTGAAAAAAAAAATCTAGGTCTGACAGCCACCATGATTATGGCTCCTTTTCCAGAATAGCAGGCTCCTTGGTGCTACTCTTCTGTACCCCAATATGAGGTACAGACTATAGTAGAAAGTGTGTGTGCGTGCGTGTGTGTGTGTGTGTGTGTGTGTGTATGTGTGTGTGTGTGTGAGGGGGGAGGGCTATGTTCCCCAGGGTTATGGCCCTTCTCACCACAGAGAGGGCGGCTGGTCTCCAAGCACTAGAAACCTCATCAGAGAGTGGCAGAGAAGAGGTAGAACTGAAGCTTGTTGAAGTTGGTGGGTTAAGATTTCTACCCAGGAGTGTACTCACAGTCACCTGACTGAGGATGTGAAGGGGAAAACCGCTGATGTGGTCAAGTGGCATGCAGGTGGCATTTCACATCGGACTGAGAAAACACCTGTCATTCATAGTAAAGGAAGGGAGTGCTGGTGCAAATGGGGTCCTAAGCCCTTCCTCCTCCACTCCAGGTCACCCTGTAACCCAACCTCTGCTTCCTCCTGAAGTTCCCTGGTCAATAGCTTTTCCCTGGCCTTAGTTTGAGCTCACAGAGGACACATGAACAACAAGCCGATTTGGACTTGCATTTCATTGCATCACAAAGTAAATCAACCTTGAACTATTAGTTTTGGAGTTTCTACAAAGAGATAATGCTGCCGCCCCTGTGTACACTTCCTCATTGTGTGTAGTCTCTGTTGGTTTCAACTTTGCTCAGTAACCGTTTCCTCACCCTTCCTACTGTGATGTTCCCAAGTTTCTTCTGGTTAAATGTCATATTTTCTGTTCATTTGTCAAAATGTGCCATACATTAACTATTTATATAAGTAGACATTGTTTTCTAAGAGTGACTAAGTGATATAGGGACGATGACAGCACCACGTCCTTTTTCAGGGCATTGTTGCCTTCCCTTGGCTCCGCAGCCTGTTCCTGGGCACCACAGCCAGTTTCTGGGCCTCTCTGCCACCCTTGGACACAATTGCCTGTCCCTGCACACCACTGCCTGCTCCTGGCCACCACTTTCTTCCTTAGGGCACTGCCGCCCAACCCTGGAAAACGCTGCCACTTCCTGGATATGGCTGCTTAAGGACACCTCTGTCACCCCCTGGGAAACTGCTGCCATGCCCTGGGTACTGCCTCCTTCTCAGGGCACTGTTGCCCACCCTTGGCAGGGCTGTCTATTCCTGGCCCCACTCTCTTCTTCAACTGCATTCGCTTCCTGCAACTGGACACCAATGCCTGCCCCTGGGCACCGCTGCCTGTCTCTAAACACAATTGCCTACCTTGGGCACCCTGCCTATTTCTGGGCACCACTCTCCTATTTAAGGAACCACTGCCAACCTCTGGGTATTGCTGCCTGCACTGGACACTACAGACCGCTCCCAAGTACCAGTGCTTCCCTCAGGGTAACACTGCCTGCCTCTGGACGCTGCTGACTTCCCCTAGATGCCACTCCTTTTTCTTTGGGAACAGCTTCCTCACCCTGGACTCTGCTGCCTGCCTCTGGGCAATGTTGCCTGGCCCTGACATCACTGCCTGTCCTTGGAAATCTCTGCCTGGCCCTCAGCACTGCTTCCCATTGGCCTGGGCACTGCTCTGATTGTTCAACCATGCTCTGCCTTGCCCTTTCTAAAGCCATGAGCGCACAGAGTGATATGGCGTTCAGAGCCGACTGAAGGATAATGGCTTTGTTCTTCTTTGTTACAGCTGTCAACGAACATCAACACAGAGATGTGTGGACTTCCCAAGACTCTCCAGGAACAGCACCTCTTCAACTCTGACTTGTAATAGGATTCAGACATTTATGCCTTGGAGACAAAACCCAGAGACAGACACTATTCTGTTCTTCCCGGTTGTCCATGTAGGCTGTGGTACCAGGCCAGGCCTGTTGGTTCTGGCTCTATTCCAAGGAGGTGGGTTCTGCCCCCAATCCCACCCCTCCTGCAGGAGGTCTGTCCCACCAGGACCTATACTAGCAGCCCACAGCCTATGAGGCGGTTGAGGTCCTGGGCCTACAGAAAACATGTAGCTATCTATCCATGGAACTTTGTCCTATTTAATTAGGAATTATTGTTGTTATGTGCCATCAAGTCGGTATTAGACTCATAGCAACCCTACGTACAACAGGGGAAACAGGGGAAGCAGTGATTCTCTGCTGTTCATAGGGTTTTCAGTGGTGGATTAATTTTGGGGAGTAGGTTCCCAGGTCTGTCTCCCAAGCCTACAGCACCTGGTATTCCCAGGCTGTGTTCCATCCAAGTACTAACCAGGCCCGACTCTGCTTAGCTTCTGAGATCTGACAGGCTCGGATGCCACAGGGCTACAGCTGCAGGCATTTAATTAGGAGAGGAGGCCCAAACTTTAGGAGCCATGCGACAAGAAAAATCGAAAGCTTATTGATCAAGTGGGAAAGGTATTTGTGTAAAGCAAATGGAACCACTACAAAATGTATATTGACATGTCATTTATCACAAGTTACATCACTAAAAATAATAACATTCCTATCAGGTTAATAGAAATGATACTTGAAATGCGAACTTTAGGAAGGCAAGGTTGAGGATAGAGATTGTGAAGTTTTTAAAAGAAAATGCCTTTTTCCTTTTGTGCTATCTCACATCCATGTCATGACAGTAAGGTGCTGACATTTGCACACTTTTCTAGACCACTCCAGCTTCTGTTTGAGGAAATCCATCACCATGGAGTGAAGTGGGATCATGGCAGTATGGGATAGAAGACATAGACCTTGGTCACAATTCCACCTCTACCCCTTGCCTGCTGTGCAAATCCCTACACAGAAGGTGCAATATAAAAACAGAGCAAGAGAAATGATAGAAATTCTTATGTCTTGCTCTGTATTAGACCCATTATTTGACCTAGGTAAGTGTTCTTCATTCTTACTCTATGACCATGTTTTCAATGAAGAATTTCTATTTGATTATTTTCCAGATTTTCTCCCCATTCAACACATGTTTTGACACGTCTTTGAATATCATGGCTATCCAGATGGCCCATGGAAGAAAGAACTGAGAAAGGCCTTGAGAAAAGACTCCCCCTAGAAAGGCCAGCTGAGCTCAGGAGCAGGGACTCCAAGTTCACAGGACTTCTGCCCATTCCTTAACCTTAGTCCATATGTCTCCACCTCTTCACTTTGCTTGCATAGTCCTTCTAACCACATGTTGTTTTTGTTGTTAGGTGCCCTTGAGTCGGTATCTGACTCATAGCGACCCTCACAGGGTTTTCAATGGCTGACTGTTTCAGGATTGCCTTGGGAGTGGATTGCCCGGCCCTTCTCCCATTTTGGGGATGCTGGGAATTGAACTCTGGACCTCAGAGACTGCAGCGCAGCACTCTACCAAGTGAGCTAAATCCCAGCGATTCTAACTACATATCCCTGCTCTTATTTCTAACTGTCCAAATCCTGTCCCTCCTTCACAATCACGTTCAGAATACCCTGTCATCCTTCCTTCCTCTCCTTCTGCTTACCCCGAGCTGGAAATGATTCTCCCCTTCTCCTGTGAATGCCTGTAGCACTTGGTTCCTCTCATGCACTACTTAGGTTTAACAGGACCAGGTACATGATTTACATGGCCTAATGTAAAACGAAAATTCAGGGTCTCTTGTTAAAAAGAATTATCGAGAATTTCAAGACAGCTGTAACACAGCACTCCACAAATCACAGAACCTTTCCAAGTGCAGGGTCCCCTGCACAGGACACATTCCTGGGGAGCCAGCCCCGATGATTACACTTGTAGACTCCCAGGACAAACTGCGAGTGCCAACAGGCAAGTGGAATCTTTCAAATGTCCATGGGCACCCCCTCCCAGGGAAGCTCCTGAGAAGTGCTTCTCCCCTTCCTGGGCCCTGTTTCAGGGAACCCAGCACCTACATGCCTGGTTCTCTACCTTCCTCAGACTAGGCTGAATGCTCTGCATCCTGAGCCCCTACCAGCCTCTCTGACCTACTCTTTACTGCGCTCATCCTTGAGGTCTGCCTTGTTGATTTCCTTGGGTTGGCCAAGGATTTATCATTATTTTCTTATATTACCACTATTTCTCTTTCTTCTTCTGGTTCCTCTGGTTGTTAGAAGTAGTCAACATAAAGCCCTCTCTTCAATAGCATATTCATGCACACACACAAAAAAATGTGGTACCTAGTACTCTTTCACCTGTTATATTCCTTCTGCCTGAATAAATGGTGATATAACTACTTACCTGATGCCAGGAATGTTAACTTTACTATCTTATTTAATATTCTTTATAATCCTTTCAAGTATACATTGCTATAATTATTCTTTTTACAGATGAGTAAAATGAGACTCAGAGAGGTTAAGTAACTTGCCCAAGGTGACAAAGCCAAGGAGCCCTTACCTTTAGCCATTGGACTATATTGTTTCCATATATAAGCTATTGGAAGGCAAGGGCAATGTCTTTTTTGTTCTTTATTTCAGTACTGGATGGTTGAACCCAGGGCCTCACACTTGTGTTCTTTACAAGCACTGTACTGCTGACCTGTACCCCTAGCCTTTTTTTTTTTTTTTTACATTTTATTTTGAGACAGGGTCTTGCTAAATTATACAGACTGCTTCCAGTCTCAAACTTGTAATCCTCATGCCTCCACCTCCCAAATCACTGAGATTAAAGGTGTGAGCCACTGTGCCCAGCTATCTGAGTCTTTAGTTTTCCCTATATTACCTCTCTGTGCTCTTAGGACTTGTGTATAAATTAGGTCTATTAAGAACTCCTATTTATTGCTAGCTTACCCTGGTTCTGGGCCTTCCACTGAGCATTTTGAAAATGCTTTATTTATTTGCTGTACTGAGTGTTGCACCCAGGACCTTGCACATGCTAGGCAAGTGCTTTACCGCTGAGTTGTACCGCCAGCCCCTTTTTTATTTTTCATTTTGAGACAAGGTTTCACTAAGTTGCCTCACAGGCTACCTCTGACGTCAAAACTGCAATCCTCTTCCTCAGCCTCTCAAGCCACTGGGATTACAGGCATGTGCCATAGCACCCAGCTTGTTATCTCATAAAATCCTCAGTGTATCTCTACTATACAGGTTTTATTGCCTGTATTTAACAAATGAAGATAAGCCTTAGCAAGATTTAGTCTCTAGTTATGTCACATAGCTGGTAAATAGTGGAGGCAGGGTTTGGACTTGGGCCTGTCCTGACTTCAAATTTATTATCTTAATCAAGCTAAGCTTCTTCCACACCTCTCCCTCCCATTCAACAAAGCCCTCTCCACCTTACTCATTCTTACCTTCCTGCTCATATCTATCTTCCCCCTGCCTCGGTCTGCACCAAAATATGATTCCTGGAGGCTCAGTCTATTGCTTAACCCACCAAATGATTTGGCTTCCTGTTTCACAATGTCAGTGCAGACAGAATGTTTGCTGCATTACCTGCAATGGCCCTATGATCTGCAACCTCTCAATTTCAAGTCACTTTCTAATGTGCCATTGACTTCCAGTGTTCTAATGAGAACACTTGAAGGGAAGATTGCCCATGTCTCTAGGTGAGATCAGACAATAAATAGTCAAGAAATGTTCCTAGCTGAGAGCTTTGTGAGGTTCAAGATGAGCTGTAGGCTCACCTCCTCTTACAGGTTTTCCATTAGTGCCTATATCTCCCCCACCAACCATATTCAAGAAGCCCAATCAAGGCAATGTATGGAGAAGAATGATCTGTGTGCTGGTTTTATGGTTAACTGATCATCCAAATAAACCTCTGGAAACCAGGAGAAATCCTCCTGCCTGTCATGACAATTGGCTAACCTCCTCCCCATAATTGTCTTTTTTCCCACTTGTGCACACATGCATACACATAAGCCATAACTGTCCATACAGATATATACCTCATTTGACTCCTAACAACAAGATGATTTATGCCACTGTTTTACCCTTGGTAGCAGTCTTGCCAATTCGATAGGGTGATGAGAGAGTCCCCAAATGAATTCCCTTGAACAGTAACTGAAAGGATATGGAGAATACAGGTCAGAGAAGGAAGGGCAGCAGGACACAGCATGGCTATCTCTATTAAGCTAGAGCCCAAGGGATTTAGTCCGTGTAGTAGGTTTAGTCTGTGTAGTCCCTGAAGGCAAAATCTGAGCCCACTGGTGAGGTTACAGGCTGGCAGGTGTAGAAGGAAACACTCCCCCTTATCTAGAGCAGTTCAACAATAGAATGGGCTGCCAGAGTGGAAGAGAGTCTCCTGTATCTGTACATTGTCAAGCACACACTGGAGGGAGACTCCGCATCGTGTGGGTGGCTGGTCTAGAGCTCATTTTTTTGGTGACCATGTACAGGGCTTATTCTGTGTTAGACAGGAAGCAGGTGCTGGGATATGAGATTGGATATAACATTCTGTCCTTGGAGAACCCTGCTCACTCGAGGATGTGTTCCTCTAGATTTCATGAAAGCCAGGGAAAGGAACCACGGCCTATCCTTCTCTTGTGCACACACAATAGCTAGCAGACTGCTATGGAACCAGACTGAACAGAGTGTGTCTTGAAGACAAGAATTACACCCTTCTTCTGTGTTTCCTTGGCATCTGTTGCAGTGTTAAGTGTCCAAGAAATAGCTTAGAAATTACTGAGGGTATGTCTAGAGAATACTTTATATATGCCAGTAAATGGATCCACAGAATCCTAAATACTGACTCATGGTTGAACGGACTATTTCCAACCCCAATAATACACATGACAGATAAACAAGTGACCAAACTCAATAAGGTGCCCTGAGTTTCTTGACTTCAGTGGGCTCAGGATAAGCTTCAGGTGTAAGGCCAAGGGTCAGGCCATGGCTCTTCAGGAAATCTTCACATTCAAGGTCGCAGCCTGTACACCATGCAGCTCATTAGAAGATGGTTTCATCTCTCATCAGAAGATGGTTTCATCTCTCTCATCTTTCTTCTGTCTGAAGTGTCACTCACTCACCTTGCTTTGAAAATATCAAAAGATGATGACAGAAACCTTCAGGAGAGATGATGTGACTCAGCACTGATTAGCATTTCCCTGAAAAACACCTAAGTAGAAATAGTGCAATCATTTACTTTTTATTTACCCTCCAAACATGCAGTTTAGTTAAACTTCAATACCATGTGGGCTATCACTAAATCAACAAGTTTTTTTCCCCTGGAAAATTGATTTCCAAGTATTTACTGCTGACTAAAATTATGTGGGCATATTTATTTAAAATTTTTTCCACTGGTAACCAAACTCAATCTATTTTTCTATTCTTTTGGCTTATTCTTCAAATAGCCATGTTTTCTAGTGTTTAGCACAATGACTTGCTGGCTTTTAAGTAGCCAGCCTAAAAGAAGCCAGCCTCTCCAGCTTCCTTTGGGCTCCATATGCTTTTGGTTTAGGATTAATGGAGAAACAATGTGATTGGACTAAATCCAGGCTCTACTCCTTCCTTGATATGTTGGCATAGTACAAATCTAGAACTTCCCTTAGCTTCTGCTTTCTCCTCTGTAAAGAACACAGGACAAGAATACTACAGCTCTCATGCTTTTTATACACTAGGAATCAATAACATTACCATGATGATGGTGGTTTCCTGAGTGGGTGCAATTCTACCCCTAACAAGCCCAATTCTTTCCATTTCTTTAACCCTATCATGATTCTCTCTTTGATGAGACAGAATATTTGAGTTGTAGGAAGTCATCTCCCAAGCAAAGGAGAATGAATAGAAGGTTTACTATTGTTTCTTAGAGGATAACATAAAGTCAACTGCAAAAATTACTGTGTTCTTGGGATCCATTTCACATACAGCATCACCAGCCCAAATGGTAACAGCAACAACAGCAACAAAACCTTCCCTTGAAAAAGGAGAAAGATTCGTTGAAGCATAATCTTTTTTCTATTCTGGGTCTATGCCCTGCCTCTTTCCCAAGGCTAGGACTAGGGTGCAGCAAAGAAAGGCCTAGAGCACAAAACTTAAGGAGGAACAACCCATGGGGGAGTGCCTCCTTAAACCACGGACTTTCGTGCTTCCCTTGCCCCAGCTCTGCTCCTCCAACAGTGGTGCGTTGGCACTGAGTACAAAGTGTCTTCCAGATAACTGGGTGATGGCTTCCATGGCAATCGGTGATAAGTTCCCTTCACTAGAAACCTGATGGGTCCTTGGACAATGGTCGTTTGTGTTCCATTGATTGATGACTTATATTAGAGAAATAAATCCCAATCTTTCTCCACAGGACATTATGATAATTTGTATAATATCATAATGATAATTTTGTACAATAGATCATAGTTCTTTACTGATCAGATGTTGTTGGACCCATCAAGTTAAGATAAGTTTCTTTAAAGCAGATGGTGTCTTTTTGTCTAGACGCTTAACCTTACAGACAGTAGGTGCTCAATGAATGTTCTTTGAACTTATGAATGAAGAAAAACATCAGGCTTCTCAGAAATTAAGGGCTTCTCAGGCCCTTTAAGAACCAAAAAGGGCAGAACCAGGAATCTGGCTGAAGTATTTAAATCAACCACTGCCGTTTCCTCCCTGGGACAGCCAATCATTCTTCTGGTTTTTGCTGACATGCGTGTTCTCATGTTCTGGTTGGTGAGAGGCTGGTTCTCCAGCTCTCACCTCTCGTGCTGTCTAAATTTATATTTCATCCCTTCTAGTTCTGTCATTCTTCCCCTAGACGTGTGTCCATGGAAGGGCCACTGATGGAAGCAGCCTCCAAAAACTCTGACCCTGAGTTTATGGTGATCCTTCTTGTCCTGGCTTCTGACTGGCAACTGTGAACACTGAATTCTACTTTGGAATGGTTCAAACGTACTGCCTACCTTAGTGACTCCCTGGTGAAGAGACCTTTTGACAAATTCAGAAACCCTGATGCCATCTTTAGCAGCCAGCTGGAGACTTCTGCAGTCGCTGCAGCGATTAGCACATTGCTGTCGTCTCTTGGAGATCCTTGATCCTCTTCTGCTCTCTAGATCTTTGGGACTGCCTCCCTCAACCAGCTTTCACACACTGAATCATACATGGTATGAATACAGAGGGTATTGTTTTATTGCAATGATATGAGCCTCATAGAAAAATAATGCACAGACAAGTAATTAAAATAATAACTCAAAAGGCCAGATAATGAAGTAAATGTCTATTTACTATGGTTACTTAAAGAAGCTGGAAACGGTGGGAGGACACTAACCCAAGATCACTTATGAGTATATGCATTTGGCACATCAAAATCTTTTAAAGTTTGAAATTAGCGTGTCTACACACAATGAAATACCAGTAGCCTCCTTTTGGCACCAGTGCTGCAGTTATCTTAGAAAACATACCAAAACATCATCTAATTTCTTCCTCATCATTAAGTAAATGCCAATGCTTCTTTCTAAGGAAATTGAGAAAATCCAAATAAAAGACTTTTATTTAGCTTGATATCAAAAGTATTTTAGTTTAAGTAGTGGATATATAGAGTAGTAGAGATAAAACCAAGGATATTCATAAACTACATTAAAAAAAAAAACTAAACTGGACATGGTGGCACATGCCTGTAGTCCCAGTGACTAGGGAGGCTAAGACAGGAGGATCACAAGTTCAAGGCCAGAGGCAGCCTGCACAACCTAGCAAGACCTTGTCTCAAAATAAAAAATAAAAATGGGCTGAAGGTGCAACCCAGTGGTAGGGCTCTCCCAAAGTATGTGCAAGGCCCTGGGTTCAACCTCTACGTACCAAAACAATAAACAAACAAACAAACCAACAACAAGTTCTGATGATTTTCCCATATCTAAGCTCTGAAAAAAAAGCATGGGAACAAGAGTAGAGGAAAAGAGAGAGTAGCAGAGCAGACATACTACATCGCATAAATGGCAGGAGTTTAGATTGGCCTTGCTTTTCTGATGAGCAATTTAACCATAGAACTCAAGAGCTTTAAAAATGTCCAAATCATTTGAATCAATAATTTCATTTCTAAGACTCTATCTTAACAGCCAAAGACTCCTGAATAAAAATGTTGATTCCATCTTTTGATATGCCAGGGATCAATTGAGAACAAACTAAATGGCCAAGACAAGAAAATGGTCAAATAAATTATGAGACAGGCACGCAGTAGAATAATATGTAGTCATTACAAGCATGTTTTTAAGTTTACTTCATAATTAGGGAGAAAACATTCAGGTTTTCATGTTAAATGGCAAAAGAATAAAAAGTTGAACATGAAATTCAGGATAAATTATATTAAACTAATCTTCTGCATAGAAAAGAAGATAAGATAGTAATGCATCAAAACATTAGCACTTTTTATATCTGCATGATGAGGTATGTAGTGCAGTGATAGATAAGGTCCTAATTGCTCTTAACCACCTGCCTTATTTTTCTAGCATTAGGTAGATTACATAATGCTTTAGAAATTGTCACCAGTGGAAGATCCAAGAACAAAGGTACCGAAAGAAATGCTCCACATATAGGATAGAAATGAAGACAGAAGATGTATGATCAGACAGAACTTTCTTTCTCTCCTTACACCCTCAGGTTGGGATGGAAATAGAACCACTTTCAAACACCCTCCTCAGAGTGGCATGGGAATCCCAGAGGAGGGGAGAATCAGGCTCATTTCCCAGGAGGGAGCAGGTAGCACACAGAGATATCATGTCACAGCAAGAAGCCCTGGGACCAGGGCCATGGAGGGGCCAGGACTGCTTGAGTGTCCAGGCAGATGGCATTGAAGGCTGCTTCCTAAAGCCCCTAATTTCTTTTCTGGCCGTAGAAGCCTTATTTTCCCAGGCTTAATGAAGTGGTGGCACCTAGCTGAGAGCAGGCTTGTGGTCTAGAAAGAGACTCACAGCTGGAATAGGGAGCCCCTGATCTGGGAAAGCAGAGAGGACTGTCTGGCTATGGATTAAAGTGGGGCAAGCAGGACACCAGCTCACAGGTGGAGCTGCCAGGTAGATGGGCCTGAGAACGGGAGACAGATTACCTGGAAGAACGTACCTGTGCAGGCCTCACAGAACAAGCAAAGCTACAGCACTTTTTTTTCACCCTTGTCTAAAGGGCATTTGCGTAAATCATCCCTTTTCACTGCTCAGGCTTCTCACCCCAGTAAGGGATGAAGCAAGAAGGGTAAGCAATCCCAAATGGGACTGAGTTTCAACCCAAGTGTCTGGGAAATCAGATTACCTGGTAGTGGCTAGATGAAATTTTCATATAAAGGGGCTCAGAATCAGAAACTCAATTGAGCTATGGAAACAAAGGTCATATTTCATATGAGTGAGCTATGACTTATGGGAGTGTGAGCTCATGAACATTTATGTCATTTCCAAGTGTTCACTAATGCCCATATTTAGAATATTTATTTATTTATTTATTTATCTGTGGTACTGTGGGTTGAACCCAGGGCCTCGTGCTTGCTTGCTTTTGCAAGTGCTGGACCACTGAGCTGCACCCCCAGCCCTTTTTTTTTTTTTTTTTAACTGTTTTTAAGACAAGGTTTCACTAAATTATGCAGATTGCCTCTGGTCTCGAGCTTGTGATCCTCCTGTCTCCGGCTCCCCACTCGCTGGGATTACAGGCATGCTCTACCGTGCCCGGCCATATTTAGACTTTTTAGAGAAAAGCATAGCCTGCATAAAAAAAGCTCATGAGTCAGGCGCATGAATAAAATAGGTATAAGGCGGTTAGGAAACTGGACCTTCAATAACTGGAACCTGTTCATTGTGTCTAGGAGTCATAACCCCATCTCTGAGAGAACCTGGGGTTTGGCCACATGGGCCTCTACCATTCAATTTTGTATGAATGTATGAAGCTGGAAGTAAGTGTGGAAAAGTCCTCACAGCCGCTTTTTCTCTACCCCACCACTATCCCTTGCCACCCGCATCTGTGTTCTGATTAACTTGGCCCCTACAAGTCAATATTGCCTGCAGCTGTAGCACTGTGGCATCCGATCTCCATCAGATCTCGGAAGCTAAGCAGGGTCAGGCCTGGTTAGTACTTGGATGGGAGAGCGCCTGGGAACAACAGGTGCTGTAGGCTTGGGAGATAGGCCCAGCAACGCACTCCCAACAATCAATCTGCCATTGAAAACCCTATGAACAGCAGAGAAACACTGACAATTGTGTTTTGCCTATTGTATGTAGGGTCGCTATGAGTTGGATACCGACTTGACGGCACCTAACAACAACAACAAGTCAATATTATCAAGCTTCCCTTTAGATGACTCTTTTCTTTTTCTTCTCTCTCTTTTCTTCTTCAGTACTTGGAGGTTGAACCCAGGGCTTTGTACATGTTAGGGAAATGCTCTACCACTGAGCTGCACTCCAATTTCCTTTGCATTTTTTATCTTGTGGCGGGGGCTCTCTAAGTTGCAGAGGTTGCTTCTGGACTTGACCTTATGATCTTCCTGCCTCAGCCTCCCAACTTCTGGGAGTATAGGCCTGCACCACAGGGCCTGGCTTCTTTTTCTTTTTTAAGCAATATTTTTTTTCTCTCTCTGAAGCAATATCAAACCACAGAACAAATCCACCCACATGCTACGGTGACCTCTGAATATTTGAAGAACATATTGGTCTCTAAGTTAGAGTTTCCTTGCTCCAGGCTAAACTAGGTCCTTGTATGATATTTCCCAAGCCTGTCACTGTACTGCCCACTCTCCTTGGAGGTCATACCTGGGATTTCAAGAGCCAATTAAAAGGTGATACCTGGAGTCAACACTATGGCCTTGTCTCTGATAGAGAAACACTATCATTCTGTTAAAGTTGCAAGGAGTTTACGGGGGTATGTGAGTTCTTAGCTGTCCCTGAAAGGTCTCAGCCTGTGGGGTTGAACTCAAAGTCAAAGCTTTGTCAAATGAGTGGCTGTCAGGTCAGGACTCCCCTCTGCTATACTTGCTGAGACCATAGGGATACGGATGCTAAAAAGTCAGCCAGCCAGGAGACCCAGGTCAGGGCCTGTCGATGCTGTCCCCTCAGGGCCCTGGCAGTGAGGTCTGCAAAAAGCATGACGATGGGGTAGGGAACCCCACACTGCTGTGCTAGCCACATTTCTTGCTGTCATAGGAACATTCTCCTTTCACCTCCATTCCCCCATTTATGATGGAAATATCTTTCTTCTTTCTGTTCTCCAAGGATCTAATCCAAGATCCTGGCATCTTCCATAGCTCATTGTGCTTTTGCTATACCTGGGGGTCTTGTTTTCCTTCTAGGGCCCTTCTTCAAGGAGGTAATCCCCCAACACTAGTGGACTTTATCAAGTTATTGAATGTCCTGCCACATGGACAGCATCGTGGAGGTAGAGGACCCTCGCTCTGCTGCCAACCCCACCACACTCTGAGCCAGCTGGGTTGACATCCCCTCCGTGGCCTCCTCTCCTCGCTCATGTTGCCATGTTCCAGGCAGACTTTGGAGCATTTTCTCTGCAGCAGCATTGACTTTGGCAGATTTCTTGGGGACCAGTGATGTCCTAACTTGTTTGTTTTTCCGGGGCAGATGTTTGCATGGTTATTTGGAACTGAAATCATCCCATGTCCTTATGCAATTCCTTCAGCAGACTCCAATAGATAAATAAAGCCCTCTGCCCCTCCATTGGTCTAGCTTTCCTATTAGAGTACCTGGGTTGGTATTGAAGCCTCCAGACATCTGTCCACCTGCCAGGGCCTCTTTGGGGCAGCCATGAAGTCCCTTGTCCTCCTACTTTGCCTTGCTCAGCTCTGGGACTGTCACTCAGCCCCATCTGGTCCAGGTCTGGGTTATACAGAAATAGATTGTTTTTCCCCAGAAGCAGAAGAAATGGCCATGATGGCTGTGCAATACCTCAATGAACACAATAAGAATGGATACAAGCACACCTTGAATCAGATTGACAAACTGAGGATGTGGCCTCGGGTAAGTGAACCTGCTATGAATGAGCTGAAAGAATCTATGTGTGGAGCCCACCCTGGTGCCTCAGAAGACCAGCATCTCTCAGCACCAATGAAACTACAGTGGGGAGAACTCTGATTTCTTCTCAGGAGTAAACAAGGGGCAGGTGGAGTGCAGGAAGGCTGCTGGGTGGAGTGTGGGTCCATGTAGAGGACAAGAAAAGATTTCAAAGTATGTTTTGCAGATCACAGGTGGGAAAGTATGGCTTGCTGGAAAACAAGGGCCCACGAGACTGGCTCTTATTTGCCATTGTCTGAAAATCACTTAATTTTCTTGCCTTCCATCTGTCTCTGACAAAAATGGAGAGTGACATTTGACAAGTGCCTACAATGTGCCAGGCCTTTCACAGAGATCATGTCCTTAACCCATCCCTTACCCACATCCAGACCTGTTTGGTAGATATACTGTCCTGTCTTACATAAGAGGAAGCTGAGGATCTGATGGAGCAGCTTTTTTTGGCTCAAGGTCCCAAAATTAAATTAATAAGCATTCAGGTTGGGATTTGATTCCAGACCTGGATTCTTTCCTCTGCACTACCTGCCTCTCCAAAAAAGTTACTCACATCCCATAGAGAAGTCTTGACATAAATAGATTCCCTTTTCCATGTGCTAGACAAGAAAACAATGCAGCCTTAAGCCAGTGACAATAAAGATCAAGCCAGAAAATATGCCTTGGTGATCACCTGAAAGATTTGGAGAGATGGGAAAAAAGCACCTATTTACTGTCTTTTGAAAAGTTCAATTTTATATCTGATTAAGGCTGATTTTTTAAGCAAATATTTATTTCAAGCCTTCCTTGAATAAGAACCTGTGTCAGATGCTATGAGAGATTTTAGGTTGAACCATTAAAATTGCCAATATGTGGCTGCTATTGACATAAAAAATGACAATTCTACAGATTCAACTTAATAAAAAATCTAGAAAGACAACTTGCATCCACAAGAGACTTAAGATCTAGGAGGGAAAATAAGATGAGCATTAAGATGCCTGGACTGACCCCTGATGTCTGATCTCACAAATGGACAAAAATGTTTGAAAATGGGATTTCTCTGGGTGAATTTTATGAGTGCTGCAGCCATAGTAAAGTATAATAGTGGTTCAGAAAGAAATACTGATCAGTGCAGGGGAAATAAAAACACAGCATGTGTACTTGAGGGAAAGGCAACAGATGAGCACAGTGATTTTCATGAAGGGCAGAGCTTGGGGCTTACTCTTCTTGGGACATCATGTGTACCCAGCTCCTAGGCACTGCATCTCTGGGCCCTTCAGGAAGTTACTTGGGATGTACCTATAAATCATAAAATGCAGAGATTCCTCCAGGGAAGGAGGGGCTGAGGTTACAGGTACCACTGAATTAGGCATAGAGAGCTGAGCTGAGATTTTCAAGGATTTCTGGATTTTCCAGACTTTGAAGAAAGGATACATAAACAGATGAACCAACAAGAATAACTCCAAGGAGTTATACAATTTCCCAAATGGCATCTACAATAGTGATTGATGTGAGTTTCCTAGTATCTTGGCAGATACGCTCTTCCCTCTAATCACCAGCAGGGGGCAGTGGAGAGCAGTCTCTGTACATGCAGGCATTTACAAGCCAATACCAAAGGAAAAGGCCCAGGACAACAGCAACTTTAAGAAAGGAAGCCTTTAAGAAAGAAAAGAAAATGGAGGAAGGAAGGAAAGTAGATGGTAAGAGGGAAGGAAGAAGCTGGGTGTGGTGGTGCATTCCTGTAATCTCAGCACTTGGGAAGTGGAGGCAGGAGGGCAGAGTTTTCCCTGGCCGCCTGAATAGTTTGAGGCCAAATTAGCTATATGGGAACACCTTGTGAAGTCGAGTGAGGGATAGAGAAAATAAAGAAAAGTCAGTGAGCTATTATCCTACACCACTTAGCTTCAAAGCTAGACTGAGAAAATCAAAAGGAGACTTTGTCAAAGCACTGCTTGGAAGGGAAAAATCAATTAAAAAATAAGTATCAACATTCATATCTAGTTTCTAAATAGAGCACAGAGTGAGAAATGTGGCTCCATCCCTTGTCCCAGTCCACTCCCCTTTCTTCCTTGAAGCACTGTGTTGTGCTCGTTCTGTCCTCAGAGGAAAATCAGAAAAGCTCTGTTGAGGTCCTACTCACAGCCCGCTCAGAGCTGGATGGAGTCCTCCCTCCCCTCTCAGAAAGGACGGTGTGCTTCACCCAAAGGAGTTCTCACCTTGGCTGGCACAACATGGTCAGTAGATGGGTTGTTCACATCTTCATTCTGTCTCCACAGCGGCCTTATGGAGAGGCGTATGAGCTTGAAATAGACACGCTGGAGACAACCTGCCACGTCCGGGACCCCACACCCCTGGCCAACTGCTCTGTGAGGCAGCTGACTCAGCATGTGAGTTGCCCATCTTATGGTGGCTGCTGTGGTGCCCCAGCTGGTTCCACCGCAGTTCAACAAAGAGCAAGCTGGTGTTACCAGCTTCATGGTTAGCCTGAGTGCAGTTTCTAAAATTGTCATTGTATGTTGCCTTCCTTGGGACTGATGTTTTTTCTTTTTTAATAATACTTCAACTTTCTTAGTATAGCCCCTCCTGAAAGCAGAGACTATAATGTTTTGATATAATCTGTGGAGATGACTTTGTGAGGGTCACCTTTGACAGCCAAGCAGGGGTGGGGGGCACGGAGTGCACAAGGCGAACAGCGAAGGCCAGCCCTGCTCCAGGGCCCTCACTGAGGGTTTATTTCTCCAGGCGGTGGAAGGAGACTGTGACTTCCGTTTGCTGAAAGTAGATGGCCAGATTTCTGTGACGTCTGTAAAATGTCATGCCAGTCCAGGTACAGCTGATTGCTTTTCTTATTATTTGTTATCTTACAGAGAAAGGGAGGAGGGAATCTGAATAGTTTTGAAACCAAGTACTTCTAGTCACTTTGTTGATAAGGAAAAAGGGAAGCCAAACTTCGGGTCTTGGGATTTTTTTAAAGCCACTTTTTAAGGTGCCCTTCTCATTGGAGATGAAAATTGCGTCTTTCTGATAAGCACTCTGGCGGAAATTTAATGGCACAAGCCACTTGAAGGTTCAGTTAAGAAGCAAATAAAAAGCCTAACACCAAAGGAGCATGTCTTAGCCTTTTCTAAGTAAGTGGAGCTGGGGTGTAAGCCGTGGATAATTACAGTGGAAACCCGGGTTTCTCCTATCTGCTCAGACTCGGCGGAGGACGTGCGGAAGATATGCCCAGACTGCCCCCTGCTGGCCCATCTTAACGACACCAGGGTGGTGCATGCTGTGGAAGCCGCCCTAGCCGCCTTCAACGCGCAGAATAATGGATCCTATTTTAAGCTGGCTGAAATTTCCCGGGCTCAATTTGTGGTAAAGACTGAGACCCTTTTGGCAGACTGTGCAGTTTGGTGGCACTTGCGGAATACATGTGGTAACATAGGGGTGAGGGAAAAACAGGTGCGGAGGTACCAACCAAAAGGCAAGAAGTGTGTTGGTTTGAAAGAGAAAAAAGGAGTCCTCAGGGATATGAGGACGCTGTGTCATGAGGACCCCAAACCCCTCAGAGCCGCGCCCAAGGCTGGGTCACTCTAACTTAAAGCAGACAGACATGGCATTTAGGCACAACCCAACTTTGCCCCATTCTAGTTAAAACTAGGGCTCCAAGTTCAGAGGACAGAGGATCTCACGTGATCCAGAGGAGCTCACTGTAAATTCACTCGTCTACACCCAGTTAAAATGTCTGGTATTTGGTGTAGTCTGTAATGAAGATGTTCTGGGAATCACATATTTTGGTTAACAGAATATGTTAACCACACATTTACCACTCATCAACACCAGCATCTACATGAGTCTTCAAATTAGTACTTAGGAAGGTGGGGGCCTATTTCTACTGACTGGCATAAAATGGCAGGATCTTAAACTGGCTTTTTAATTACTGGGGAAAAAACTCTAATTGTAGTACAGAAATCTAAGATATTGAATGTAACAGAATTCCAATGTTTAAGAAACCTGGTAATCTGGATACCAGCTATGGTATTTTGGAAATACATTAGTGTAGATGGTAATTCTGTTTAGCAGAATATCACCAAGTACCATAAATTTTATTATTGCCAGTCTCCAGAGGCTCCAAGTACTATAAGAAAGGAGATCTCAAGCATGTTTTCCATGTTTTTATCTAAATGTTTTCACTTCATCCTGCTGTATGAAAGAAGTGGGAGAGGAGGGGCATCTCTTCACCTTTCTATCCTATCTTGGAGGAATCCAAACCTTGATTCTCAAAGTGCAGCCCCAAGAGAGAGGGGCCAGGAGGAAGCAAGGTCCCCATTCCTGTCTGTGTAAGGCTGGCCTGCTGATGTTTTTCCTATCTGAAAACTCACCTCTATCCCAAATGATGGGTGGTGAATACCTGTTTTTCCTTCAGGGAAGACCCACCTCCTACCTCTGTAGTTCAAATCCTTCAGAATACAGCCCTCAACAACTGCCCCGGGTCAGCCATTGGCAGGGCTACACGACAAGGTCTGCCTGAACGGTGTTCCTTGACGTTGTGCCATGCCGTGGCCCCTGCTACTTCCCTGCAGCCTCTCCTTGCCTGCCCTTGGCATGCCAAGTCATCTTGCCTCAAGGACATTTTCATTTATTCTTATCAGCCTCTTCCAGTTTCTACCAGTGTGGAGTTTGCAATAGCTGCCACTGACTGTATTGCTAAAGAGGTCGTAGATCCAGCCAGTTGCAACATGCTGCCAAAAGAGGTGAGTGGGCCAGGCCCTGGGGTTGTTGCCACCAGGGAAAGGTGGCTATAGAATAGAGTATCCTTATGTAGTTTGTATCTTGGGGCTTCAGGAAGAAAATAAGAGGGCAAAATGTTCACTCCCTGTAGGGCTGGGTCATGCCAGACCTTCCTCTAGGGCCTCAGCCACCTCTGAAAGAGCTGTCATCAAATCCTGTCACCCACTGGAGGGACATGGAATTAGGGCAAAGACAGCAGCAGCTATTTCCTAATGAAGCCATGGCATGCCTGGCTCTGGGAATGTGAAGCGTAAATTTCCTAGGCATACCTCTGATAGGAAAACTTTCAATTCTTTGAGCCAATAATGGTCACTAGTGAGAATCTAAAAAAAGCTTCTGAAATGTTTGACAGAAATGTATGTATAATGATGATTCATCATGTATATAAAATGAAGAAAAAGGAGAAAAGATCCCAGTGTCCACCAGGAGGGTGTCATTGGATAATATATGGCACATCAGTAAATAGAAAATTATGCAGGATAAGGAATGACAATAGAAATGCCATTAAAGTAAGTGAAAAACACAGGACATAAAATGGCGTAGTCATGATGATCTAAGATTTTAAATTATACTTAATAGTATTTAAAAATAAGAAAGAAATACATCGATGTTAATAGTGGTTGTCCCTAGGTCACTACCATTTCTGGGATTATGAGTGATCTCTTTGATAGCATTTCTGTATTTTCTGTGTTATATGAAGAATTACATTATATATACATATATATAGGAATATTATAAGCAGAAACTATAAACTTTAAGAAGGCCTTTAAAAGAAGAATTAAAAATGAAAGTTTCTTTGCCTTGATGTATTATAGTATCAATGAAACTGAGTGAGAAACCCATTTGTATATCAGTTAAAATAATTCTTCTCCTTCTGGGTTCAGCAATATGGCTTCTGCAAGGCAACACTCTTTGAGAACCTTGGTGGGGAAGAGGTCTCAGTGAAATGCACATTGTTCCAAACACAGGTAACAACTTTATGGATATTCTTGCTCACATCCTCAGAATGCAGTGATCCCTTGACACTTCTGCAGTGTGTCAGTAATAACAGGGCATTTGCTGTACTGTCCTTCTAAACCTCATAATGTAACATACCCCTGGGGTGATGTGGAATCATCAACACAGGAGAAGGTGTTTCAGACATGTCTTTCCCTCCTGGGGAAAGGTGGCTATAGGTGGTTTTCTTAGTTGCAGAGACCAGGTGGGAAGATCCGCCTGGCAGCTCTCGGTGGCTGCCAGTGCAGATGATGAAGAGAGAAGGTTAGCTATGGATGGGGTGGTTTTACTCATGGAACATGTTTGTATAAGTTCACTGTGATGAAGAGAATGTTGGTGGGACTGGAGCCCCCACAGGCAAGTTACACCTCTCCTGTAACCTTGGTGAAAATCCTTTGTACCTAGGAAGTTCTTTTTTGCTAGATTCCTGTATATAAAAATCATTACTTTGAGAAAGTTGGGTGGGAATGACACCCAGACCGTTGGGTGACCTTTTCGGGGAGGAGGATGTAAGCTAACCTGAGTAATGGTCCTCTTTCTAGCCTGTGCCCGAGGCACCTGGCACCAACACAGCAGACCCGAGCATTGCAGTGGACCCAGCTCCCCCTGCAATCCTTCCAGCTGGTCCTCCTGCAGCTTCCCTGGTGGCTGGACCTATGGTGATGGTAGATCCCCCAGAACCCCCACTGCCCCGGGTGCACCATGACCTTCGCCACACCTTCCCAGGTGTGCCCTCCATGGAGTCAGCCTCAGGAGAAGTGGTCCACGTAGGGGGAGCAGCTGTGGTGAACCAACCTAGAGGTGGTATTGTTGGTACAGCAGATCGCCTATGCCCAGGGAGAGTCATACACTTCAAGATCTAGGCTAGACAACAGAGAGAGAAGGTTTGGCCCAGAGGATATAGCCAGCATTTTTTCTAAGTCTGGGCATGGGGGCCATGTCTGTCTAGATTGATATAAAGTTTTGCATTCCAACTTCTCTTCATTCCTCAAAGGATGTAAGCAGGGAGGTGATGGTTTTACGTTTGATGGAAGGCATAAGATCAGCACCACCATTGTCGTTGTTGATGATAAACCACTGCCATTGTGTTCTCTGCTTTCTGGTTGACCTCATAAAAACAGTTGGAACTGTAACTTTGAAAGGTGCTCTTGCCAAGCTTGTATCTGCCTTTTAATGAAAGAGTCTGAGGGACCTTTCTTAATAAAGAAGGTTCTAAGCTGAAATGTGACCACGATCATTGCCTACATTATCCCAGGTCTGCTCATATGTGTGGACTTTCATTCCAAGAACTGCATAAGTGTCCCTCACCAAAATCTACATGAAAATAGAAACAGAAGAGAACAAAAAAGAAATCTGCTGTGTTGCCATAAACAGGGAAGTGTGAGACCAGAATCTGTTTACGACCTATGGGACATGACCATGTCCTTATGAGAAAACAATTCTTTTCATTCATAATGACAGACAATATTACTAAAGGAAGGCCAAGTGCCTGAACTTTTATAGATAAATAAATCACTAGTTTTCCCCAATTCTCAGGTAAGGAGAGATTGATAATTAACATAGAAACCTCACTTTAATTATATTTCTTCATTATTTATGTCTTAAATGCTGATTGAATGCACTCTATAGACAATACTGCATTTTATGTTGTGGGATTGGTCTTCCTAGTTGATCTATTTTAAGAACTAAAATTAAAGCTGTGGTTTACAGGACAATTAGAGTAGGGATACCTGGGCAGGTGAATCCAGTGGACATTTGTACACATCATCTAAGTGCTCAGATAGCATAGGGGACAGAAGGGTCACCATTACAGAATGGTGCCTAGGAAGTGTCAATTTCTGTCTTACCAGCATTAAGTCTTTTCTGATCCTCCTCTGTGATGGGCCCTTCCAGATATAATTGTAAATTAGGAAACTAACTGGTGATTGGGCAGCTACCATGAACCAAGAAGACTGAGTCAGGTATTGCTACTTTAGTTGCCAACATTTCCTCCAAGTTTTACCAACTTTCTAGTAACTAGAAAGAATGTCCTGGAATGCAAAAACAAACAAAGAATGACAAAAAAGAAACAAGAGGTGCTGGGAGTGGTGGCATATGCCTTTAATCCCAGAGACTGGGAAGGTGGAGGCAGAAGGATGCAAATTCGAGGCCAAAGGCAGCCTGTGTAACTTAGTGGGATCTTGTCTCAAAAAGACAAAGTAAAAAATGGGCTGGAGGTGCAGCTCAGTGGTTGAGTGCTTGCAAAAAGCATGTGTGAGACCCTGGGATCAACTCTTCAGTATCACACACACACACACACACACACACACACACACACACACACACACACACACACAAAGAAAAGAAAAAAAGAAACAGGGGGTGTTACAATAGCAAGACAAGAAGAAGGTATAGGCACCTGTGCTGAATGCTGCAGAAAGACCAGTAAAGATGACTCAGTAAAGCCATTGTTTTAGTTGACTGACTTGGAGGTCATAGTGACCACCGGTAGGTGCAGTTGCATTCAGAGGGGCAACCTGGTTGTCAGGGGTTGACCAATGGGAAATCATGGGGAAAGAGAGAGCAGACATGGTCCCCTCCTTAAAGCAGATTGATTGCAAAGGGTAGGAGGGAGAAGATAAAATTTGAAGTGATAAGTAGATGGAAGAAAGCTTTCTTTTTTAAGAAAAAGGAGCTTTGAGCATATTTACGGCAAAAGGTAAAAGAAACAGAGAGTGAAAGATGATAGGCAGGTATAAGGAGAGGTATTTAGTGGAAATTCCAGCTCTTCCTTGAGTGACTTGCAGGGGAATGCTGAAAAGACATCTTTCACCCAGGACTGTTGGATAGTCATGCACTATCTCCACTTTCCACGCACAGGTGTGGCCGTGCTGGAGCATGTGGAATATTAGTGTTTCCCAAGGCAGGCAGGAGATACACCAGATTAGTTTAAGGGGACTGTCATGTATTCCCTTGAGTACTGAAAATTCAAATGGACAAGTCTCCGCCAGGGCGAAGCTGGATCCAGGAGTTCTGAAGATGTCATCAGGCCTCACCTTACCTCTCGGCAATGCCTGCTCTACTTGCTGTCACTCCTACCAGGATGATCACCAGCAGCCTTACCCCTACATCTGCATTAATTAATACCCAAGTCTGAAGGAAGAGAGGAGACCAGCCAAGACGGCCAAGGGAGGAGCATTCAGTTGCATAGCAGGCCCAAAGTCTCTGTGGAAGGTAATAGGATGATGTGGCCAAGGATGAGAAAAGAAGCTGGGCTGAAGAGAGTAGGAAGAGAAGGAAAAGGAGGAGAGTTAAAAAGATGAGGCTGGAGTAGGTGATAGGGGCCAAGTCACAAATGGCCCTGAGATCCCAACGGGGATGCAGTGGGATTGCACTAATGGTTTTAAATCAGGCTGTGACATGGTCTCATATACATTAAAACGTCACTCAGTTTCCACAGTTCTCAACCTAGGGATGGGATGAGGTGGGGTGAAGCAGAACCACCGCCCCCCCTGGGGAGACATGTCGACCCGTAAGTGGAGGCATTTACTTGGGGTGTTACTGACAGTCAGGGGAGAGAGGTCAGGGATGGTAAACATTCTGAAATGGACATGACGGCCTTAACAATGAAGTCCCAACAATGAACCATGATTAATCAATGTCTGGTGATGAATCAAGTGCCAATAGCACCTGTTTGGTTACTGCATGGAAAGTAGGGTGTAGCTGGGCAGGGTAGCCACGGGGTAGGGAGTGACTAGTGTCTTCCAGGGAAAAGATAAGTATGTCTTAGTCTAAGGCAGAGGGTAGCAGCCTTGATCAAAAGAGGATATAATTTTGAGGTAGAACCTCCATGAAAGGCTGATGGATTTGATGTGGGGGTAAGAGAGATGAAAAATAACAACATCTGGGTTTATGGCTTTGTTAATGTTGTGAATAGTGGGACCATTTACTAAGGCGGCAAGCACTGGTTCATTTCATTTGACTTAGCGCAAATCCCCTCCTCTCTATATTAAAATCTGTGCGGTTAGTTTTGTCTGGATAACCTATGCAATGACCTCATGCCTCTCAAAGAGGCAATGAAGTCAGACAGACCTGCAAGACCTGGGCCAGGTTGATTCACCTTTCACTTTTTGTTTCCCTCACTATATAGCCAGGTATATATAATAATCTGATGATAAATGAGATTTTGAAAATATATGCGTGGACTATTCTTAACACATTCTAGGTTCTCTGTAAGTCCCCTCAGTCTCTATTTTCTCTTCCTGTGCACTGAATTTGGTGGCTTCTGAAGATCATGTTCTTGAAATTGTGTTAAGTCTATATTCTCTAATTGGCAAGTTTGTCCTCTTTCATAATTTCAACTTTCAGTCTTACTGATAAACTCCATCTTCACAGTTCCAGCTTGCTCCTATTTCTTGAATTCCAAAATTGCATTTCCAAATGTCTCCAGAATTTCCTCACCTGAGTTCACCAAGAAGAGTTTCCTAGCTGGGCACAGTGGCGCACACCTGTAATCCTAGCTACTTGGGAGGCTGAGGCAGGAGGATCTCAAGTTCAAGGCCAGCCTGGGCCGCTTAGTGATACCTTGTCTCAAAATAAAAATGAAAATAAACAGTTCTGGGATGTATCTCAGTGGTAAAGCATTTACATAGTATATGCAAGGACTTGGGTTACATCCTCAGTACTGAAAAAAAAAGTTTCCTAGGTGATTTGTTTTCTCTAAATGATGCATGCCTGAAGACTTAGTATTATTGCAAAGTGCATTATTTTTAATAACTTCTTCCCAGTAATAAATATAAATTAGAGAAGATGGGTTATGAGATCATTAAATCTACTGCCCTTGTGGCACATTTTTACGTTAAGGTAGCGCTTTATTTTCTTAAAATCCTCTTTAATACTTTGAAAGATGCTGTACCCTAATTTAAAGCACTGCATATGTCTGATTTACTTGCCCTCATAATGGCCTTCTAATCACATCTAACTATGTTCCAAAGTTTTTTTATTTCAGGTACATTTTTCAGTAATTGTACAACCACTAACAATTAATGATAATTGCTGGATATTAGGATGTACAGACTTACAACTGTAATAACACTAAATGTTAGAATAATAGAAGAGCAATCATCTAAATCACTGGTCAGAATTTTTCTGTACATGAGAAAAAGTGTGGTTCCCATTACACTGACAAAGGGTGTTGGATATTTCTTCCAAGGTAGATTCACACCGAAATTTTGTAAACCAGGCTTACAATTCATTTGCTCAAAAAATACATGAATCTTTGGTTGATTTTTTAAAGTGTGGGTGATTTAAATTGCTTCTAATTTTGTGTATCAGTGATATTTTATTGCTATTTTAATATCTCAGTATTTAAAATTTGTTGTTGTTGTTGTTAGGTGCCGTCAAGTCGGTATCCAACTCATAGCGACCCTCACAGGGTTTTCAATGGCTGACTGTTTCAGGATTGCCTTGGGAGTGAATTGCCAGGCCCTTCTCCCATTTTTGCGGTGCTGGGAATTGAACTCGGGGCCTCAAAGACTGCAGCACAGCGCTTTACCCACTGAGCTAAATCCCAGCCCCGGATCACAGGTAGCTGGCTTTAACTCACCGAGGGCCTAGGCGGGCACCAAAGCTCCCTTCCTCCTGGATGCTGGCTTTACAGATGTGCACTTCCATGCCAGGCACAACCTATTTTTAATGACAAACTAGCCACATATAAAACAGTTTTATCCATTTTGACAGTTGACTTCTTTAACTCAGCTTGTTGTTAGGTACCATCGAGTCAGTGTCCAACTCATAGCGGCCTATTGTCAGTACTTCTCTGATATTCATAGGGTCTTCAATGGCTGATTGTTTTTTGGGAGTGGGTTCCTGGGTCCTTCTCCCCAGCCTGCAGCATCTCATGTTCGCAGGTCGTCTCTCATCCAAGTACTAACCAGTCCCGACCCTGCTTAGATTCCGAGATATGATGGGATCGGATTCCACAGTGGTATGGCTGCAGGAATATGGGTCTAAAATTGTCCTCAGTGGTAAATATTAATTCTCCTTGGTATAAGTGGGTAAGGCAACAGGACACCTTAATTTTGTAGCTGTCTTTCTTTTAAGTAAGTAAAGGCTAACCCAACTATATTATTCAAAACCTCTAAACATCTCTTTCTATTCTCAAAGTGACAACATAAAACTCTTGTGCTTATCAACATTAACTGTATCACACTTAAACATAACTGACAATGTATCTACAGAAAAACTACAAAATCACCTCTTCCAAGGTTAAATGCCCTATACCTTAAACCACAATATTGCATGTGGATACAAAAGAGATACAAAGTTTGAGTAACCAATGAAAATACCCAAATCAATAGTAAAAAGCCAGAATTTAATATAATGTTGTTTAAATGCATCCTATAAAGTTTCCAGTTTGGGTTTGTTAGTGGAAATTAACTTGAAATAGGCCCCATAGCAGAGGAGCTCTGCCTGGCCTATGGTAGTATGGTTAATGGACCCCTGGAATGTATGTGTACTCAAACTGGCCTGTAGCCATTGTAGCATAGGGGAAGATTACAAACTTATAAAAACTAAGTGAAGGCTTGGGGCAAGGTAGATAACCTCAAGGGTTTATTTGTTGAAATGACATTCTTTAGGAGAAATGGTCTGGGTCCGCTCTGTGTTACTCTGTGTTATAGAGAACTATAGCTTTCAGGCTGTGCCTTGCCTTGAATTATTCCATTTTATAAAGTAACATATTCTGGCTAAGTGTGCATTTTTATTATAAGTGGCAAAATAGAATGACTCTGTATCTTGTTTATACATTAACCATCATCTGCCACCATACCATGAAGAACAACCCAATAACTTCTGCATTCAGTACAACTTATGGAACAATATCATCAATATCTCATGCAAGTAAAATTTTACTAAAGATCATTCAAAAGTGATTGCCACAGTATATTAACAGGGAACTACCAGAAAAAAAAAATCAGGCCAGATTCAAAAGAGGGTATGGAACAAGGGACAATGTCAGATAGATATTAGCTGAAAGCAAAGAACACCAGAAAGACATCTATGTTTTATTGACTATTTAAAGGCATTTGACTATGTGGATCACAACAAATTATGGATAACATTGTGAAGAATGGGAGCACTTAGTTGTACTCATGAGAAATCTGTATGTGGACCAGGAGACAGTCATTCGAACAGAACAAGGAAACACTCTGGTTTAAAGTGAAGAAATGTGTGAGTCAGGGCTCTGTCCTTTCTGTGTACCACCTCCATCTCTATGGTGAGCAAATAATCTGAGAAGCTAGATTTATGAAGAAGAATGCAGCATCAGGATTAGAGGAAGGCTCATTAACAACCTGCATTATGCAAATGCCACAATTGTACTTGCTAAAAGTGAAGAGGATTTGAAACATTTACTGATGAAGATCAAAGAACATAGCCTTCAGTATGGATTGTGTCTCCATATCAAGAAACAAAAATCCTTAACCATTGGATCAGTATGCAACTTCATGATAAATGCAGAAAAGTTTAGGGCTGTCCAAGATTTTGCTTTGCTTGAGTCTATAGTCAACACCCCATGGAAACAACAGTCAAGAAATCAAAGGACGTACTGCTTTGGGAAAAGCCTTGCTAAAGACCTATTTAAAGTGCTGAAAAGTAAAGATGTCACACTGAAGATGAAGGTGCGCCTGGCTCAGGCCATGATATTTTCAGGTGTATCATATTCTTGTGAAAGCTAGATGTTGAATAAGGGAGACAGGAGAAGAAATGATATTTTGAATTATGGTGCTAGAGATAAACATTGAATATACCATGGACTGCCAAAAGACCCAACAGATCTGTCCTGAAGAAGTACAACCAGAGTGCTCCTGGGATGCAAGGATGGCTAGACTGTGTTTGATGTATTTTGGACATGCTGTCAGGAGGGACCAATCTCTAGAGAAGGACATCATGTTTAGGAGAGTGGCAGGTCAACCAGGAAAAAAAAAAAAAAGGAATACCCTCAACTACATAGATTGACAAGAGTACAACAATGGGTTTAAACATAAAGCAGATTCTGTTATCTATAGAGTCTCTGGATCAGACCCAACTTAATGGCACCTAATAACAAACCATCCTGCAACAAATATATGTGTGTGTGTGCATGATGTGTAACATGTGATCTGAGTTAATATTGGTAATTAATTTTGAGCTTCAGACCAGAGAAGGATCCCAAAGTCCCAGATACCAAAGACCAAGATGAGAACAGATGGCTGGATTAATTGTTCTCTCTGCCCCACCCATTTTTCTTTGAAATGTTCCTCCTCCACCTCCTCACCAAGTCTCCTCTGCCCTGTAAACTCTTCTAACCTTGTTGGACAGCACCAACCTCTTCCTTCCATGCTGCTGTACCTGCCGCAAGGTCTTTTCCTTCCCCGACTCCCACTTTAGTTTGATTTAAATAAACTTTGTCTTCGTAGGTCAGAGTGGATTTTTTTGTCTGTCTGTCTGTTTGTTTGTTTGTTGTTGTTGTTGTTGTTGTTGTTGTTGGACTAAACCCAAGAACTCACACACGCTTTGCAAGTGCTTACCACTGGGCTGCATCCACTGCCTATTGTTTACTTTTTGTTTTGAGACACAGTCTCCCTACATTTCACAGGCTATGTCTGGTCTGGAACCCCATGCACTCCTTCCTCCACACGCTGAGCCGCTGGGATGAGAGATGTTAGCCACTGTGCCTGGCTCAGTGATTTTTTTTCTCCTGGCTGTGTGCTGCCAGATTTTCTCTCTCACCATTGCCCATGTCCACCATGTGAAATTAGAAGTACCTGGTGAATGAAAGACAGTGAAATTGACAGAGCTTTTGAATTTGTGGATATTCAATAAATTCTGGCATTGTGGAAAGACAAATGCACCTGTCTATTTTTGTAATGTAGCTTGCTCAAGACAATTGATGAGGTTGGGGTTGTCCATTTGTTAAAGAATCCCATGAAGAAATAGACCACTAATAAAGCAATTGATACATAAACGTTTTTTCCGAAGCCAAATTAAACCATTTGGTGACAGAGGGAAATTACAATACTCTTACAAAAGGCTCATGAACAGAAACTAATGTTCCATCCACTAACCCAAGACCTGGCTGGCACCGTAGTGTAATCACAGAGTTTCTTAGGAAACAGGCTTTTTGAGTGCTGGCTGGAGAGACGACCGTGGCGGATGCAGATGAAAGCTGAATGCTGAAGAACTAGGGAGCCATGTTGCCTATACCCTGAAGGGTCCCATCTCAAGAGGAATTGATTAGGATGAGAAACATATAAAGTAACAGAAAGAGACAGAAGGCAGAGGCAAGAGGATCACAAATTTGAGATCAGAAGCAGCCAGTGCAGCTTAGTGAGAGACCCTCTCTTAAAATTAAAACAACTGCAAAGGGGAAAAAAAGAGAAACAAACTTCAGATCACATATGTGTACTTAATTTTTTCCAGAGCTAACCTATAAATAAGGGAAAGACTAAGAAAATGTACATGCCCTAAAATGGTCTTCACCTCTGGGAATCCATAGCACCATAGAGAGAAGGAGTTTAGCAAAGAGGTAACAGTATCAGTCCCATAGGATAGAAAATTAAAGAATCTTAATAATGGAAATTCATTAAAACATTGAGTCCCAAGAGAAAAATTTACAACATACAAGGGTAAAGAGGGAGAGAGTAAGTGCAAAATACAGGATGCAATGGCATGAAAATCCTAAAACAAAACTCACTATACAGTATGCTATTAAAAAAAAGCCTTAACTTCATAAACGTATGATTTCCATTACATGTTAATCAAAAAAAATTTTCCTTAAGTTTAGCAAAATAGAACTGTTAACTCTTCTGATATATTAACTGTACACTGTACATCAACTAAATTATCACTCTGTGCCCCCTAAATATATACAATCAAAATACTAATCAATAAAAAAATCCCACAAAATGTTATTTATTGCAGTGTTTTTATCATGTCTGCTAAGTTACTCACCAGAACTTACTCTAGATGATATTGCATAATTTCTCTCTCCTGCATATAGACTGATCTTAGTGAATTGTTTCTAAAACATAGAGAAGTCAAAACAATAACTTTACAGAGAAGTCTTGAAGTTATTATCTTAACCAAATGATTAATTTTAGCATCATTATTGAAACTCCAGTAGACATTATGTATACCCAACAGAATGGAAGAGCAATTTGCCTTATGTTATATTCCCCAGCCATCCATTTGCAAACACCTTGAATATTATAAGTGCCCTCTTCGTAGTGCAGAAAAATCTGAACAAGCTGAAAATCAATTACATTTTTGGATTTGACAAAGAACTGGGGGAATAGTACAAGTCTGCACTCCAAAATATGCAGAGGCCAGCACATCCCAGGAGAGAGCGCCACCAAGGTCTTCTTAGCATAACCAGAAGGTGATGGAGCCAAAACCGAGGAGGTGCATTTGTTGTAGGAACACTGTAATTCCAATGCTGACAAATTGCCAGAAGCTGAACCCAAAGTAGAAGGAGAGAGAGAGTGAGAGAGAGAGAGAGAGAGAGAGAGAGAGAGAGAGAGAGGGATTCCAGGGAAGAACAGCTTTTAGAGAGGCCTTGCACTTTCACAGATTTGTCCTCCATTGCCCAGAATCTTCTCTATAAAACAAGTCATGTGGGGGGAGGGGCCTTTCCATGATGTTGCTTGAAAAATGTTATTTTAGTCTTTCTGTCACAATCCAGGGGGAAAATCCATTAGGACACCCCCAGGCCATAGGATTAGAAAGTGGCAGAGCTGGAATTCAATCAAAGGGTTATTTTTCCTGACTCAGAGTCACTGCCATTGGATAACCACAAACCTGGCTTAAGGTTTTCCTGGTGAAGAAAACCCTAGAGGTTAGAGCAAGCCCTTGGTTCTCAGCCTACCTGTGACTTAGTGATTTGGCTTGCCTATCTTCACCCAAAAGTTCTTTTCTTAACAATGGAAAAACAGAGCTATTCCTAGGCCCAAAACCAACCCCATCACACTGTCTCTGAACCTCTTAAAATGCCAAACCTCCTGGCAGGTGGTAAACTTTCAAAAAGCAGGCTGGGGGTCAGACTGAGTGCTTGGTACATGGTTGTTGTTATTGTTGTTGTTAGGTGCCATCGAGTCAGTGTCCAACTCAGTGACCTTAGGTATAGAAGACAAAACAGTATTGTTAGTGCTTCTCTGCTATTCATAGGGTTTTCAATGGCTGATTGTTTTTTGGGAGTGGGTTGCCAGGTCCTTCTCCCAAACTTACAGCACCTGGTGTTCCCAGCTGGTCTCCCATCCAAGTACTAATCAGGCCCGACCCTGCTTAGCTTCTGAGATCAGACAGGATGGGATGCCACAGTGGTATGGCTGCAGGCTGGTACATGGTAGGCACTCAGTACTCACTAGTGGGCTGTTTAGAAAAGTGGTTTGCACAAAAGTGCCTTCCATCGAGAAAAGGAAACTCTTGGGCTAATTCTCCAGCCAACGGTGTAACTTTGGCTAACCACTTTACTTCCCGTGCCTCAGTTTCTTCACTGAAGATTGTGTTGATATTTGAAGTCTTTCTCCTCCTCACATCCTCAACCTAGCAGTGTTCTCCCATTGAATGAAGCAACAGTGCCCTCTCATGGACAAAGGGAGTAGTTGTTTTGTAGATTGTGCCATGATTTTCCACTTGATTTGTTCAGAAATGAGTTACCCATGAAAAGCAGGTGAGGTAGGATCTAACATTAGGCCTCAGAAATTATCTTAGAAAATCCAAGGGAAATGTGCTTTTGCAGGATCTGTATTCCCAATCACAATTACACACCAACACCTAGCACTATGACCTCTTTTACAAATCTTCCACAATCACATTCTGAAACGACTGAAAACTACCTTCCAATTCATGAAGGAGGGAATGTATGCAGCAGATGGCACGTGGGCTTTGAAAGATTTGTGCTGGGATTCCACTGCAGCATGTCACTAAATGTTCTCAGAAAAGTTACCTTCAAACCCATTTTCCTCAATTACAAAATAAGTTTAGTTAACACCTTCCTCCTGGGTTTATGAATATTAAATAGGTAATTTCTGTGTGTTGCCAGGTTCATGGTAAGGGGCTTCTGAGTCTGCATAAACAGAATCAGTTTTCTTTGTTTTTATTAACATCCCCATTTTCTCTCTAAAAAGCCAAGATCAAAGGGAAAAGTATTGCCTGGAGGACTAAAGGGTCAGGGATGCAATGAACCAGTGTCCTCAGATGAAGCAAAGATGGGTATACATGTATGTTGGTTATTTTTACCTAGCTGTGACCCAAATACCTGGCAAAAACCACTTAAAGAAGGAAAGGCTTATTTAAGCTCATGGTTTCAGAAGGTCCAGTCCATGGTCACTCAGCCCTCTGCCCTTAGGCAGAACAACATGGTAGCCAGAGTGTGTGGCAGAGAACCCTCTTCATGGTGAACAAGAAGCAGAAAGAGAGATGTACAAGAAGAGGCAGGGACAAGATATATTCCCCAAGGCCATGCCCCCAGTGACCTACTTCCTCCAACTAGAGCCTACCTCCTACTCTTTACCACCTCCCAATAATACCATCATATTATGAATCCATCAAGGGATTAATCCATTGATTAGGTCAGAGTCCTCAGGATCCAGCCAGTTCCCAAAATCACATCTAAAAGCTGGTAACCAGGCCCCCAGTCCATGAGGTTATGAGGGTCATCTCATATTCAAACCATAACAATGTTTGTGGAAAGATAACCCCTACCAAAGCTTGAATGAGCCTCTCTCTCCACACAACTAGCAGTTTTGCAGTAAAGGGTATGGTTCAGATGGGTGGGAGAGATATCAGGGAAGGTGGGAAAGCAGAAAAAATGCCATTTGCAATGGGCCAAGTGGGAGATGAGCCCAGCAGTGATGGAACTGGAAAAGAGGGGACAGATTAGAGAGTAGCTAAGGAGACAAAATCATGGCGTCCTGGTAATTATTCACATCTCAGGTGTGACAGGCACTGGGGCACCATCTATGCCCACAGATTTGAGGCATGGATGACTGGGAAGGTGAGGGCCTTCATAGAGCTGGTGAGCTCTGGAAGAGCAGAGGGTTTGAGGGAGAAGACACTGAGTTCCCTTTGGTCATGTTAATGTAGTTGCCTAAATGCTTCCAGGTAACAGAAGCATGGGACATCTGAATCTGTACACATTTGGGATGCAAGAAAGAGCGAGCCATGGCCTAGGGTCACTGTAGAAAAGGAAATGGCTGGTACAGAGCCAACAGCCACCAAACAGCATTTTCATCTAGAGGAGATTCTACAACATTCCTCAGGATAGGTCAGTAGAATCCTGGATTCGAGAGACTTAGTAATTATCTACTCCAAAAGTTTTTGGGTTTTGAGACAGGGTCTCACCATGTAGCCCAGGTTGGCCTGGAACTCTTGATCCTCCTGCCTCAGGCTGGGATTATAAGTATGTGCCACCATGCTGGGCCCCTAAACTTCATTTTGAAGGTGAAGAAAGTATGCCCCACAGTCCCCATTGGGAACACCAGGACCAGCCCGGGTCTCACAGTCACCTTCTTCTCCCCTGGAATTAAGGTGCTGGGCACAGGGTCCACCTGTACTTCCTCCTTGTGGCTCCATCCTCCCCTTGGCTGAGGTGGATTAGGGCAAGGCAGATGGAAGGAACAGCCAATGGGAAAGGGGAATCAGGAAGCAGAGTAGCAAAGGGAATGTGGTGAGCAGAGAAAGCCAGGTTTAGCCAGACCTGGGTGCACACACTAGCACATTAGTGAGGACCGCGGGCTGGTGGAAGAACCTCTGCAGAATTCCTACCTCCTGCTCAGCAGTTTTCACAAACGCCAAGAACAGCACTTGTCAGAGAGAGCATTCAGGCCACGCCTCTTCAAATTCATTTTGCTAAAATGCTCCCAACACAATTGCTGTGCTATAGTTTGAATGTCCCCCAAAGACTCATGTATTAAAGGCTTGGTCACCAGCCTGTGGCTGTATTGACAGGTAGGAGAACCTTATAAGAGGTGGGCCTTCTTAGGAGAAAGTTAGGTAGTCAGCAGTATGTCCTCGAAGGAAGTATTGAGATCTTGACCCCCTGTTGTCTCTCTCTTTTTGCTTCCAGGCTATGAGGTAAGTAATTTTCTCTGCCACATTTCCCCACCATGATATATTGTGCCACCATAGGCCCAAAGGCAACAGGGCCCAGCAGCTGTGGACTGAACCAAAATAAAGTTTTCTCTCTTATAAACTGATTACCTCAGGTATTTTGTTACAGTAACAGAAAATTGCCCAACACATGCAATCAGCACCCATTGACCAACTCATCACAAGTATATTACACTTTCTTTGTGGTACTAGGGACAGAAGCCAGGGCCTTGTGCATGCTAGGCAAGCACCCTACCACTAAGCAAACATAATTTTCTTTCTCTTATTTTTTTCTTTTCTTTCTTTTTTTTTTTTTTTTCTGTACCGGAGTGTTGAAGCCAGGCTCTTGCACATGCTAGGCAAGTGCTCTACCACTGAACTGCACCTCCAGCCCCTTTATTTTTTTATTTTGAGACAGAGTCTCACAATCTTGTATAGGCCCACCTCTGGCCTCCAACTCACAATCATCCTGCCTCAGTCTCATGAATTGATGGTGTTACAGGAGAGCGCCACAGGACCTGGCAAACATGATTTTCTTAATGAGTAGGTTTTTTTTTTTTTTAATTGGTTCATGTATCCTAGAATTAAGCAGGATTCAGTATCATTACCATTTTTCATTTTTAGAGTTGTAAAATGAAACCTTGCTCAGACGAATAAGTTGGTGGAACTGAAAGAAGTTTTGTTGTAGTGTTGTTACCTAATATTTGAATTTCTAAGGTATAGGTGAAAAGTGTTTATTCATTGGAATTTATCTTGTATGGTCTATTGGCTCACAACTTGGTTACGCTCTTCGCTAAGGATATTGAGGGCCAAAGATTGGAAACTACGAAATTTGCAAAAGGATGTTTACCTAATCTTTTACTTGCTCAATCTCTACATCAATATTTCAAAGCAACCCCTTGGTTGGCCTCCCTGAAGATTTTACACACCAGGGCAACATGCCATGGTTGACCTTTCTTTTAAGGCAAAAGGATCATTTGAGCCCAGGATTGTGAGGCCAACCTGGACATCATAGAGATACTCCATCTCAAAAAAAAAGAAAGAAAGAAAAGACAAGATCAGAGGACAAGTGTACGTAGTATGATGTGTGCAGGTACCCCCAAATTAAGAGCACTGGAGGATGATAAAATATGGGCACTGATTCTCTTGCCTATATTGTCACCTGCTGCTGAAATCAGTTAACACTTGCTGCATGCACATGAGGCGTCACCGTGGCTGGCTTTCCACCAGGACCCACGCCTTCTTAAAGGCAGCCATCCACTTCTGGAAGTTTGAACCTCACCTGGCCACCTCAATCCTGCTAGAAAACTGAGTGTGGCGGTGGGGCAAAGGGTCAAAAGAGTCCAAGACTGAGTGACAAGAAAGTCTCAGCTTTGCCTCTTGCTAGCTGGACCGTCTGGGACATACAACCTCACCCCTCTGACTCTGTTTCTGCACTGACAATGGATCCCAGCCCCTACTCCCATAATTTCTGAATTTCATGAGATGGTTTTGTGACAATGACAAACAGGCTGCTTGTTTGAAATATGTACACAGTTTGATGCAACATGCCTCCCCCAACTCACCCTATCTCCATTGATCAAACCAATCTATCATCAAGGTATTACTGAAGGCAAGGCACAATAAAAGACAACCAGGGAGCCCGGGCATGGTGGCACACCCCTGTCATCCTAACAACTCAGGAGGCCAAGGCAGGAGGATCACAATTTCAAGGCCAGAGGCAGAGTGCATAATTTAGCAATACCTTGTCTCGAGATTAAAAAAAAAAAAAATCATTAGGAGAGGGCTGTGGGTGTAGCTCAGTGGTAGAGCACTTGCAAACTATTCGCAAAGTCCTGCTAGTGTGGGGCGGCGGGGCGCAGTGGGGGTAGTTACCAGGAAAGAGCCTCTGGGGAAGTCCATATAGTACATATAGTGGAGTGATGGCCATGGCTGAAGGGACAAGGAAGACTTCTCAGAGGTGTCACTAGAGCTGGGCATACTGTGGTTGACTAGGCCAGGTCATGCCAGGAGCTAGCCAGTAGCCTCTGGAGGCCCTAGGCCACTTCGTTGATTTATTTCAGGAAAGTTCCAGTCACATGAAGTGTGCATCAGAGGCTTGTGGGAAGGTCAAGGCCTTTGAAATCAGCCCTGGGTTAATGCTGGTTCTGCTGCTTTCTAGCCTTGTGACCAGCGGAAGTCACTGAACTCTGCTGAGTTGGAACTTCCTCTTCTGTAAGATAATGATAACACATTGTGTCCTAGGTGGACAAAATTAAATGAGACTACACATTTAAAGCTCCTGCAATGTAGTGGGCTCCATGACATGTTTCATGCTGACATGGAGCATAGCAGACCTCCTGATTAGCTTTCTTTGATGAGTGGGAAGGAAGTGGACACAGTGTCCTGGCAGTATTGGCAACTGTCATATTTGTCTTCTGGTCCCTGTCCCAGGGTTCTGAGAAAGGAGGCAGATGCAATTCTCCCTGGCCCGCCCCACAGCAGGACCCAGCATGCCAATGCATCCCAGAAATAGATTCCCAAAAGGAGCACAAGGGATAGGGCCTCACCCTGTCCCCTGGAAATGGGGAGGTACGATGCTGGATTCCAACACATGGAAGTGGGTTCTACAAAATGCAGCCTGGAAATGTAAGGTCTGTAACTTAGACAACCGTGTATCATAGCAGTGGTAATTTCCTGACTTTGATAACTGGACTGTGCTTAGGTAAGAAAATACCCTTGTGTTCAGGAAACACGTGCTAAAGTATTTAGGGACAAAGGGGCATCATGTCTACAAGTACTGTCAAAGAACAATAAAGGAGAAGGAGAAAGCAAATATAAGGAAATGTTGGTATTTGGGGCATCAGAAGTTCTTGCAACTTTCCTGAAAGTCTGAATTATGGGAAAATTAAAAGCTACAAAAAGAAACAAAGCAGGCAGCGAGCCAGGACTCTCCACTCCCACCTTTCCCTCTGCTTCCCCTCAGTCCACTTTCTGCCGTCCCGCTGGGAATTCACTCGCTTGTGAAACCGCGGGCCCAGCTCCCCTTCTCCTCCCCGCCCCGCCCTCCCGCCCAGCACACGCAGCAGCAGGCTGTGTACCAACTTTATTTGGAAAAGGAGGCACCGAAGGGCCCCAGGGCTGTGAGGTCTCCCCGCGCCTCCCTCGTCTCCCCTCTTCTCCCGGCCCCGCCTCTGCCCCTCTTGGTTGAGGACACGTCCCCTGACCCTCTCCTGGTTCCCGGAGCCCTCTCCCCTCTTAAGGGATATCTGCCTCACTCTCCTGGGCTGCCTCCCCGCCAGTGCACCCTGTCCATCTTCGAGGAGGCCCCACGTCCCCGCCCCTCCCTCGGCCCCCCAAGGCCCCGCCTCCCACAGCCCCCAAGGCCCCGCCCCTCCCACAGCCCTCTCCGGCCCTGCCCCTCCCTGGCCCCCAAGGTCCCCGCCCTCGGCCCACGCCCCGCCCCCAGCCCAAGGCCCCGCCCCCCGAGGGCTACACGATGGCGAACTGGCAGATGTAGGGCAGCTGGTCGCGGCAGCGCTTGTCGAACCATTTGCCGTTGGCCGCGCCGGCCAGGGCGGCGCAGTTCTCGGCCTTGCCGCCGTCGGGCTGCGCCGTGATCTCCGTCTCCCAGTTCTTGTAGGCGATGCGGTCCCCGGTCATGTCCACCCAGGAGCCCTCGGCCGCCATGTCGTTGATGCCCAGCCAGAGCTCGGCCTCGTCGCCCACGCTCTGGCGCCCGTACTCGTACAGCGCGTCGTTCTCCGAGCCCGTCTGCGGGGTGCCCAGCGTGCCCCCGCGCGAGATGCAGTCCTCGCTCGCCTCGTGGAAGGTCTTCGCTTCGGGGAAGGCCAGGAAGCACTTCATGTGCACCTTGGTGCCCTTCAGGCAGACTGGGAGGGGGAGACATGGCTGTCACCCGAGGTCCCTGCGTCCCAGGCCCCGGAGGCGCCTGCCCAGGGCGGGCTCACCAGCTTCCATCTTATCCCGCCCATCCCTTGGGGCCTGCATAGCCCCAGACCCAGCAGGAGAGGTCCTGCCTGTGTCCCCTTTGAGGACCCTACTGTGGTAGACAAGGAGTTGCAGAGCCCTGGTCTCCATTCAAGACGTCTTGGTGCTTCCGCTCCAGGGATCACAGAGTCACCTACCCCAGGTTCCTGTCGAAGGACTCCCATGGCCAGGGTGCCCCTGCAGTCAGCTGAGGCTCCCGTCTGTCCCCTCCCTGCCCCAGGTGTTGGCTCTAAGGGTGCTCCCTGCAGCCTCCTGCAGCTGGACCCCAGCTCAGACTGCTGCCTGCACCCTGTGATTCCTCTGATGCCATCGCTGCCCCTGCCATCTTGTGGCTCTATCTGTTCGTGGTTCCACTGAGCCACGCCTGCCCTGCACCAGCCTCCTCCCACATCCTCCACTTAGGGCCGGTCCCTCTTCATCTCCTCTAATCCCTATGAAGCCATCAGAGTATCACATGACTCCACGAACATTGAGGCCTGGCCGCCCTGGCCTCCATGTGGCTTCTTCTCATGCAGGGAAGGGGCAGATGATGGGAGGAAGGGTCACCTCCCCTGCCACTGAGAGCCCCCGTTCTTGGGTTAGGTGAGCAGAGCTCAGGAACGTGCTTTGTGGGCTGGGGTGGCAGAGGAGAGGAAGGTGCCGAGGAGACCTTTCAGGCCAGGCGCTGTCTGCGACTCAGCAGACATGATGAAAGGTGCTGCAAGCCCCACGAGTTATAGACTTTGTTCAGGGAGTTCCTCACCACGTCACTTCACCTCAGGGACAAGTGGCACCCGTGGTACATGGCTTTGCATAGCACATAGCTTGGACATGAGAGGGACCTCAGGGTTGACCCCTTCTGCTTCACAGATAAGGAAACTGAGGCCCAGAGGGGAAGTGTGCTCTCTCCAAACATCCCCTCCATGGCAGACCATTCCCTCGACAGCTCCCACCTCCCCTGCTTGCCCCCATCCTTGATAGAGGCTGAAACAGCTGCCTCCCTGCATTCTCATGTGCTCTTAAGGCTGCAGGAGCACACTGACTTGGGAGGCTGAGGCAGGAGGATTTGGAGTTCAAGGCCAGAGGCAGCCTGCATAACTTAGACTCTGTCTCAAAATAAAATAATGGGCTCAGGGTGCAGCTCAGTGGTAGAGCACTTGCAAAGTATATGTGAGGCCCCAAAGTTAAAAAAAAAAAAAAAAAAAAAAAAAGGGTCCAGGTGGCCACCTGCATAGGTCCATAGGATGGAAGTGGAAAACTTTCCTGATAAATAAGACCCATGTGACTGGGCCACCTTTCTTCCTCCTGACCTTGAATGCACTCCTAATGCCTGGAGTAGGGGCAGCCACCTTGGGACCTTGAAATGACATTTCTGAACAAAACTTACAATGACCAACTTCCAGACTCCTTTGTTTAAGCTACCATGGATTTTCTGTTACTCAAAGTGTAAAGCATCTCTGGAGAGCCTTTCTTTCTAGAAACCTCTGCCCTGACCAGTCATGCTAAACATGTTGTGTGCTTACCCTTCCTTCAACAAAGACTTACTGAGTGATAAAATGTGGCAGGCACCATGTTGAGCAAAGAGATAGGAGAGAGATGAACAATCAAAAGCAAAAGTGGCCCTTTAGTTCTTGGGGCCTAAAGTCTACAGCAGAGGCAGACACAAACAGTGAGCGTGCATATTGTTACAAACTGCAATGAATAGGGTAAAGGAAAGAACATTGTTCTCTGAGAGTTTATATAGCTAAGGAGTCTGACTGAGAAGAGGGCTTAGAGACTCCTCAGAAGGTAATGCTGGAGGCATTTCTTAGGTGGATGTTGGGGGAGCAATTCAGGCTGCCAGAACAACACATGCAAAGGCCCTGGAGTGGGAGAGACAGGGTGTAGTGCTTTAGAAAGACAGAATGAGCTGGGCATGGTGGCCTATAATCCCAGCGGCTGAGGAGGTGGAGGCAGGAGGATCGTAAGTTCAAGACCAGAGGCAGTCTGTGTAACTTAGCGAGACCCTGTCTCAAAAAAGTAAAAAAAAAAAAAAAAAAGGCGGGGGGGCCTGGGGGTGCAGCTCAGTGGTTCAGTACTTGAAAAGCATGCAAGCGCAAGGCCCTGGGTTCAACCCCCAGTACTGCCAAAAAAAAAAAAAAAAAAGAAAGAAAGAAAAAGAAAAAAGAAAAAAAGAAAGAAGGATGGAAAGGTCTGGGTGAGATATGACTTGGAAGTTTCTCAGGAGGTAGGAGGGCAAGGGAGGGCCCGTGACTCAGGGATGCTTTAGACACAGAGGAGTTTGCAGCTTGCTAAGGCAGAGTCAGGGTGACTCCCAGCTGGGAACTTGAGAGGCAACACAGCAGAGCCAAGTGAGGCTGTTGCTCATCATGGCTGTCAGCAAGGTGCTTGGGTTCCTGCTGGAAGAGGGGGGTGAGGCTGGAGTGACACAGTGGTGTTAGGTTTGCTGCAAATGAGTTAATGAGCATCACACCCTTAAATCAGCCCAGGTGCCAGGCAGTGTTCACCAGGATGCCCTGTGAGTCTGCGCACTCCGTGGAGGGAGGGTAAGGTCACTGAGGAGTGGAAAATGAAGGTGCTGTGACAGGAATACAGTGGAGAAGGATGCCAGGCTGCAGAAGGCTGAGAGATGGGGTTCGGGCAGGTGGCTGTGACCTCAGTAGTGCTGGGGCTCTGTGGCCAGGTGCTCTCTGTCAGCCTCTCTGGGCTGCTCAGGGCAAAGCCAGGACCGTCAAGGCAACTCTCCTGACCCCCACCTGACACAAGGCGGGCTGCCTTGGCCAGGGCCAGGCCTGAGCTGGCTCATTTTTAAAACAGGGCTGATAGAGCCAAGTGTGGTTGCACCCACCTGGGATCCCAGCCACTTGGGAGGCTGGGATGGGATTCGGGAGGATGAGGAATTTGAGGCTGGGGTAGCCTCTGCAACTTAGGAGACCCTGCCTCAAAAAATATACAAAAAATGGGCAGGGGTGCAGCTCAATGGTAGAGTGCTTGCAAAGTATGTGCAAGGCCCTGGGTTCAACCCCCAGTACCACAAAACTAAATTAAATAAATAAATATAGACATACATGTTGTTGTTGTTAGGTGCCATCGAGTCATGTGCGACTCATAGAGACCTTCATAGGGTTTTCAATGGCTGATTGTTTTGGGATTGCTTCTGGAGTGGATTTTGGTCATTCTCCCGAAATACATAAATAAAATAGCGCTGATGTCTCCTGCCTTGTCATGCTTCTGATGGTTCAGAGATTCAGAGACGGTGTCAGTAAAGCTGTTGGCCCTCAGGAGTGCAGGCTAACCTCCCCTTAGGCTCTGGACCCTAGCTGAGCTCATGAGTGCAGAGTCTCCTGTGGGCTGGGTTGGAGTGGGCTCTACCTCTGCCCCAGGAGCGCTCCAGGGGCCTCACTTGGTGGAGAGCCTTTTGTCCTTTTGCAACATCCCACCTCCACACCACCCAGCTGTGGTCACAGGCTCTGCTGTGTGCCCGGCACCTAGACGGGTTTTGCAGACACGTGTTGGGAATGTCCTGGAGACAGGCGAGGGCAGGCCCCTCAGAGCCAGGCACCCTGGACTACAGCCTGGACTAGGGGAGCCAGGCCTGGGGCTGGCTGGAGGCCGGGGACACACTCCTCCTGGTGCCCAGATTGGCCACCGCACTCACCTGTCTGCAGGGCCTGCTGCTCCTTCAACAGGGCCACCTCCTGGGCCAGGCCATCCAGCCGGCTCTTGAGCTCCTCAAACATCTTGGGACTCACGACATCTAGGAGAGAGGCAGGAGGTGATGGAGACAATGACAAAGATATAGAAACTGGAGCAGGGCAGGGACTGGACACCACTTGTCAACCAGCCCCAAAGGGGCAGAAGAAGAGTTTCCTCTGACCTTGACATCTGTGTACCTTCCTCTCTCTCTCTGTCCCTGCTGGCGGTAGTCTAGTGGTCATGATGTCCCTCCTGCCAGGGGCCACCTTCCCTTGCTTCAGCTCCAGTGGGACACGTCTTGCCCTCCATAGGATTGTGGATGGGGGTCAGCGGGGACAGGGATTACCAGGGGCTGGAGGGCGGCTCTGGAGGAGGTCAGAGCACAGGAAGCACGGCCAGGGGCCTTCCCCAGGCTGGAGGAACGAGCATAGATAGACCAGCAGGGCCAGCGCGCCAGCCAGGGTTGAGGCAGCAGAATGTTGGCCTGTGAAGACGTGGCTTGGAGGTCACACCAACAGGGTGGCCTGGAGCAGATTACTCAGGCTGTCTGCATTGCTTCACCTGGGCCATGGAATGACAACAGCCCCCCTCAGAGGACTCTGGAGAAGACTAAGAGAAATAAACATGGAGCCACCTGGCTCTGGGCTCTGCAGAGAGCATGCCCCCTTCCAGCTCCAGCATGGGGGAACAGGAGGAGGTAGGGTTTCTACGTTTGTGGAGCAGCCCAGGCAGGCCCAGCTCCAGGCTCAACCTTGTGACATGCCACTTTGTGTGATATTCAAGTCAACCCTATGTCATGGGTAAAGTGCCCTTCTCAACCACCATAATTTCACAAACGAAGAAAGTAAGGCCAGATTTAAATGATCCACCTAAGATGGCAGAATGGCCAGCAGACAATCCAGGTCCCTGCAGCTGCAAAGCCACGCTCCTCATTTTTGTGTTTTGGGGTTTTATTTTTAATTTTGTTTTGTTTTGCTATACTGGGGAGTTGAACCCAGGGCCCCATTCATGCTTTGCAAGTAGTCTACCACTGGGCTGCCCGCAGTCCTTGTTTTTATTATTTATTTTGAGACAGGGTCTAAGTTGCGCAGGCTGCCTCTGGCCTCGAATTCTCAATCTTCCTGCCTCCACTTCCTGAGTCACTGGGATTAAAGGCCTGTGCCATTGCAGCCGGGAAATCCATGTTCTTCATATTTTCAAGATGCCACACAGCAGCTCTGAAAGAGTCCACCCTTGGGAGCAGGGCAGGTGGGAAGCATATCTGTATGTTTGTATGAGCTGAGAGTTCTATGGGTGGACCCTGATCTTTCTTAAACCCCAGATATTGGTGGGGGGGGGGGGGTAGAAATGTTTCCATGGTCTCTTTGGCTGTGTCTGTATAAAATCCACATTCATGAGGGCTGAGAGCAGAGCCTTTGTCCACCCAAAGTTGCTTTGCAGAGGAATCACCGCAAGACACAGAGCTGTATATACAGAAACTGGTGATGTGCCAGATACAGTGACGCACGTCCATAATCCCAGCGACTCGGGAGGCACAGGCAGGAGGATTGTGGGTTCAAGAGCAGAGGCAGCCTGCATAACTTAGTGAGACCCTGTCTGGAGATAAAAAATAAAAAAGGGGCTGGGGGTGCCAGCCAGGGGTAGAGCACTTGCAAAGTATGTGTGAGGCCCTGGGTTCAACCTCCAAGTACTATACCAAAAAAGGAAGGAAGGAAGGAAAGAAGGGAAGGAAGAAGGAATGGTGGGAGAGGGGGAGGGAGGGAAGAAGAGAGGGAGGGGCTGGAGGAGGGAGGGAGGGAGAAAGGGTAGGAGGGGAAAAAGAAGGAAACAAAGGAAGGAAGGAAAAGAAAAGAAAAAGGAAGGAATGAAGGAAGGAAAAGAAAGAAAAGGAAGGAAGGAAGGAAAGAAAGATATAGAAAGAGAGAGACAAAGACCCAGACAGAGGCAGAGACAGAGAGACAAAGAGAGAGAGGGAGAGAGAGAGATGTGCGATATAACTTGTCAAATACGAGGAAAGTAAAACCCAGAGGAGTGAAGCAAACTCACTGTATACATTTTTTTTTTTTAAATTCCCCTTCAGTGCTGCAGATCAAACCCAGGGCTTTGCACACACTAGACAAGTGCTCTACCACTGAACTACATCCCCAGCCAGGGGCCCGGCAAACTAGCCCAGGGTGACGTGTACCTAGCTCCCGGATTCTGCCTCCACCTCTGGGTTTATAGCAGCTCTGCACCCACTCATCCTGTGCATGAGCCCAAGGTGCCACGTAGGTTGTGCAAGGTGGGAACTGCACAAGGGCATTCGGCTGAGGGGACAAGGAAGGTCATGTGTAGTGCCTAAGCCTTGCCTTGGCTTGTTGCCGTTGGGGGCAGTGTCAATCAGAAAAGGGGGTGCCTTTCTATAATTTGTCGGTTCAGATGACCTTTTGTCATTTGCACCAAGATGCCTGGATGTGCAAAGTCTTCAGAGACTGGCCAAGGAGTAAAGAGCTGACAGCATTGAGATTGGCCAGAGGAGAGTGGTGTGCGGGGGTGTCCCTACAGACCCAGCTGGGAGTCAGGAGGCTTGGATCTTGCTGTGTGTTATTGGAGTGGCTGCCCTGCAGGCCCTCCCCCCGCCCCGCCAGGTCCCTGTTCCAAGGGCTTGTGACCCCTATGAGCCATCCTGCCCTCCTGGGCACCTCTGCCAGGTGTGGCCACACAGTTCTCTAAGCCTCCCTGCGAGCCCCACATCTGGCTGACCCCCCATCAGGCCCACCACAGGAGCAGATGAGCTCCCAGAAGCACCGTGGGCTCCCTTTCTTTGCGCCCCTTCTATCCTCCCCAGCTCAGCCAGAGGGTTCACCACCTCTTGGCTTTGGCCACTGTGGTCTCCTGGGCACCGCAGTCCGTCCTCTGGACCCCCCACAAACACACACACAGGCCCCACTGCTGGGCTGATGCTCTGCTTCTCAGCCCTGGTGGCTTCTAGGACTCTCTAGAAACCTGTGGAACAGCCAGGTGCTGGACCCTCACACAGGCACCTCCAGGGGACCAGGCATCTGGAGTTTACTATGTCCCCAGGTACTGCCACTGTTGGAGTGTTCTAAGAGTGGGGACCACATTTCTCTGCCTCTGTGCCCAGCACCTATCACGGTCCCCACGTGGTGAAAGAGCTCTGTGAGCAGGTGCTGGGCAAGTAGGTAGAAGGGAAAACCAAGGGGGGTCAAAAGGCTGAAGCAGGGCCCAGGAAGAGGCAGGGGTGGGCTGGTGGCCCTCTGCCAGCTGTCTGGAGGGCATCTGGAGTCTTTCACCTCCAAGGGCACTCCAGGGACCAGCCAGAGCCAGGGTTCCTTTATGATAGCTGCCAGGGACCGAGGCCACACTGCTCTGCGCCTTGCCTTTCACATGATGGAAGCTAGAATTTACACACGGAAAGGAAGAACTTGAGAAACTAGCAATATTTTCCACATTCAAAAGCTCTATTACTTGCATGTGGAGCTGAGTCCTTCACAAAGAATGTGCCTTGGTGGCAACTTTGACTAATGCTCACGGACATAACCATGCCTGGTATTCAGACTTCTCTTTTTTAAATGAATATTTCATAGAAAGTTATGCATGCATGAAAATTTTAAAAATCCAAACAGTTGAAAAATTTAAAGTCTCTGTCCCAGTCAAGACTGTCTCCCACCCATTTTTCTTCCCAGAGATAATCACTATTACCAAGTCTTGTGGATCCTTCCAGAAAAATTCTAGGCATGTACAATAAACATGTACTTTTTAGTTTAATCCATGTACATTTTCTAAAGAACTATTAGCACATATTCATTATACAAACTAGTGGGATTCACTGTGAAATTTCCATACATGTGTACATCCTGATAAATCCCCTTTTCAAAACAAATGTCAGTGTCCTGTTTTGACCTTTTCTTTGTTTGCTTTGCTAACCCAGTCTGGGAGGGTTTCGTTTTGGTTTTTGTGGTGTTGAGAACTGAACTCATCCCCTCACGCATACTAGGCAAGTGCTGTTCCACTGAGCTGTGCCCCAGGCCCTGGAGAATGTTCTCTATAGGCACCCGGAGGAGCCGTGTGTTCTTTGTCGCAGTCCTGTGGAGCACCATGGTCCTGATGTGCGTTTATGTGCTTCACTGTGCGGGTATAGGGGAGCCTCAGGGAACCTGCAGGCAGCCCCACGCCCCCTCTTGTTCCTTCCTGTGCTCTAGTCTCTGGCTGCCTAAGTCCCCACCTCATCCCCACCCTACTGTTCCTGCTGGCCTCCCAGCAGTGTGGGGCTGACAGCCAGGGTCATTGTCATGGCAATCTGCCATGCTGTCTGTACACGGTCTGGGGCAACCTCAGGGCTGGTGGGGCTGCAAGGGCAGGTTTTGCTGCAACCAAGGCGACCCTAGCACATATCACCCCCCACCCACCCCTGTGGCCTCAAAGAACAACAGAGCTGCTCTGGGCGCCCACTGGATTGTGACCCAACTAGGATGCCCTATGGCCTGGAGACCTTATCTGTCCTTTTCTTCCCTCTGCACACCAAACATATGCTGTGCCAGGCACTAAGCTAGGGGCCTTCACGTATTTTGTATTAATTAAATATATGCAGCCTGCAGCTATAGCCCTGTGGCATCTGATCCCGTCAGATCTCGGAAGCTAAGCAGGGTCAGGCCTGGTTAGTACCTGGATGGGAGACCGCCTGGGAACACCAGAATCTGTAGGCTTGGGAGAAGGACCTGGCAACCCCCTCCCAAAAATCAATCTGCCATTGAAAACCCTATGAACAGCAGAGAAGCACTGACAATAGTGTTTCCCCTGTTGCACAGAGGGTCGCTATGAGTCGGATACCGACTCGACGGCACCTAACAACAACAAACAACAAATATATGCAACTGGTCTAGGAGCAAATTCCACTCTGGGCATTTTACAGCTGGGAAAACTGAGATTGAGATTTCCCCAGCACATTGTTATAGCGCCCCCTGGTGGGAGTTGAGTCTCTCGGGCCAGCCAAGCCAAAGTTTCACTTTCTTTAAAATGGTGGGTCAGTTTAAATGATCAGTGGGTTATTTTAGATGATCTGGAAGATTCTGTCCAGTTCTAAGGGTCAGGAGCCCTTACGGTTCTGACGACCGCCCTTGGTATGAGAGGCCTCCCCCACCGCCAGAGGCTACTTCACGAAGGTCCCAGGACACTCATCAAGGGGGAACAGGAAGAGAAAGAGCACGAGGTCATACAATGCATGGGGACCTGCTCCCTGGAAGATGGGGAGGGGTCCTGACGCCCTCCTTACCTTTCTTAGCATTTGCAGCCTTCTTGACCTTGGGGGTTGGTGAGTCACCAGTGATCTGGGTCAGGAGGGAGAAGAGGCAGAGAAGCAGGTAGACCCCACAGAGCTCCATGCCGCTGTGCAGGCCAGGCTAGGGGGGCTGCTGCTGCTGTGTGCAGGGGCCTGGGGCAGAAAGCAGTGGCGGCAGCAGCCTGGGTTGCACGTCTTAAGGCAGCAGCGCTGCCTCTGTCCAGGAAATCCTCCTAAGACTTGGCTGCAAGCATGCCAAAGGGAAAAAAAAATCTGCAAAAGGAGGAAGGCCTGGGAGCCACAGAACTGTTGCCCAAGGAACATTCACGCAGCAGCCTGGCCCTGCCTTTGAGAAGGGAGCCAGCATTTTCAAGGATTCTGAGAAATACCCAAATGTTTTCACAGCTCACAGCTGGTGTCTGTCAGTAGTGACTTTGGCCAGGAGTGGGTCAGGCCTGGAATTAGCTAACAGACGCTTCGCACTGACAATGTGAGCAGGAGCGAAGCACTGATATTTCCCTTTGTGACAGTTGAGGAAACTGAGGCTCAGTGGGATGGGGTTTGCCCAAGCTACCCAGTCGTTAATGGATAGAGCGAGCTGTCTGGTTGGCTCAGAATGTTTGTGATGATTTTTTTGTGGGGTTTGTCTCTTTTCTTAAAAATACAAGAGAGACCTTCACTTTTTCCAGTTCCTTTCTCAACAATTCTGTCCTGATGCCACCAGAGGGGCAAAGCAAAGGAAGGGACCACGGTAGAGGAGGGGGGAACCATGAGGTCCCTGAGCAAGTGTCAGAGAGGCAGCAGGGGGACTGTCCGCTTGACACCTGGGGAGGGGTGTCAGAGCCCAGCAGGGTAGAGGGAGGTGTCCCCAAGAAAGTGACGGCCCTGCTGGAGCGCTAGAGTACAAGCAAGGGAAAGAGGGACCTGCAGGGGGTGGGTGGTGGCAGAGATGGGGCGTTGGTTAGGTACAAGGCACTGATGGGCTAAGCAAATCTACTAAAGACAACGGGAGCCAGTTTCTCCTCAGGGAAGGGAGTTATGAATATGTGGCAAGAAAAAACTAGAATGAACCTTGTGGTGCAGGGCTTGAATCTGAGTGATCCGTGAGCCCTTGTGAACTTGAACATATGAAGATGGCAATGTGTGCGGGCATCTGTGCCTCGGTGTCCCTGAGAGGGCCTGGGAGCAGCAAGCCCCACCATCCCCAAGCCTTGAGTGCTCCTGGCATCCAAGTACTGGCTCCAGAATTCCACTTCCACCAAAGGAGCAGAGTGCTTGGAGAGATGGGTAGTGCCAGGGCTAGCCCCGGGGGAAGCTGAAAATGAGCCTGGGACTCATTGTTTTGCCTGAAATCGAGGGAGTGCTTAAAGGATGATGGAGGGACATCAGTGGGGCAGAGCCAGCCTGAAGGAGCGTCCCACAGCCCAAATCAGGGACAATCTGAGCACACAGCGATCATAAAAGGATACACCCGAGCACACACAGATATAAACAACCAGGGGGAAGCTGGGAGCAGTGGCCCACACCTGTAATCCCAGCGGCTCTGGAGGCAGAGGCAGGAGATTACAAATTCGAGACCAGAGGCAGTCTGCATAATTTAGTGAGACCCTGTCTCAAAAAGTAAAAAAAAAAATGGGCTGTGAGTGCAGCTCAGTGGTCCAGCACTTGCAAAGCATGCAAGCGGGAGGCCCTGGGTTCACCCCCCAGTATGACAAAAAAAAAAAAAAAAAAAAAAAAAAAAAAAAAAAAAAAAAAAAAAAAAAAAAAAAAAAAAAAAAAAAAAAAAAAAAGATAAAGAAAAAAAGAAAGAAAGAAAGAAAGAAAACAACCAGGGGGCTCCTCAGAGGGCTGATCCCACTGTCTCAAATATCTACCCATAAACTACTTCTTCAAGGAAAGCAAAAGAGCAACTTGCCAACGGAGACCCTTGGCAGGCATCACCTTAAGTGACCAAAGTTAACATCGACAACAATGGTACAAATCACAAGCCAGCAGCACACGGGGTGGCAGTAAGTTCACAGGATTGCTCCCCAGATTTCTGCCCAAGAGATGTAGTGGGTCCCAGCGGAGGGGTGTTCTACACGTGACTGCTACTCCCAGGTGAAGAATTGGGGGATAGGTGTGTGCATCCTACTCATAGATGGTTAAGGGGAGCCTGTCCTTTGTAGTATAATTGCAAGTTTTCTGCAAGATTCACGTTGTTCGAAAAGAAAAGTATAATTCAGCCTTTCCCTGCCTTCCAGGGCCTGCCTTGCTCCATCTGGTTTAGGGAGGGGCCTGTTCTGCAGGCCCCAGGGGTAGGAGCCTCGCCTGGCCAGCCCAGTGCACTGCCAAGGGTGGGCCCTGGCAAGGAGCAGAACGCCTGCGGGTCCTTAATGACCCAAGCTCCACCTCACAGTCTCAGAGTGGGAAAGGATTGTACATTCATAGCTCAGAGGACAGTCTGGGCCCAGACAGTTACATAACCTGCAAGGAGCCTTGCTTCCCCGAACTCTGCATGGGTAGCAGATAGCAGAAGAGAGTTAATACTTTTTTTTTTCCAAACAACTCTTTTGCTTCCTAGGCTTCCTCACTTTGGCCAGACTCTAATCCGACCCATAGGAGTAAAGGGAGGAATGCACTTTTGAGTGCACCCCATGATGAATGGCCTGTGGTGGCCCCGCCTTAGGTATGTTGGGAGGAGGTCCCAGAAAAGCTCCCCTGTGGTGATTCAGAGAACTGAGGCCCCTGGCAGGGCTGCTCCAGGTCTCATCACGTTCCTGCCCACAAGAGTTTCGAGGTCAGTACACACAGCACTGCTAGAGTCCATGGGTCCCTCATGCATTCAGCAATGTGCCCTGGCCGGGGCCAGGTCCTGGGGATTTGAAGCAAGGGCCACAGGCTGCACCACTGGGTCTGCAGTGGAGTCTTAGGGGGCACCTAACAGCAGGGTGGGGCAGGGAAGGAAGGCAGCCCCCAAGGGCTGGTCTAGGTAAGACAAAGAAGGAAGGGATGGGGACAGAGATCCTGAGAGTCCATGCGGCTGGGGCTGAGGCTAGAGATGTAGAGAGGGAAGTCAAGCCACATTTAAAAGATGTGGGAGGCCCCCAAGTGCTGCAAGGAAAAAAAAAAAATAAGATTTTGGAAGGCCATGGTGCACACCTGTAATCCCAGCGATTTAGGAAGATGAGACAAGAGGATCACGACTTGGAGGCCAGAGGCAGCCTGTGTAACTTAGAGAGATCCTGTCTGAAAAAAATACAAAATATAAAAGGGGCTGGGGTGCAACTTAGTGGTAGAGTACTTGTCTAGCATGCGCAAGGCCCTGGGTTCTATATGTAAAAAGAAAAAAGAAAAGAAAGAAGGAAGGAAGGAAGTAAAGAGAGAAAGAAGAAAGAAAGGAAGAAAGGAAGAAGGAAGAAAGAGAGAAAGAAAAAGGAAGAAAAGAAAAGAAAGAGCGAGAAAGAAAAGAAAGAAAAAGAAAAAAGATTTTAGACACAGACCTGATGGCAACTAGAGGCCAGTGGAGAGCCAAGCTAGGGAGGCTGCGATGAGTGTGCACTTTGGGCAGAGGCTTTGGCTATGAGTGGGGAGGCACTGAGGGCCCACCTGCCTAACATTAGTCCCTAGGCATGGTGGGACCCATCTACACTGGAGGGTATGACACCGCCCTACTTAGCCTGGCAAGTGAAGCCTGCACCTTCCGGCAGGAGGTTGACTTCAGGGTTTACACTAAGCAGAGGGCTTTGCACCGGCAGAGGGTTTTGCAGGATGTGTGTGTGTGTGTGTTCAGGCATGGACGTGAGCATGCTGCAGAGAGCTCCTCTACAAGCACCTGGGATTCCACCTGTGCTATTAAAATGACTTCTGTGGAACCAGGATGAGGGAAGGAAGTGTCTTGGCTAGGGGGGTCCTCAGGTTTAGGCCTGGCTTGTCTCCCAAGAAGAATCTGCACAGCCTGAAGATAAACCAATGGCTTCAACAGAAGCCAGGTTTATGAGTTTATGACTGACTTCAAACCTGGACCTATCAGTGGCAACTGTGGCATCTTCAGAATGATGTTTTGATAGTAAGATCCAGCCAGGCATGGTGACACATGCCTGTAATCCCAGCACTTGGGAGGCTGACACAGGAGGATTGATGTGAGTTTGAGGCCACTGGACTACACAGTGTGTTCCAGGATAGCCTGGGCTACAAAGCAAGACCCTGGCAAAAAAGGAAAGAAAGGAGAGGAAAAGAAAGGAAAGGAAAGGAAAGGAGAAGAGAGGGGAGGGGAGGGAGAACAAAGGAAGAAAAGAGAAAGAAAGAAAGAAGGAAAGAAAGAAAAGAAGAAAGAAAGAAGAAAAAGAAAAAATATCTGCCTTGTGAATAGCACATCCCCCTCTGTCATATTTGTGTGTTAAGTGCTATTTCATTAAATGTAAGCATTTACTGCTGTGTTTTGACACCTTGCTTTGGCATTTCATTAGATTTTAATTATTTCAATGGGTCCTAACAAATGCAAGTGGCCACACTCTCAGCCTCTGCATTGGAAAGTAGTTTGGAAGAGACCCTCCCGTGTGTGCACCCTGCCCCCACCCTGCCAGATGTCCTCATATGCTTGCTGTGTGGGCCTCTGAAACATCCGCCAGCCACCCCTGGTGCCGGCCTCTGGAACGATCATGGCCATCACGTCCTTCATCCCATCTCCTGATTCCTTCCTCCTTTTCTCCCAACTATTCCTCTGTGACATGGACTCTGTGTGTGTGTGTGTGTGTGTGTGTGTGTGTGTGTGTGTGTGTGTGTGTGTGTGTGAGAGAGAGAGAGAGAGAGAGAGAGAGACAGAGACAGAGAGAGAGAGAGAGAGAGAGAGAGAGAGAGAGAGGGAGAGACCCAGGGCTGCATGCATGCTAGGCAAACACTCTACCACCGAGCCACACCTCAGTCCTTCCTGGACTTTTAACCTTCTGGAAAATCACCTCAGAATCCTGCACTTTACCATCCTCGCTGTAGTGCAGATCTCAGAACAAATCCTGTCCTTGGGGGCCGCCTCTGGTGGGCAGGGGCCTGTGCATCCCATGGAAGACCTGGACCCTCTGTTCAGCAGGCCACAGGGGTGTGGGCACTGGAGCAACCGTGCCTCACTTTGTGTCAAAGTTGAGCTTGTGACTGTTAAACATTCAGGGCCGTATATCTACTGCCAACTCTCCCTGGCCAGGTGGGGGCCACCATTACAGCCAGCTGCAGTGCATTCATATAGCCCTGGTGAAATCTTGCCGATTCCATCCTCCTTGAACTAAAGATCCACGGGCACTGGCCGTCCAAACCATGGGGCTGTGGGGCAGCAGGCGGGGTGGTTTCCTCAAGGAAATGTCTGTTCACAAACACCCTATCCTCCAGGCTCAATCTTTTCATACCAATTTCCCTGCACAAAACATAATCTTGATAACAAAGCTTAGAGACAGAAAAATCAGAGGAAGAGGGCTCTAAAGGCACATTGCAGTTTTCAAGTGTTTTTTTCTTTTTTTCTTTTTTTCCCTCTCCAAAGCTGTTGGAAGTCTTGAGTTATACAAAACAAGTTCTGGGTGCTCCACCCACAGCAGCCCAAGCCACATGAAAACTTCTGGCCCAACATGGAGCCAGCCCCCACCCCATCCCCTCACCCCGCACAGATGTTTCCTTTCAGTTCCACTGGCCCTGTGACAATAGAAATGGGGCCAAGCCTGTGGAGGCAGAGAACTTCCCACATCCCCTCCAAAGGTCAGAGCACGCAGGGTGCAAATCTCCAAGAACAATGCCAACATGCCAGGCTCCCATTCTGCATCATTTTGTCCTTAAAGGTCAGCAGCATGGCAGTGGAAAGAGAACTGGGAGTCCCAAGTTCCAAATCCAATAAGGCATCTGGCTAGTGCCCTTTAGGTAAGTTAACCAAGACCCAAGTCCTCTTGTATAAAATGGGATAATAATCCCTGCCCTGCTCCACATGGGATTTTTCCAAGGCACACACATGTGGGAGACAATGGGACAACCTGTAAAGCTGTGGGAAGAAGAAGGATGGGAAATAGAAAACCTAACTTGCACTACAGGAGATTTAGCAACCTTACTCTTGTTTTAGATTTCAGCGTATGTAAACCTAGCTGAGAGTTTATGGATCCTGAAGTTTCTAAATGATCACATTAGTGTCAGAAGTTTTGCTGGTATCTCTTCTCCCCAACAGAGTCCTTCTCTGTGCACCAAGCCTGGTGCTTATCCCACAACCGAGTCTAAATGTCCCAGGGAAGAAAAATGCTGGTGATAGATTGCTCACTTTAGAAAGTCCCCCTCTTCTAGAATTTTAGGCCATGCCATCCTCTTTGCTTTTGGAGATTTCTGAGTCTTTAAAGACAGGATTTTTAAAAATGCATCCAGTTCTTTAGTTGTGGCAGCATGAATGGTGGTCTTCCAGATGTCACAACCATGTCACCGAGTGCCTCCTCTGGGCAGTAACATGCTTCCTGAAACATCTGCATTCTTTGGGCCCATTTCCCAGGTCCATGGGACCTGGATCCATGAGACCCAGGTCCATGATCTCTCTGATCAGCCCATCCTACTCCTTTGGGGCCTCCGTCCAATGAGCCAACCAACTTTCTACTACTCACGAGTCCATGTGCACCCTTAACCCTTCAGGCAAACTGAACAACCAAACATACTACTGTTCCCAGATGCTTCACTGCTGTCCCATACGGTCACCTCTGGGTGGGGCTGGAATGTGGCAACAGTCCCTTTTTAGCTTGCATCAATATTCAGAACCAACTCATCCACAAACCAGGCCTTGGATTTTTCTTTTCCAGCACCCAGGTGCAGGAATCTCCTCCCATGAGGCCAGAGATGTGGTTGAGAGACCTGGGTAAACGGGGCAGTAAGAAGTGGAATCTGGGTGACCTGTCATGTCCCTTTCTTGCATGGGCTGCTCAGGCCTAACCTTTATTATACACTTCCTTCAGGAATGGACTCTTGCTGCATGCCCCACTCCTTACGACATGGTGCGTCTGACGATAACCAGCTCATGGTGAGCAGCTCAGGTCACTGGAGGGCCCAGGGCCAAAGAGTCTCTCCTTGGGCGCAGGGGCAAGCCAGGAACTGCTTTCAGACTCACTCACCAGCAGGGCAATAATCTTCCTCCACTTAGCCTTGCTCCAGAATCCTAGGGGCTGTGCCACCATCTCCCCTTGGGCTTGCCGGCAACTCCACACTGGCCTTTTTCCATCCCCAACAACCCTGGCTGCTCTGGAGTCTCCGGCACATGGAGCAGAAGGCCTGCAGTGTGGTTTCACTGGGCTCCATTCACAGCTGGAGCTTTGTGAGTTACTCAACAGGGAAGCTGAAGCAATGTTCTTCCCCCCCCCCCAATACTGGGGGTTGAATCCAGGGCCTCGCACTTGTGTGCTCTGCAAGTGCTGGACCACTGAGCTGCACCCAGTCCATTTTTTTACTTTTTGAGATAGGGTCTCGCTAAGTTATGCAGACTGCCTCTGGTCTTGAACTTGCAGTCCTCCTACCTCTGCCTCCCAAGCCACTGGGATAACGGGCATGCGCCACCGTGCCTGGCTAAGCAATATTCTTAAGTATAGCATTTTTGCTTCCTAAAGGCAGAGGCCCAAGAGATGCTGTCCTTCTTTCACAGTGGAGCGGACAAGGGTGGGAGCAAGCACAAGGCTCAAAATGCCCTCTACCTTAGAGGGGAAGTCTCAGAGTACCCTACACCACCAGATACCTAAAAACATAATCAGTGTGGTGGTCTCCTGAATCTTCATGGGGTTCATTTCCCACCCTCTTGAACACGAATTTCATTAGGACTTCCAACTCCTTGCCCCTTCTGTGCACCAGATCCAATAAGCATGATTTCACCAACAACAAGAGATAGTGCAATGGCCTTGCAGAATACGCTGCAACATAAAGCAGGTGATTCACATAGCCCAGAGACAAGACAATGAACACATTTTGCTGTCTTCCCATTTAAGAGATGTTTTGATCCTCCTCGATGAGGGGGATTAGGGGGCTACTTCCCCGATCTGTAGCCAAATACAATGCACTAGAGGCTGTGTCAATTTGTCTCAGTCAAGACACTTCATCCAGCACAGCAGCTGAAAGTGGACTTCTCATGTTTGTGGTGGTCCTCTGCCACCCATGACCCACCTGGCTTTTACAGAGGTCTCAGAGATAAATGGTGATGACCTGGGGACAACCATTGCTGCAAGCTTTAAATCTTTGATGTTGGTACTAATCTGCAATTCCTCCCAAGAGCCAATATGGCTTTGGATTTCTACCTTGGCCAGGGAAGGGGGCCATTTTCCAATCTTTGCCCATCTTACTACTATGGTTATTCTATCCAAATTATATCATATCCATTCCACCTATGCTGTTGCTGTTGTTGTTGTTGTTGTTAGGTGCTATGGAGTTGTGTCCGACTCATAGCAACCCTATGTACAACAGAATGAAACACTACCTGACACTGTGCCATGCCCAGGACTATTGTCAGTGTTTCTCGTCTACTCATAGGGTTTCTGATGGCTGAGTGTTTTGGGAGTGGGCTGCTAGGTCCTTCTCCCATGCCCAAAACATCCAGTATTTCCAGGTGGTCTCCCATCCAGGGACTAACCACGCCCTACCCTGCTTAGCTTCCAAGATCTGATGAGATGGGATGCCAAAGTAGTACAGCTGTGGACAGAGAAATACTCCCAGGACCCACGCAACCCACTGTGAGCCAGACAGGTTTTCCTTTATTACCAGATTCCCATTCCCCACTGCTTTTATCTGGAGGTCTTTGATGGCATTTCAGGTTCCCTAACTGTAGGCATTGTGAGAAGAATGTGGCTATCCACTCCTGAGGCAATCTTGAAACAATCAGCCATTGAAAACTCTATAAGGGTCGCTATGAGTCAGACATGACTCAACGGCACCTAACAACACAATGTAGGCATCCTAACAGAACCTACATCCCCAAATCTTCAAATCACCTCTCCCTAGTGCTCAGTTATTCCAGATTGGGTGGTATCACAGGATTCCTCCCTAAGGAGACCAACTTCTCTTCAATCAGTGGACTTCAATAGGTGGCCTGGCTGACACCTGGAAACTGGATGAAGACTGGAATTTCCCATCATAGCAGCTGACAGACTTTTTATGCTTCAACTATTTTCCCCCTACAAGTTAGTAAGATCCTAATTGGCTGTTCATCCAAACATATTATCTGTTAACCATTGCCACAAGTCCCTGTATTGGTACCCTGCACACAACTCTTGCTGTTCATCACAGAAATTATACTCAGCTCACATCTGATGGCTAAATGCAGCCACCTGTCCCCCTGCTCTTCTCAAGTCCCATCAACCTATCAACACTAGAAATTGCAGGTCCACAATAGCATCTTCTGCTGCCCCTTCAACTCTACAGATGACGGGCACTACTTTCTCAAGGATGCAGGACCCCTTCCCCAGTGCTTTCTTTTTGCTTTTAGTGAAGAGAGGGTCCTCTGGCTCATCCTGGAGATCACCGGTGCCTCTACTACACGGTCATGTGATAAATCCCTCTAACACACTCACTTCTACAAACCTGCCAACCCTCTCCTCAATACTCTGCACCAAGGCGATGCTAGTAGCTTCTTGTTTTCTCCTGGTGATTGTATGAGCCAAACTTCAAGAGAGCTATCTACCCCGGAAGAGAATTAGCAAAAACTTCAGATCTCCTTGCCAGGATATTAAACCCTGCTTTGAACCACAGCCGTGGTCCAATATCCAGAAGATCCACTCCCCACTCAGTTTCTCTGATACATTCCAAGCTGGGTTTGTACTTTTTTGATGAGTTTTCTTCCCACAGAAGGAACTATATTTCCCTGCTGAGGCTGGGCTGACATCTAACTCTACTCAAAGGCGTGAAGATGAGGGGAGACGGCAATCAGTCCCATATTGTAAGGCATCTACCTCAGGTGTGATCTTTGCATAGTCTCCCGGGAAGAGAATTGCTCTTCTTTAGCTAGGGAGTGAGGATTCTTCTCCAGCCCTAAGGTTCAGGGGACTGGGCAGGACTGACATCTGATCTTTCCCCCTGGGCTCAGCTTCTTTCTTTCCTGATGGAAGCCCTTGACGTTGGCAAAGGACAGCTGCTGAGGATCACCTTTGGTCTCCTTTGCAACTCTGCCAACTTGCACATGCAGATCTT
>VMDO01001460.1:0-207922 GCA_007922755.1 Pedetes capensis
CAATTGCATAAATTAGTGACAACTCTCCACCAAAGAATGATCAAACTCAATGATGTTTCAAAACAATGTCTAATTTTTTACAGGGCCCAGATAAGATATAATAAATAATATCAGCTACTGGTTCTCGAGCTAGATGTGACAAGCTATGCCCTAAACAAAAAGAAATACTCTTCTGTAATTATTTTTCCTCTGAAGGATAAAATAAATTTAATCTAGACATTTTACAATATATAGTATTAAGTCTGACTCAATACTGCTCTATAAACTGGAGATGGTTGATCCACAGGGCTGGAGGCTGGGAGTGGGAGTGAAAAGGAGAGAGAAAATCAATTCCACTGAAAATGATGGGGATGCAGAAATTATCCAAAATCTTTTCTTGTTAGTACCAAATGACCTTGTCACTCAACTGATCTATATTTGTGATCTATGTTTTTGTATTTGTGAAAGGAGTTAGAAAGAAGAGAAGTATTTGCCCAGGAAAAGATTCTGGCTAAAGTAATACTAGACAGTACAGGTCAATGGGAAATGACATCAGCCTGGGTCGTAGAAGCCTTAATCCTTGTCTGACTTCACTCTTCACGCTCCCTGTGACTTTAGAAATGCCAGAGTCCTTTTGGGTCTCCACTGTGTCACTTGTAAAACTGAGAAGACCTCAAATGCCTAACTTCCAATGAGCACAGATAACATGACTAAAATGATCTGCAGACAATTTTATGCAAACAGCCATATCCTAGCTAAGCAATGCTCACCAAAAGAAAAATGTGTCCACCTTTCCATTTGTAGTTATGATTTGGTCATATATCTTACTAATAACATAGGTAGGTGATAGAGGCCAAAAGGCAAATGAGCCATTCTAAATGGTCCATTTTGCAAGAACAGACACCAAAAGAGCTTTACAATCTGTCTCAATTTACCTTTCTAGAGTCATTTTCTCAAGCTGTCACCATCCTTGCAGTCACAACTGAGTACTTGGAATACTGGTTCACCCTAATTTCTCTGCTCAGACCCCTTCCTCATTGTAGCCCCTTACAAAAAGCACTGATAAAAGGTCTTTGGAGGGCATGCCCACACCACTCTACACATGCATTCCCATAATGCTTCCTCAGGGATAACTTTCCCCTCACCTTCCAAGTCCTTTTCCAGCCTCCCCTGCAGCTTCCTTGTTCAGCCTTCCTTATGGGTGTCATCAGCCCCCTCTCAGGACACACCACATTAAGGTCCACCCTGCCACCCACCCACAAAATGGCAAAGATCATTCCATGTCCTCTGAATGTGACTGCCTTTGGTCTCAGCTGATACTAATAGAAGCTTCCATATCAGTTTGGAAGAAAGAGTGAATCCTCCTTGGAAGGAGGGGAATGATTTAACACTGCTCCCTTCTCTCTACCCATGGCTACAAAGGGATTTTTTTCCCCATGCCTTCAGCCATACAACTGTGACATCCAATCGTATCAGATCCCAGAAGCTAAGCAAGGTTGGACCTGGCTACCACTTTGATGGGAGACCACCTAGGAACACCAAGTGCTGTAGGCTTGGGAGAAGGACCTAGCAACCCACTCTCAAAAAAACAATCAACTATTGAAAACTCTATGAATAGCAGAGAAGCATGACAATAGTGTTTCATCTGTTGTACATAGGGTCTGTATGAGTCAGACACCAACTTGACGGCAGCTAACAAAAACTGGATCCCAGATATAAACACAGCTGGTCTCTCTTATAAGTTACCTTTTAGAGGCATGTGGTCTGGCATATCCAAAGCCTGCCTTCTGCACCCACATCCAACCTAGGGAGGAGCTCACAGGAATATCTTATAAGGTATCTTCAATGCAACACTGGAATAACTCCTCCTGCCATACTACACTGCAGGGACACTTGCTGCTCTCTTGGGTCAGTTCTTATGTGGGACAAATCCATGTGCATTCCTGGAGACAACTAAGATGATGGCATGAAAGGTGCAAATCATCTCTCTGATGGCCAAGTTTCTGCCCTGGTAGGGAGAGCAGGGCTTCTGTTCAGCCCACAAGGATGCTTTTAAGCATGAATGTGTGTTTCATAGGGAAGCACATGACCAAATTTCATTGCCCAAAAGACTTAAGAGGAGAAAAATAAAGCAACAATAATAACAAAAATTCCTTAAGAATTCTCACAAGTGCTCTTGAAGAATTGAGAGTCTCAGCAGGTTCACAGAGGATGTGAATGTCTCAGGGTCTGGATAATGTGATTCACCTCATGTGACTCTTTCCATTGAATTAATAGTGGATTCGCTTTAGATGTTGGCCAGGCACTGTGGCACTTGCCTGTAATCTCAGCTACTTGGGAGGTTGAGGCATCCGATCCCGTCAGATCTTGGAAGCTAAGCAGAGTCGGGCCTGGTTAGTACTTGGATGGGAGACCATCTGGGAACACCAGGTACTGTAGGCTTGAGAGAAGTTTCCAGTAACCCACTCCCAAAAATCAATCCCCTATTGAAAATCCTATGAATAGCAGAGAAGCACTGACAATAGTGTTTTGCCTTGTAGTACATAGGGTCCACTATGAGTGGAACACCAGCTCAACAGCATCTAACAACAAAAACAATATCTCTGCTGTATATTCTCCTAAACTTCTAATTTTGCCTCTCTTTCTTCTATATTACAAAAGTCAACTTTTCAGAGTCCCCCAAAATACCAGAATCTGTAAATAGACTTCCAAGTGCCCTGGACTTTGAGATCCTAATTTCAATATGGAAGAATAGTACTCATCTCTGATAAAATTCTCCTACGCAGGCTTGATTGTTAACAACGTTGGCACTGACCTGACCCATGATCCCTGATACATTATTTGCCTTCTTGGTGCCATAGTGCTTCATGTGGAAAATGAAGCTACAATAATAAGGGCTTCCTGACTCACAGGGCTGCAAGGGGGAGTCATGAGTAATTCACTTCCCACATTCCAAACCAGAATGGTACTACACACATGTAAAATATAAGCAACCAAGACAGATGTTTGAGGGTTCTTAAGTTAATGAGCTAAAGTATTATTTAGTTTACAAATACACAATGATAGACATATTTCAAAACTTGGTACTATTACAACCTAAACTGGAAAGCAGACCCTTGTAAAGAGAAGCAGGTAGAGGGTCAGACGAGGCCTGACTCCTCTTCTCCCTGCATCTCATCGTGATCTGGCTACATGAGCTGCAGAAACACATTAACCCTGTCAGTCTTTCATTTTCCCCATCTTCAAAATGACTTGGATTCACCTTTGCCAAGTTCACTGTCATGTCACAAGCTCTAGGATCCCTATTGTGGTGAAGGGTCTATTCCTTTCTTCCCTAAACATCATTAGATCATTGCTTCATTTTACCTTTTAGCTCACTTTTTGTTGGCCACATATGCAATGATAGGACCCTTTATGAAAGAAAACATTTACTTTGTTTTTCTTATTACAAAATGTATTCCAATATAAAATTATATGGAAATGTTTTTAGAAAGGACAGTCACCTGTTATCTTTCTTCTCTTGTGACAATAATTTGGTACAGTCTCCTCCATAGTTTTATGAAAATACAAGATAAAATATCATTTTTGCTATTAATATTTTAATAAAATTAGATCAATAACAAATATACTCATGACAAAAAACTATCTTTTATCCTGATTAGCCAGTATACATTTATTTCATTCTTCATTAGGCAACTTATTATATTCCACTATGAGCTCATACATAACACAATCATCTCTTTTATACATTTTTCTGTCTCAAATTTCTCATTCAAAATACTCTTATACCTATACCTTTGTTCACATGAATGACTGTTACAGAATGATTATCCCAAGACAGAAGCTTGAAATCATATTTTAAGATGTGTTTGGATTTATTAACATACCAATATGTCAGCATGCATGGCTTATTCAAATGTGGCACCATACACTGCCCTGTAAGGCAAATGTGGGTTATACAAAATGTAAGTTATTATATATGATAAAAACTTATTAGTCATCTGCTTCAAAATGATTATATCTTTTTTAAAATGTCTGTCCCTTTGTTTGCTATAAATATTCATTTAAATACATAAAATACACTAAGCAGCATTTTGTCTGCATCCTATCAAGCAAATTCATTGAGGCGTGAGGGCTATATAAGCAGTGGAGCGGAAGGCCATGCTATTACATGGATAAATGCTCCAGAGTCACTGAAGCAAGACAAAAACAATCACAGGAACATGGACTTCAGAATATGCTGAAGCAGCCATGTTTCAGAGGTGGCAAAAGGAAGGGGGCTGCTAATAAATAGGAAAAACAGAGATCTCATGATATTCCATAAAATCAGGTTAAAATGTTTGGTTTCATTCCAATAAATTGTTACTGTAATGCTCCCTGTCTTTCAGATATTTTAAATTCATCAAGAAGCCATGGTCATTTAACTGAGGTATAAAATGGGATATTTTATAGGGTGATTTTCTTTTAATCACCCAAAGGTCTGATAGGGTGGTTGGCCTGATTCCCTAATAAAATTTAAATAGCTTTTGCCTCCGGTCAAAGTGAAGTCGTCTGTCCTAAAAGGAGTTCATCTGTGACATGCCTAATAGCTGCCCAGTCTCAAGAGGTGATTTGAGATTACTGCTTCTGTCAGGAAAATAAATAAATAATCAGGGTGGGGGGCAGGGGGTGCATGCCAAGCAGCAGTTTACTAACCAAAACAAATCTCAGAGCCTTGTCTATGCCTTTGCCTCATGAAGTCCTGAGTAGGCAACTCAACCTCCTTCTGTGTCCTCCTGGCTTGTCACACCTCTTAATTCCTTCCTCACCCACTGCAGAGTCAGAATTGCTCTGTGAAAGAGACTCCAGCCAGACTCCAGTAACTCGAAGACTCTCTGCAGGCCCCACTCTTATCACATAGGCCCTGGGGCTGAGGCCTGAAATCTCTAGTGTGGTTCTGTGGCTTCCCTCTGTTTCCTACCTCTGAGCTACAGCTGTGCCTCTGTTGTATTTTCATGTTGGCATTTAGTGGCGGCTTCATCTGAAACCCTGACTTGTGAATTATCTCCCACCTCTATTCTCCAAGGCTGAGCCCAGATCCCAGAGCCTTAGGCCTTTATCTGGAGGGCATTAGACCTATGCAGTTGATAAGTTTAAAACTGGTTAATCACACATGCCAAGTGTGTACTCACATTCAAACACACAAATTAGTAAAAGTATCTAACCAAGTATTGTTGAGTCTTCCCAGCTGCTTTTACAAGTGAAGCTGGAAAGATCTCCCTAGGACTTGCCTTCTCTCCCCCCCCATCTTGGCTCCATTCTCCCCACAGGTGTGCTACTGTCCTCATGGAGGTGAGGTAAGGTGGCTGTGGTAGCACTTGTCCTTTGGAGTTCACGTCTACCAGGAACTCATCTGATTGTATTTTACTGGCATTAAATGTCTCATGACATTCCTGAACCCACTGCTGTAGCCAGACCATTTCAATTTGATACCTCCCAATTTCATCTAGATTAATGGCTGAAGAGACTCACCAGGGAAACTAGATTTGTTGATGGAAGAAGGGAGAATGAATATTGGGGTGAGTAATGAAGTAATGGTGCATGCAGATAATCAAATCAACTGCTTTATTTTGTGTGTGTCTATTAGTTAAATTGGGCTGGGATTTAGGACTGCTCTGCAGTCTCTGAGGTCCCCAGTTAGATTTCCAGCACCACAGAAATGGGAGAAGGATGTGGCAATCTACTCCCAAGGGAATCCCAAAACAGTCATCATTGAAAACCTTATGAAGGTCGTTATGAGTCAGACATGACTCAATAGCACCTAACAACAATTAGTTAAATTAAGAAGCAAGTCAGCTGAGTGTGATGACACACTGTAATCCCCGTGACTTGGGAGGGAGGTAGAGGCAGGAGGTTTCATGAACTTGAGGCCAGAACCAGCCTTCATAACTTTGTGAGACTTTGTCTCAAAATAGAAAATAGATAAATAAAACATGAGCTAGGGGTGCAGCCCAGTGGTAGAGCCCTTGCAAAGTATGTTCAAGGCTGTGGGTTCAACCCCCAAATCTCACAAACAAAAACCTAAACAACAAGAAAATTCACTTGGATGGCTTCTAAATACTCAAAGTCAAGTAGTAGGAAAACTTGGCAATCATCTAGTGCCTGAGTATTCAAAATTTGCTTCATGGACCGGCAACAACAGCATCACCGGGAAGCTTGCTAGAACTTCAATATCTCAGGTCCTTTGGACCTACTGAATTGGCATCTGCATTTTAACAAGCTCTCGAATATGTACAATAAAGTTGGAAATTAATGACCCAAGCTTTGCTCTCAATTTACAGATCTGGAAACTGGAGTAAGGCAAATGATGAGTCTTACCCCAAATCATCCCCTTTGTGTCAGACCTAGAATTTAGGTCTCTTGTCATTCAGAGGGTGCCTCACTCCAGGTTGATACTAGTTTGTATGGTAAACCTTTCTTTAATTATGCTTTTATTTTCAATTATGTTTTTCTTATCAAAGCATGCAAGTTAGGATATATGGCACTGTAACATAAGAGTTCAGATGTACAACTCTGTATCAAAGAGGCCTGGATGCAAAACTCAGCTCTAGCACCCACCTTATGAATCTGCAAAGGTTAACCAAGCACAGTGATGCACCTCTGTAATCCCAGCACTTGCGAGGTTGAGACAGGAGGATCTTGAATTCAAGGCCAATCTTGGCTACATAGCAAGACACTATCTCAAAAAAACAAACCAAGCTGGGTGTGGTGGCATAGGCTTGCAATCCCAGCAACTCAGGAGGTAGAGGCAGGAGGACCTCAAGTTTGAGGCTGCCAGAGGGCAGCCTGTATAACTTAGAGAGACCTTGATTCAAAACAAAAAATAGAAAATGGGTTTAGGGTACATTCCATGGTAAAGCACTTGCAAAGTGTGGGGTAAGCCCTGGGTCCAATCCTCAAGTACTGCAAAATAAAAACAACAAAAAGAACCCCAAAATCCAAAAACCAAACAAAAAAATTGGGGAAAGTTATTTGACATCTGTAAAATGCAGGTCGCTCATCTACCTATCTCATAGCATTATTATAGGAACTGAAAGCAGGATTTCACACTAGTAATAAGTTGTGTTCAGGTTTGGGTGCAGGTTTAGTATGCTAAAATTTAGAGGGTTCTGGTTCAGGTTTGGGTTTAAATCTTATGTATAGAAAACAGAATTGCAAATTGAACTTGAACCTGAACCCTGAACCTATCACTATTCAAACATTTTTAAAATTTTTTCTGACCCCAAACATGAACTCAAATCCAGTAAAAAATGTGGTTCAGGTTCAGCTTTTAATGTTTTTTCTTTTTGTAGTATTAGCTATTTTGTTATACATAATAATAGAGGAAATTTTTAAATTTATCTATCTACACATAAGATTAAAATTTTAAACCTGAGTATGAACTGAACCCAAGCACTCTATATTTTAACATACTTTACCCACACCCAAACCTGGACCCAATTTTTCATGAGTTTGAAGCCCTGGTTGTAAGTATATTATATGTGTTAAAAACTTAATTAGCATTGTGAGCACATAGAGCTCAAAATACTATTTTTTATCATTGCTTCCTATAGAATAACTTTTTCCATCAATTCATTTTTTCCCATCCATATCTTTTTACACATTGGCAATAAATATAAAGATGGATAAAAGTAAGTCTGCCATCAAGGAGATTGTACTCTAACAGAGGAAGAGAAGTAGGGACAAATTGGGCTATGAAAAATGCAAAGCGATCAGCATGAACAAAGGACCCCCAAAGCACAGAGAAGAAGCAATTAATTTCACCCAGAAAAAGAGAATAAGGCTTCAAAGAAAATAATTTACCCAAGCCTGTGCTTTGATGGGAGCCTGAGAGTTCATCAAAGTAGTTCATTAAATTTAGTTTTTGAGGAATTAACATTCACTTGGTGTTGACAGTAAAGGTCATTAAAAAGTAAATAAGATTGCGTGCACAACAGAATCACAGACTCGTACAAGGCAGAGCTAAAAGTAACTTAAGATGGAGGCTGCGATATCTGCCCCAGTATTTCCCCCACTTTCTTGCAAAGAAGTAGGGCCTTGTATTTAACTGTCAGCCATGAATTGGAGACAGAATTGATGAGTCTCAGTTCTAGAGCAGAGCCCGAGAACACATCTTGCAGGTGCAGTTGCAAGGCTTTGGTGACAGCATGAAGCAATCTCCTTTGGCCCCCATCAGACATGCCTTCTAAGTGAGCAATACATTTTGGTGGTATTAAGTCACTGAGATTTAGGAATCATCTGTTATCACAGCATAACACAGACAATCATGACTTAACATCCAGATGTTAATAACCACGGAGCACGAGTCCTCCTTGCACAGCGTATGAAAGGGTGGCCTCAGGAAGCGCTGGGAAAGGGGTTGGTCTCAGATAAAGTAGGCGTGGGGGTTGTTGCTAAACTTATCTAATTTTCTTTTTACTAAGCAGCAGTTTATAATCATATTTTCCCTGCTTCCACACAGTATTTTTCAGAATTTAATTTTGAAATCCTAATAAGGACAAGCTCTCCGGAGTGGCCAAGGAAACCGCAATATGTCATTGGGTCAGAGGGCCTTTCAGTATTACAAACACAGTTATGAATAGCCCCGAGCAAAACAAATCCATCTGCGTGTCTTTGCATGCTATTTCAAAGCCATCCAACCATCTAAAACCAAACTTCTTAGAAATAAATAGGCTACAAGGTTGAGTCTCAGAGAGTGTCACTTTTAACCTCTAGCAAATTTTCACAGCCGAATGGCAAACTCCACCCAATCAACATTTCTAATGGGAAGCTGACAGACTTCTAACTAAAACAGTTCCAATGTGCCACTGTAATAACCTACTTCCTTTGATTGCATTTATTTTTAATGATTATTTTCCCCGCATGCCAATCTAACCTATGCTGGCAACCCAGGAACAGGGGGAGGGGAGGAAGTGGAGGCCTGAGAACATTATCTTAGGCTGCAGTGCCACCTAGTGGTGCTTATGGAGAACTTTCCTATTGCTGTCAAAGTAGACGCAGCCTTTAATTTATATTTGAGTTTAAAACAGGACCTTTGTTCCACTGCAAGAGATTGGGTAGAACTGAAATTATTCCCCCAGTTTCACTTAAACAAAATATATTATGGAAAAAAGCTTGTCTATTGATATGTTTAGTAAAAAGTATCACTGGCCTTGAATAAGAAGTCTTTTCAAAAACCTTTCCAAATGAAAAATGGTTTTCTGTAGTTATTTCATTACAAAGGTTAGATTTGATTTGTCATTTAAAATGAATTGACATAAGTGGAAATCAAATGGTACCAAAGTCTGGATAGATCTATATGGTTGTGTCAGTAGTAGTGGGAAACTCAGCCCCGTGTTGCTGCCTGTCTCCTGAGGAGGTCCCCACTTAGGGGAGAGATGCTTAATAAAAATACAGCACACACGGACATGGGCTACTCCAGAGGGAGGGAAGGAGGGAGAGAGAGAGAGAGAGAGAGGGTCATATTTGAGTGGCTGAACAATAGCATATATATGACTTTTTTTGGCCTTTGAATGTACATTTCTCAAAGGATGTAATTTACAACCCAGTTTAAAGAAAAAGAAAAGTACAAAAAAAAGAGCTGCTTTATTTATTATATTTAAAAAATTTCTCTTTTGTAAATGCAGTTGTGAAGTGTCTTTGTAAAGTGTACTTTTTAGGTTTATGGATGAGAGAGCAGTGTCAATAAGATAGAAATACAGGTCAAAATAAGTTGAAGGAAGATGTTCCATTGTTTAGAGGATTTTAAAAAATTACGTAGAAATGTTTTGGTATCTTCCTTAATTTATAGAACTTCTCTTTAATAGAATGAGCCTATAAGGAGGCCCAGGGGGTGCATCATACAAGTTTGCAGGTAAAAAAGGAACTCTGTGGAGATGCACAGCTTTAAATGGCCAGAGAGCTTCTTACTATCCTTAGTCAAAAAGAAGTCATCCAGGCATTTGTTGACTGCAAACAAGGTTCATATTCTTGTTTGTGAGATTCTCAGAGAAGCATAGGATTACAGAGGAGAAAGGACTAAAGTTAAACCCAAAGGTCACATATGTTTTGACCTTGTTGTTGTTGTTAGGTGCTGTCGAGTTGGGTCCAACTCAGAAAGATCCTATGTACAACAGAATGAAGCACTACCTGACATTGTGCCATGCACAATTTTTTTTTTATGTTTAAGACAATTGTTGCAGACACTGTGTCATTCCTTCTAGTAGAGGGTCTTCCTTTTTTTATTCACTGACCCACCCACCACTCTCCCAAACATGATGTCCTTCTGCAGGGATAGGTCTCTCTTGACAACATGTCCAAAATATGTAAGATGCACTCTAGCTATTCTTACTTCCAAGGAGCACTCTAGGTGTAATTTTTTCTAGGACAGATCTGTTGGTTCTTTTGGCAGTCAATTGTATATTCAACATTCATCTCCAAGTACCATAATTCAAAAACATCAATTCTTCTCCTGTCTCCCTTATTTGCTGTCCAGCTTTTAAAAGCATATAATGCTACTGAAAAGTATTCAGGTGCACCTTCATTTTCAATGTGACATCATTACTTTTCAACACTTTAAACAGGTCCTTTGCAACAACTTTTCTCAATGCAATGCATCTTTTGGTTTATTGACTGCTGCTTCCATGGGTGTTGATTGTAGGACCAAGTGAAGCAAAATCTTGGACAACCTCAATCTTTTCTCCCTTTATTATGAAGCTGCTTACTGATCCAGTTGCAAGGATTTTTGTTTTCTTCATGTTGAGGTGCAACCCATACTGAAGGCTATGTTCTTTGATCTTCATCAGTAAATGTTTAAAATCCTCTTTACTTTCAGCAAGCAGAGTTGTGTCATCTGCATAATATAGGTTGTTAATTAGTCTTCCTCCAATCATGATGTAGAATTCTTCATGAAGTCCAGCTTCTCGGATTATTTGCTCAGCATAGAGATTGAAGAAGTATAGTGAAAGGATACAGCCCTGATGCACACCTTTCTTGACTTTAAACAAGGAGTGTTTCCTTGTTCTGTTTGAAGGGCTGCCTCCTGGTCCATGTACAGATTCCTCATGAGTACAATTAAGTGCTCTAGTATTCTCCTTCTTCACAATGTTATCCATAATTTGTTATGATCCACACATTCAAATGCCTTTACATAGTCAATAAAACATATACATCTTTTCTGGTACTCTCTGTTTTCGGCTAATATCTAACTGACATAAGCAATGACATCCTTGGTACAATGCCCTCTTCTGAATCTGGCTTGATTTTCTGGCAATTCTCTGTCTATATACAGAAGTAGTCAGTTTTGAGTGATCTTTAGCAAAATTTTACTTGTATATGATATTAATGATATCATTCCATAATTTCTGCATTTAGTTAGATCCCCTCTCCTGGGAATAGGCACAGATATGTATCTCTTCCAGTCAGTTGGCCAGTAGCTGTTTTCCAAATCTCTTGGCATAAACAAGTGAGCATAGCTTATTGCTGTTTTAACATTTTTGTTTGAAATAGCTTTCAAAAGTTATGTCCAAGCCAGGTGCAATGGTGTGCAGCTCTAGTCCTAGCAATAGAGAAGGCAGAGGCAGATGGATTGCAAGTTTGAGGCCAGAGGCAGTCTGCATCCCTTAACAAGACTGTCACACACACAAAAAGGCTATATGCAGTCACTCTTTACAGTGGTTTTCTTTTCAGTTGCATCAAAATTCTTAAGTCTCAGCTGGCAAAACTTAAACCAGATCTCCAGCTGAGTACTCTCTTTTCCCTTTACCTGTCCCCTTATTTTTCCTGTCTTTCTATCTTGCCTTAGTAGGCATTTTAACGCTATTGCATAAATAAGATTTATTCAAAAGTTATTTGGGCTCATCTCAGAGAGATACCATGGAGACAGGGAAAAGGACAAAAGCATTGATAACTTGTGGCATGCTGATGTTCTGCAAATGATAGCTTTGACGATATTCCTGAGAACTATCATTATTTTTAGGGAAAGATCAAATGTCTTATTCTCGTTCTTGTTGTTCACAAGGTCTTTGACTTTATCCTCAGGCAATGTCAACTTGTACACAAGTGCAAAGCATTTTAATAGGCATGAGGAAACTGTATTTCATGAAGGAATTATTTTGAAATGATTAATTCAATGAACATGCAAGGTCAGAGAAAAGACAATTTAGGCAGGCTTTTGAAAAGATAATGATTTAGTCAATGTTATTAGTGATTCTTGCAATAAAGGATGGGAAAAATTCTGAGAAAAATTGCTCTTGGGCTTGGTTTGCTGTCAGCCCCTTTGTGCACCTTAAGCCGTCACTGGTGCTTTACTGTTTGAATTTGGGAGCATGCGTACACTCAGTAACACAGCCCAGCAACCACAGACCAGGTGGTTCCCACTGCTTGTCTCAATTCTCCGGGATAAAGAAAAAATACATGGAAAGGGCGCAGAAAAAAACCATGGTATAGAGGAAAAAAACGTATTTTGCAGAATAAAAATCATACTACCCATATCAGTACAAAATCCAAAACTAGGCAAATTAACAACCCCACCCTCAGAAATAAGGCTTTTATTAGAAGGGCAAAACTTGTCACTGTTAAGACAATTTTTTCTGTTCCTGAATACTTACTATGGTTCCAGCACTATCTTAGGACTTTGCTCACTTAGTCCTCAAACAACCAAGTGGTACGACTGCAGTCATACTCCATTTAACAGGAGAAGACTGTGAGGCACAGAGCGGTCAAGGGAATGTAGAGGTACGGCCTGGAGCCAAATGAAGGTAGGTACTTGGTCTCCAGGGACTGTTCTCTTAACTATCATGTTCCATTGTTATTGTTGTTAGGTGCCATCCAGCTGGGTCCCACTCATAGTGACCCTATGCACCATAGAATGAAACACTACCCGACACTATGCCATATCCGGCACTATATCAGTGATTCTCTGCTATTGATAGGGTTTTTGACAGCTGGTGGTGTCAGGAGTGGGCTGCTGGGTCCTCCTCCCAAGCCTATGCCCGGTGGTCTCCCATCCAAGGACAAACCAGCCCCAACCCTGCTTAGCTTCTGAGATCTGAAAAGATCAGACACCAAGGAGGGTATAGCTGCCGATTCCAAGTTTAATAATGTCTCCTAAAAATGACTTTCTATGGGACTAATCAAGAAATGAATGCTTTTTCCTGTGCCTTTTTTCAAGATGGCACCTCAATTGCCACTGTACGATCTCCCTTTACTTCTTGGATGCCTGCTCAAATCAGATCACATGGCTGAAAACAAGGGCCCTAAGCCCTTATCAGTGTTCTGGGACCTAATGGCTTTTTCTCCTGGTTTCTTCTCTGGCTGGAGCTGAGCCAACAGAGTCATCAGTCACTCTGTGAGGAATTTCCATTTCCCACCCCACGTTCACGTGCATGTCCCCCCTCCCAAGCTTTGCACAGAACTGACTTTTCTGAGGTCAATTAGTATCCCATGTCTGAGGTAGGTGTTCAATAAATATTTGAATAGAATCAATGAAGGCATTTCCGAGGCTTAATCAAGAAAGAGGCATTTTCGATATTGATGGGGTTCCTGGCAGCTCTTCTAACCTCACCCAAGATCCCTGGTGGTTGAAGATAGAAAGTGGTTGATTGCCTGCATGCATTCAGTATTCTACCCAAGATGCCCTCTGGGAGAATTAGAACACTGAAAAGCTTCAATAAGAATTTTACTGAAACAAACAAACAAGCAAGCAAGCAAAAAACACCTCAGCCAAGAGAAATAAGGGTCATCTGCAAAGGTCATTAAGGTAACTGTCTCTTTGTTGTACCTTACAGATCCTTCCAGAAGGTGAAGGTGAACAGGATGTCCCTGTGACTCCCAGAGGCTGCCACTGTTCATGTAACATATTCAGCTGGCAATAGGATTATTTATTAAATGCCAGTCTATTAGGATATAATAAACTATATTATTTACAGAGTTGGGGGGAAATGTAGAGAGATGAAATCTCAAAGTCAATTCCTAATACTAAGTCTATTGGGCCATAGCTTCTGTTTCTGGTGTTCAGTAGTATTTCATGTATAGATGAACAAAAGAACCAGCAAATAAAGCCAATGAAGAAACAAATGAATGAAGAAAACATGATCTCCTTGTCAATAAAGGTAAAAGTTGGTGCTCAACATCCCCATTTAAGGTAAAAGTTGGCGCTCAACACCCCCATTTGTGCACCTGTTCAGTGAACAACTACATGGGCCATTTTCTCTTTCTACTGAGACTGTGTCCTCAAGTGCTGGGGACCCGGCTGGATTGGTCAGAAGTTGAGAGACTCCAGCCAGCTGAGCTCCACGGAGCCAGAGGGCACACGCAGCATCCTGTCCAGTAATGGACATTGGAGGAGGACATTTGAAATGGGTTTTCAGGACAAAGGAAGCTGGCAGAGGGTATCAGGAATGCAGGGAGAGTCAAGGTGAGGATCCAAGGGCTCAGAGAACCATGGAAGTTGAACCAAGCAGGCTGGAGTAGATGAGCAGGAGTGAAATCTGTGCAGCTCAAGTGACCCCAAGAATTTTGCTTGGCTAGGATTGTTTTATCTTTCTGTTTATTTTTCAAAATAAATATGTGTATAGTGTGTGTGTGTGTGTGTGTGTGTGTGTGTGTGTGTGTGTGCATGTATGTGTATACCTGTATAAATATATATGCCTGCAGCCATGCCACTGTGGTGTCCAATCCTGTCAGATCTCAGAAGCTAAGCAGGGTTGGGCCTGGTTAGTATTTGGATGGGAGACCACCTGGGAACACCAGATGCTGTAGGCTTAGGAGAAGGATCTGGTAGCCCACTCCCAAAAAACAAATCAACCACTGAAAACTCTATGAATAGCAGAGAAGCACTGACAATAGTGTTTTGTCTGTTGGACACAGGGTCGCTATGAGTCAGACACTGACTTGATGGCACCTAACAACAACAACAATCTCATTATCACTCTCCCATTCCAGTTGTCAAATTCATCTCCCCTGACTTTCTTCTGTATCTTCCTCAGGTAACCTACACATACACAGGCATATATGTGTCTACATCCTTTTTATAGCACAAACAATGTCACAGTGCATATATCAGTTAGTATGTTTCTTTTTTCACTTAATACATCTTAGAATGTATTAAGTATTCCAGAGCAATATATGCACATCTTGTTAATTCTTATTAATGGTTGCATAATATTCCACTGTACACATATACTATTCTTTATTTAACCCATTTTTTGTACATATATATTTAGGTGACATCCAAATTTTTCTGTGGCAATGCTGTGATGATAACACATTTTGGATGTGTATGAAGTTCTCTGTGAAACTGCTGGGGTATGGAGTATGTGCACTTTAAATTATGATAGATACTGCCAGATCGCCCCCTTCAATGATACCAGGTAAAACTCTGGAATCTGAGTGTGTCCATTTATTCAAATACTTTCCAGTGCAACTTCTCAAACTAATCAATAGGAAAAGGGATATATCTTTACGGTTTTAATATACTTTTGTCTTATAATGCACAACATTGAACAGACCTTATCTGGTAAAAGTTGGGATAACAACTGATTACTATACTTGGTCACTGTGTGTGCTATAGTAGGTAGGAACATTTGACAAGCATGTCATCAGAGGGGGTGATATTTTGGGAACCAAGGACCTGAGTTTGGAATTTCAGATAATGTCCCATTAAAGAAGCATCTACCTACTGTCTGCAGACATATTTGCCTCAAAATAGGGAGATTTTTGTTCTTCCATAGGTTTTTTTATCTGAATCTATCTGATTAAATAAATTTTCTGAAGCTATGAACCTAATAAGGGGAAGAACTAGAATTCAAGTCAAGTCAATTATGTTCTGTATCTAGTGTTTCAAATCCTGACTTTACTAACCGCTAACTTGGAATGAAAAGACCAGTGGATTTTAGATCAGAAAACCTGGTTATGTTTAGCAGTCTGCTACTCACTAGCCACGTGACCTCTTTTAGAGTCTTTAGTTTTCTTAAGTAATTTTTCAAAATTATGAAGTTCTTCCAGGTCTCAGACTTTAGTATAATTGTTATTATTTAATTTTTTGCAGTACTGGGGGTTTGAGACCCCCAGTATCTTATGAAAGCGCTCCACCACTGAGCTGCACCTCAAATCCCTTTTTATTTTTTTATTTTTTATTTTGAGTCAGAGTTTCATTAATTGGCACAGCCTGACCCTGTCCCCCAAGTCACTGGGATTACAGATGTGTGCCACAGCTCTTGACTCAGGTGTCTTATAGGTAAAAGAAAAGCAATAGTCCTAGGTTATTCAAATGCATAATCATCACCAGCTAAAATTTGAGTTAATTCTATTCAAATGCCTCATTTGGGAAATAAATACAACTCTCAGCTCCTCCGAGTGGCCCCAGCACTATGAAGGAAGCAATTTTCCTTTTGTATTCACCTCCTTAGAAGGGTTTCTTTATCACTCTTTGCTTCTCTTTCTCTTATTACCCATCAACGCAGTCACCTTACGCTAAGGAAACACAATCAAACTTTCTTGTAGACCACAGCTCATCGGTGCATTGCTCCTTTATTTTAAACACTTTAAAGTTCTATGCCTTTGATTTCATTTTCTCTTCTTCCTTTTTCCTTCTCTCTTTTTTTAAAAACAATTTTTTCCCCATTTGTTTCTGTGAATTCCCTGGAGAAGCCCTAACCTGGCCTTATCTGTTCGGGTTACCTGGAGGTCAGAGGCAGCCTGCAGCCCCGCTGTCTACAATAGGAATAGGCTGGCAAGGAGAAGCAAAAGCAGAGGCACTTCCCACTGCCTAGGCCTCCAACACCAGCAAAGCTTCTTAGTGAATGAGGTTGCCATGCACTTTATGGAAAAGACAATGCAAAAAGAAAAACAATCTGTGCTCCCATTTTTCTGACCTTTCACCTAAGGGTCACATACTTCATTTCCTCAGATACTCTATGAAGGGTTAGGGGGAGACAGCCTGGTGAAGAGCCAGAAAGAACATCCACTCCCATCATGAATTACGTGTCAAAGAATGTAGGAAGTATTTCACTTTTTTAACTTTTTAATCCATATAATCCTCAATATAGATACGATAGAAGTGGAAACTAAAAACCAAGATAAGTTATAATTTGCCCAAGTTTGCAGAATTAGAAAGTGGCAGAACTGAAATCCAAGGCAAGGTCTTTCAGATTTCTAGGGCATGCAGTGTACAGTGCTGGACACAATGGGCTTGGTCTCAACTTGAAGATCCTAGGTCACTGGGTCAGTTCTCATCTAGTATCTTGTCTAGATATTTGGGGCTAAACCCACGGCCTTGTGCGTACTTTGCAAGTACTCTACCACTGAGCTGAGCCCCCAATCCCATTTTTAAATATTTTTATCTCGAGACAAGTTCTAGTTAATTTTTGCTTGCACAGGGGTAATATTGCCCTTGAGGGAAAGTTAGAAGAGTGGGAGGAGAAGGCATCTTAGTGCTTTAATGCATAAAGCACAGATGCATGCGGTACATAAGTACATATGGAATATATCTGTGGCATTAACACTTCATGGGGAGGACAACTAATTGTCCTAAGAAAATATGTCTAAAAATTCCTTACTGTGATGGTGAAAAAAAATACATATACCCCTGATACGGGTCTTTGGTGCCTTCTGATTTATCACATTGCCTCTTGTTCCCCTTATTTGTCTCTTTCCACTATACATAGAAACCTGTTCAAAATTAAGAGCTGCTAAATTTTAAATTATCCCTCATTGGGCAGTACATTTTAAAACTGGATCAGCCTCCTAGGTATTTTATGAAGTTCGGGTTGGAAGGCCTTCAGGTCAGGCTCCATCACAGTGTGAGCAGAACTCCAAGTACTGTTAGGTTGACCAAGGCTGTATGCCACTGTTTAATGGGTACCCTATATTTTGCATGGTTTTTTCCTCCATTTTCTCCTCTCTCATCTTCTGAAAAAACCCATAAAGGAAATGGACATATTTTCTCCTTACAGCATGTTCAGATAGAACTTTTCTACCTTCTACTTGATTTCTTCAGCCCTCTTTCTTTTGGTTGAAAATTCCAATATAAGTCAAAACAGAACCCTAAATAGTACTATTATATATTATTATTACATATCATATAACATTATATATTATTATATGAAAATAATATATTACATATTACATATCATATAACATTATATATTATTATTATCTTAGGAGCTGTGGTTTTGCTCAGTTGGTAGAGTGCTGCTCTGTGCTCTCTGAGGCCCTGGGTTTGATCCCCAGCATGGCAAACATAGGAGAAGAACCTGGCAGTCCACTCCCAAAACAATCCCCAAAACAATCAGCCATTGAAAATCAGAGGAGTACTGACAGTGCCGGGCATGGCACAGTGTCAGGGAGTGTTTTTCTCTGTTGTATATAGGGTCTCTATGAGTCAGACCCCATGTGACAGCACCTAACAACAACAACAATAATTATTATCTTAATAATTTAAAATGTTGGCCTTCAATTCTTTGAGGTCAATCGCAATATTTCTTCACTCAAAAGATTACTAACATTTCCTTTCCTTAGTTTTTCCTGTAATCTCCTTATTTTGAAAATATAGCACATAGATGTCACCATAGATGCCACCTTTCCCTGACTGCTGCTCTGAAAATGTTGACACCTCTGGGTGGGTGGAGGGTCACACGACCTCCCACCTTCATTGATGGACTGTGAGATCCTAGGTGGCACGAACCGTCACACACACACACACACACACATACACACACACACACACACTCAAAGATCTTGTTGCAAGATTTATGAAGTTGTTTTACAATTATATACATTCCCGAATAACCACAAACTGAGCAGCATAAAAACCAGAGATTTCTTCTCACAATTTTGGAGGCCAAAAGTCCAAAATGAAAGTGTGGGCAGGGTCATCCTCTGAAGCTTCTGGGGAAGAATTTGTTCTGTCCTTTTCTCTTAGCTCCTGGCAGTCTTTGATGTCCCTTGGTTTGTAGATGCTTCCCTCCAGTCTCTGCCTTCATCAACACATGGCTGTCTCCCCACATGCCTCTTGCTATGCATCTCCTCTTCCTATAGCAACACCAGTCATGTCAGATTAGGAGCCCCTCCACTCAGAAATGACCTTAGCTCAATCTGAGTGCATCTTCAAAGACTCTATCTCTAAATTAGATCATATGCACAGGGACCCAGATTTTGGAATTTAAATGTATCTTTTGGCAGGAATGAAATTCAGCCAACAACAGTTAATAAACTTAATTTTAAAAATGAGTAAATGAGTACATTTGAACCTCACAGGAAGGAAGGAAGGATGGAAGGAAGGAAGGAAGGAAGGAAAAGGGAGGGAAGAAATGAGGAACTAGATTTTTCATAAACTTTGAAGTATTATACCAGGAGAAAAATGTCATCTCAACTAGGTTTCCTGAATTTATGCTCTGATTAGTCATTATATGATTTGTGTCCCTTTAAATAGCAGACTCACATGAACAGTTCTTGCCCATAAGGCCAGTGGCCAATTATCTGTCTTTATGCCTATTAGGTGGCTAATTAAAAACTAAAAATACTCAACGGTCAGTGCTTTGAACTCGACACTCTAATAGCTTCGGCTGCCTGTAGCCTTACCACTGTGGCATCCCGTCCCTTCATATCTTGGAAACTAAGCAAGGTTACTCCTGGTTAGTACTTGGATGGGAGAATGCCAGATAATACTGGGTGCTAGAGGCTTGGGAGAAGGACCTGGCAGCCTACTCCCACCACCCCCACAAAAAAAAAAAAAAAAAAAAAAACAATCAACCATTGAAAAGCCTATGAATAGCAGAGAAGCACTAATAGTAGTGCTGGGAATGGCACAGTGTTGGGTAGTGTTTCCTCTGCTGTACACAGGGTCACTATAAGTTGGACCTGACCCCACAGCACCTAACAACAGCAATAGCTTAGGCTAGGACCTTATTAACTTGCGTATTTATAAGCAAAGCCTTTTACCTCTCCATTTAGTAAGGGAGTCAATAGAAACCAGGCCATGGGCCTCCAGTTGCCCTTCCTTTTTCAGACTTCAACAGAGTTCCCATGGTCTTATGTCATCATCTCTGAATCTGAGAGAAAAAAAGGAAAGAAAGAAGAAAAAGAAAGAAAGAAAGAAAGAAAGAAAGAAAGAAAGAAAGAAAGAGAGAGGGAGAAAAGAAAGGGAAGAAGGAAGGAAGGAAGGAAGAGAGGGAGGGAGAGGGAGGGAGGAAATGCAAGCAAGGAAGGGAGAAAGAACAGAAGGGAGAGTGAAAGTGAAAGAGAAAGGAAGAAAGGAAGACTACACTGTCAATTCCCAGTCCTGTAAAGCAGATGCCACTGTGCTGTCTTGAGCTTTTAGCCTAAAGACAAGTGACTTGGGCCCTGCGTGCAGCTCTGAAACCACACAGACCATCACCAGCTCTCCCTGAATACCAGCCACCCCACCAATTAAAGGTGAAGTGCAAAGATAAATAGATCTCTGCAATCCTTAGCACTGACATTCCATAATTCCATACTGAGTATCCTCTCCCTGTCCCAGGTCCATGGAGAAGGAAGAGTTTCTTCTGTTCATCATCCACTTGAGAAGCCAAGAACTAGCTCTTCAGAGAACTTGAGAACTCCCAGTACCCAATACTGATGGAGGAAGAAACTCTAGAAAAACTATTGTTATTGCTGTTAGGTACCATGGAGTTGGGTCTGACTCAGCGATCCTATGTGCCTATGTGCAACAGAATGAACACGCCCCGACACTGTGCCATGCACATAATCTTTTTTATGTTTGAGCCCATTGTTGCAGTCACTATGTTTCTTCTCATTTTGAGTTATGCCACATCTGCAAATGGAGGTCCATGGAGCTTTACTCCATTCTTATCATTAAGGCCAGCTCTTCTTTGAGGCAGCAATTCTTCCCCAGTTGTCTTTTGAGTGTCTTCTAACCTCGGGGGTTCATTTTTCCACCACTACATTTGGCCGTGCTTCTCTGCTATTCACAGGGTTTTCAATGGCTAATTGTTTCAGGAGTAGGCTGTTGGGTCCTTCTCCCTAGTCAGTCTTCATCTGGAAGCTCAGCTGAAACCTATCCACCATGGGTGGCATTGTTGGTACACAAGATACAAGTAGCATAACTTTCAGCATCACAGCAACATACAAGCCCCCACAGCATGCCACCTGACAAACATGTGGTGATAGAGAAAACATAGTCCTTCTAAAACAAAAACTGCAAGATTTCTGGCCACAGGGAAAAAGCCATTGACTTTGGAAGAGAACATTAGCCACAAGACAAAGGTACCTACCTCTCAAGGCACTCCAGTTCAAGGACTTAAGGCAATAGAAAGGAATGATTTCTTGTGATTAAAAAAAATACACATAAGCATTTCCCAAGAGTATTAAGATTTAACAACGTGGGTGAACTTTGAGCCATCCATTGGCTGAGGCAGGATGCTACGGTGGAAAGACTGAAGCTGATCTACATTTCAACCCCAGTTCTGCCATATAGGCCTGGATCAACCTAGCTAAGCTACTCAATTTGGCTTAACCTGTTTTCTCATGTACTAACACAGGAGCTTTGATAAGGCTAACATGAGAAAATGTATAAAAAAGCTTGTAAGGCACATTAAACAAGGAAAATACCAATTACCTGTCAACAATAAAAAATGCATATTCTATCTGTGCCTTGCCAGAAAAATGCACTGACCACAAGTCTTACTGTCCTTTATGATAGACTGTTTTGCACATGGCCATTTGTGTTGTTGTTGTTGTTTATGTCTCAAAATATGATTTTAGTAATTTATCTGTGCGCTTGCTCAGTGCTCCCACTGAACTTCTGCTGAGACTAAAATTCCCAGAGTTATAAACTCCTTTCAACAGCTTCTAAAATGGGGCACATGTCCCATTCCTCTAGCTGTCACACAGCAAAAATTTATCAGTGCCTCTATTTTTCTCAGTTGATAAGGAGTTGGCCTCTTTCGGGATCTTGTCAATTTGATCATATGCTCTTTAAGAAAAGAAGCATACCCTTTTTATTTCTTGTCCATCCTTTCAAAAAGTTTTGCCCCCTAATCAGCACATACACCGAATATTTGGTTGACCAACTCTATGTCAAATTGTGATCATTTAGATAAGCTTAATGCTTGAAATGATAAATTACTCAATTCCTGTTCTCAAGGGACACCTCGGAGTTTTTAGAAATCATCAATGTACCCCATATATTTTGGCTGTGTAAATATTTGTTATTCTTGCTAGGTGCTGTCAAGTCAGGTCCAACCCATAGTGACCCTATGTGCAACAGAAAAAAACACTTCTTGACACTTTACCATGCCCAGCTCTGTGTCAGTGCTTCTCAGATATCCACAGGGTTTTCAATAGCTGATTGTTTGGGGAGTGGGCTGCCAGGTCCTTCTCCCATTTCCACAGTGCTGGGAATCGAATCCAGGGCCTCAGAGAGCACAGAGCAACACTCTACCAACTGAGCTTAACTCCAGCCCATGTAAATATTTAGGTATTCAAATTTAGAAGATTAAAAAGAAAATTAATAAAAAAATATTTTTTATTAAAATTTAAATCACTTGATAACTTGGAAATTGAAAAGAAAAAGCCCACAAACATAATGATGTTAAGTTCTCGTGGATGTTGCTGTAGACAGAATCATGGTTCCCCAAAGTACTAATCCACTGAAACTCTATGACATTGTTGGCCAAAAGGACTTGAACATTTAATGAAGTTAGGGATCTTGAGATGGGAAGATTATCCTGGATTGTTGAAGAGATCTTAGTGTAGTCCCAAGGGTCTCTATAAGTGACAGAGAGAGGCTGGAGAGTCAGAGCCAAAGAAGGAGATATGAGGACAGAAGCAAAAGGTGGAATGATTGCTGGAAGGAGCTATGAACCAAAGAATGCAGACGACCTTTAGAAGTTCCTATACCTCACCATGGGCCCAGAGGAACAAAAGACAAGAAATAGATTAGCCCTTAAGGTCTCTAGAAAGAATGCCATCTTGCTGATAATTTGATTTTAGTCCATAAGACCCATTCTTATTTAGGGCCTTAAAAATCGTAAGAGTAAATTTGTGGTACCTGGTTAGCTCGCCAAGAGGAATGTAATATGATGCCTATAGACCCTGGCCTCTGCACAAATGCTACCCCTGCTGGACTTTGCTACATCACTGAGCCAGTAATGATTAATAACTCCTCTTCAACCTTGAACTTCTTTAATGCAACCAGAGTGCTCCTTGGAAGCAAGGATGGCTAGACTATGTCTTACATATTTTGGACATGTTGTCAGGAGGGACTAATCCCTGGAGAAGAACATCATCTTTTGGAGAGTGGCAGGTCAGAGAAAAAAGGGAAGACTCTCAACTAGAGGGATGGACACAGTGGCTGCATCAATGGGATTAAAAATAAAAAAGATCATGTGCATTATGACAGCATCAGAGAGTGTCTTGTTCTGTTGTTCATAGAGTTGCTATGAGTAGGACACAACTTGGTGGCATCTAACAACAATATACAACTTCAAGCTTGCATCTCTCTTTAAGAGGTGGGTGCTAGGTGGATGCATGGGATGAACAATCTAGGAGATATACCTACAACCTTGGTCCTAGTAGATGAGGAGAGGAAATATTTTTTCCTTTCAGCTTCCCTGGTAATGTGTGGAGTTGTTTCCTACTAACATTCACATGTTATGCGATGCTCCCCAAAGAAAAATAATGCTCAGATGCTGGGATAGAAAAGTACCACTATCTACTACAGGGTCTAATCATCTGGACTATGTAATTACTAGCTTACTAATTAAGATACTTAAGAACACTGTTGTGCAGACCATTTGCCTCTAGTAGTTATTAAAAACATAGGTAAGTAACTTAAAAGTTTTCAAGTGAAATACAAATATCTATGCTAGATATATTTATTTCATAGAATACGAACCTTTCTCTTCCCTCACTCCCTCTTCCTTCTTTTCCTCATTTTCCTTCCCTTTATTTCCAGAGAACAAGTTTGATTTTTAGCTACTAAAGAGCTTACAAGAATCTCTGGGTATATCAGTTGAAAATGTGATGGGTTCATCTTTGGAAACAGGGTGCAGCAGGGATGTCATTTGGAAGAGACTCCAGGGAGTTGAGCACTGGGCTTTTGGAAGCAATATAGGCAGGCGTGCTGCTTTGTGTTTCTTCCTGTCTCTTCTTTCTTTCCTTCTCTCTTCTTTTCTTCCCTCCCCTTCCTCCACACCTTCTCTGTCTCCCTGTCTCTCTCCTCCATCCTTCTATGACTACTGATATCTCCCCAAAGAAGTAAAAGCACAATTACATAAGGTGGAATAAGTGGTTAATCCAAGTAGCAGGACATGGATAGAAAGCAGGAACTTCATCAATATGTGGTAAGAACAAAAGAAGAATCTGGATCAGTATTCATAAGAACCTGGGCATTCTGACCTCAGATGAAAAAATTGTTACAATGGCACTTTATAATGACAGCTCTCTTAGGTCATGTTATTCAAATCTAGACCAGTAATACTGTACAATGAGTGAAGTCTCTCATGCTGGTTTCTCCCTTCACTATCTCCCTGGTTGAATCTCTTATTTTCTGCTTTCCATGTCATTTACTTTCTCCTCTCATAGCAAACAACATATCCTCCAATAGCTTCTTTCAAAAGAGTATATAGTGTATGAGAGAAAATATTTGCTGAGATCTTGAATATCTTGAAAATGTCCTTGTTATTCACATTTTATTGTTAGCATGGCTGGTGTTATGCTTTGAATGGAAATGTCCCCCATGGGCTCATGTACTGAAGGCTAGGACCCAGTTGAAAGTGCTTTTTGGGGCGATGCTGGAAACTTTGGGAGATAGGTCCTAGCAGGAGGCAGTAGGTGACTGGAGGCATGCCCTTGGTACTGTGTCTGACCCTGGTCCTTTCCCGTATTTCTCCTTGCCAAGATGTGAGTAACCTCCACCACATGTTCCTATACCTTACCGTGGGCCCAGAAGGAACAGGATTCAGCACTATGTACTGAAACCTCTGAAATAGTGAACAGAAGTACACAATTCTTCTCTTCAAGTTGTTTATGTCAAGCATTTTGTCACAGTGATAAAAGTCTGACTGACACTTTGAATTTAGAATTATAGGTTGGAAATGATTTCAGGCATCGCTTCCCTGTCTTACTGCCAATGTTTCTGTAGAGATGTGCACAACCATCCTAATTTCTAGTTTGTCATCTTTTCTCCTTTTTCTGGAAATTTGGAGATATTTTTTTCCCTGTAGGCAAAGGAATCTAATCTAGCACCTTCTATTTCCATACATTTTGGGAGGTCTGGGTAAGCTCTTTCAATCTAGCCACTTATGCTTTTCAGTTCTGCAGATTTTGTCTTAAATTATGTATTCCTATGCCATCTTGCCTTCTCTGTTGCATACGTCTGGAACAGCTATTCTTGGATGTTGGATTTACTTCCTCTCCTCTTTTCTCATATTCTGTGTTCTAGAAAACTCCTCAGATTCATCCTCCAGTTTGTTTTTTTTAACTTCTGTTACTCTGCTTTTAATTTCTAAGAGCTTATTTTTGCTCTATGACTGTTGCTTATTGACGATATCTTGTCTTTGTTTTACGGCTGCAATAGTTTTGTCTATCTCTTTGTATATTAATGATTTTTTTCCTCTGTATATGCTATTTCCCCATGTTTATATTTTTCTGTTTTATTTTATCTGCATTTTCCCTGTTATAGAACCTTTCCACAATTACCCAGTGATTCTTGCATTGCTCAGAGGAGCCAAAATCCTGAATGAGGGTTCTGAATATGAAGGGCTGGGGTTATAGCTCATGAAAGTTCTGAATGTGGAGAGGGATATGCCAACTTGGAACACTTGAAGGAAAAGCCATTTGTTGGAAAGACACCCACTGCTGGTATCTTTAAATCTTTCCCTTTGGATGGTCATACTTCAGAGAAAATACCTCATTCTCTGGAAGATAAAAGTACCAGTGTTCTGAAATTCCAGTGAGGAATATTAGCATTAGCATCCATCACCCAGAATAGTTATTTCCACTTAATTCTCCTACTTTTTAAACAGTAGCAAGACACTCATCCATGCTTGGCACCCCTTCCCCTATAAGCCCTCTGGTTTAGTCACTCCAGAAAACACATCACCAGACCAGACCTTGGTCAGGCTAGTAGTGGCACAGCATGGGATAAGAATATTTAAGAATAGAACTGCTTTTCAAGCTTTTACTACCTGCCCCAGCTCCGCCTCCAGGTCCAGGAGAACCTGCTTCTGCTAGTTTAAGCCCATTGTTGCAGACACTGTGTTAATCCATTTAGTTGAGTGTCTTCCTTTTATTTATTTATTTATTTATTTATTTATTTATTTATTTATTTATTTTTGCTGACCCACCACTCTACCAGACATGATGTCCTTCCCCAGGGATTTGTCCCTCCCGACAACATGAACAAAATACGTAAGACAGAGTCTAGCCAAGCTTGCTTCCAAGGAGCACTCTGGTTGCACTTCTAGGATGGATCTATTGGTTCTTTTGGCAGCCCATGGTATATTCAAAATTTGTCTCCAGCACCTTAATTCAAAAGTATCAATTATCCTGTCTCCATTATTCACTGTCCAGCTTTCACAAGCATATCATGTGACTGAAAATACCATGGCATAGGTCAGGTGCACCTTCATTTTTAATGTGACATCTTGACTTTTCAGCACTTTAAAGCGGTCCTTTGCAACAGCTTTTCCCAATGTAATGCATTTTTTGATTTTGTGACTATTGCATCTGTGGGTGTTGATTATATTACCAAGTAAAACAGGAACTTGGACAACCTCAATTTTTTCTCCATTTATCATAAATTTGCTTACTGACTCAGTTGCAATGATTTTTCTTTTCTTGATGTTGAGGTACTATCCATACTAAAGGATATGTTATTTGATCTTTACCAGTAAATATTTCAAGTCCACTTCACTTTCAGTAAGTTATATCATCTGCATAATGCAGGTAGTTAATAAGTCTTCCTCCAATCCTGATGCTAAGTTCTTCTTCATAAATTCCAGCTTCTCAGATTATTTGCTCAAGCATAGAGGTTGAAGAGGTACAGTGAAATGTTAGAGCCCTGTTGCACACCTTTCCTGACTTTAAACAAAGCAGTGTTTCCTTGTTCTGTTTGAACGACAGCCTCCTGGTTCATGTGCAGATTCCTCATGAGAACAATTAATTGTTCTGGTATTCCTAGTCTTCACAATGTTATCCATAATTTGTTGTGATCCACACAGTCAAATGCCTTTGTATAGTCAATAAAACATAGGTAGACATATTTTTGGTATTCTCTGCTTTTGGCCAACATCCATCAGACCTCAGCTGTGATGCCCCTGGTTCCTTGCCCTCTTCTGAATCTGGCATGACTTTCCAGGAGATCCCTGTTAATATACTGCTGCACTCACATTTGAATGATCTTTAGCAAAATTTTGCTTGCATGTGATATTAATGATATTGTTTGGTATTTTCTGCACTTAGGTGGGTTGCCTTTTTTGGGAATAGGCATGAAGATGGATCTCTCCCAGTCAGTCAGTCAGATAGCTGTTTTCCAATTCTCTTGGCATAGACAAGTAAGCACCTCCAGTACTGCATCTATTCCATTAATTCCTGGAGACTTGTGTTTCACCAATGACTTCAAAGCAGCTTCCACCTCTTCCTTCAGGAACCAAGTTCCTGATCATATGATACCACTTGAAATGGTTGATCATCTACCAATTCTTTTTGGTATAATGAATCTGTGTATTTCTTTCATCTTCTTTAGATGCTTCCTGCATTGATGTTCCCTGCATTTTTCTGTCAGCTTTTCATAAGGTAGGGGCTGTGTTACTTTGATGCTGAAAGCTATGCCACTGGTATTTCAGTTACCAGCAGAGCCACTCATGGTGGGTAGGTTTCAACTGAGCTTCCAGATTAAGGCAGACTGGATAGAAGGACCCAGCATTCAACTCCCAAAACAACTGCTGTTGTTAGGTGTTGTGAAGTCAGGTCTGACTCATAGAGACACTGTACAACAGAATGAAACACTCCCTGGCACTGTACTATGCTGGGCACTATTCAGCTTCTCTGCTATTTATAGAATTTTCAATGGCTAGTTATTTGGGGATTATTTTGAGATGGGCTGCCAGGTCCTTCTCCCATTTTTGCAGTGCTGGGGATCATTCCAGGGCCTCAGAGTGTGCAGAGCAAGTGCTGTGCCAACTGAGCTAAACTCCAGCTCACCTGAAACAATTAGCCATTGATTACCCTATGAATTACTCCTACTTTGTTGTTGTTGTTGTTAGGTGCTGTTGAGTCGGTATCTGACTCATAGCGACCCTCATAGGGTTTTCAATGGCTATTTCGGGATTGCCTTGGGAGTGGATTGCCAGGCCCTTCTCCCATTTTTGCAGTGCTGAAAATTGAACTCGGGACCTCAGAGACTACAGTGCAGCGCTCTACCAACTGAGCTAAATCCCAGCCCTACTCCCACTTACTAGATCTTAAAAGGAAACAGAAATCATTCGACGTGCCAGGTATGCAATTTAAGTCATAGCTACAAGCCAGTTGGGTAAAGTACTATGCTGGGAATAGGGGCAAAACTACATGGAGGAGAGGACTGAGCTCAGGCTTAGGAACTTAGCACAGCGATTGTGAGGAAGTGGTCTTTGAAATGAAATATGTGGGATGTACAGGAGCTAGGCAGACTTGAGGGGACAGTGGTGCTCCTGGCAAGAAGCAAAACCTGTGCAAAGGGTGGGAGGTGAGACAGCACGGCATGTCTGAGGAACAGTTTCCTGTGCTCCAAGGTAGACTCTGAGGTGGAGAAAGGTGAGAGGTAGCAAATTGTGTTGTTTCTCTATGAGTTTACAAGTCTGTTGCTGCCCCACAGGGATGCAAGCTCATTGATAGCCAGTTTTACCCACTGTCTAGAACAGTACTGGGGAAACAATTGAGCTCCATAAATATGAGCCTCAATAAATGTTAACTGAACCAGTGCATGGACAGACAGGGAGCAAGGCAGACACCAAGCCTCAGACCCCAAGATAAAGTTTTTGGATTTTATCTAAAGAGTAAAATATCTCTTTTTGGAATGACTGAGCAAAAAGAGATTTTTGTAGCAAAAAAAAGCGCATTGATTTTAACCCTAAAATCACACTGGAACTACTTACAAGACATTCCCTGAAAGGATCTTTATCCTGTGTGTGAGTTCTTCACACACAGGGCACAGCAGGGAAGATGTGCAGGAAAGCCTGGACAGAAATATATTCAGAAAGCCAGCATCTGGAGGACCGTAAAGAACTCTATAAAAGCTTAAGTCAAATGTCATAAAATGTGATTTATGAACTGACCTCATACTGAAAAGATTTGTTGTCATTAAGTTAGAGAAGCATTGGTGGTTAAGTGGTAGAATTCTCGCCTGCCACACGGGAGGCCCAGGTTCAATTCCTGGCCAATGCAGCAGCAATTTTTTAGACTGCAGCTGTACCACTGTGGTGTCTAATCTGTAAGATCTCAGAAGCTAAGCAGGGTTGGGCCTGGTTAGTAATTGAATGGGAGACTGCCTGGGGAACTCTAGGTGTTGTGGGCTTGGGAAAAGAGCCCGACAACCCACTGCCCTCAAAACAATCAGCTATTGAAAACTGTATGAATAGCAGAGGAGCACTAATAATACTGTTTTGCCTGTTGTACGTAGGGTCACTGTGAGTTGGACACTGACTCAATAAAACCTAACAACAACAACAATAAAAAATTAGAGAATTCTGTTATCCCACCACCACTTTTGCAGTCATTTAGACTCAAAGTCCTGGTCAGAGCTTCAGTATTATCTTCATCCCTTCAACTGCTGGATCCATCAGCCATGAATAACCAAGATCCTGCCCCTCTGGTGATTCTAGTCACATCTTCCCATTCTAATTTTCAGGGCTGCATTTATCTCCCTCAATCACTTCTTCCTTTTCAATCCACCCTACACAATACCCTACCCTATGTGTTACCCAACTTTGTATCCTTTGAAACACCAACAATATATGTGGGAAGTAGTCTATTAATATAGATGAGAGAATCCTTCACAATGTTCCATCCCCTTTGTAATCTGGCAGACTTCTGTATTTCTATTCCTCCTTGGGGGCTGGGATCTAGCTCAGTCGGTAGAACACTACTCAGCAGTCTCTTGAGGTCCTGAGTTGGATTCCCAGCAGTGTAAAAATGGAAGGACATGGCAATCCACTCCTGAGGCAATCCCGAAACAGTCAGCCATTGAAAACCCTGAGGGTCACTATGAGTCAGACACAACTCAATGGCACCCAACAATTCCTCCTTGGTGGTGGGGTCCGGGATTCTGAACGTGACCATTAACATCAATGGTATTTCAAAATAATTTTTTTTTAAATCAAGGATGATCAAAGTGCCAGACATTATTCTATGGCCTTTTATACATTAACTCATTTAGCCCTCATAGTAACTCCATGAGAAAGGTACCGTTTTTGTGCTTAGTTTTTAAATGGAGAACTTAAGTTTCACAGGGGCAAGCCCTTTGTTCATAGTTATTCTACTAGCAGGTATGAGGCCAAGCAAGCTGGCTCTAGAGCTCATATCTTTAGCCATTAAAGTAGGCTGCCACTGATTTACACAGTCCATGATTATTGTGTATATCTATGCATTCATATGTCCGCAGAAACACTATACAAAGCTTATCTTGTTTACCTTGTCAGTTGCTTAATCATCTCCTGTGGCCCGGATATCAAATGTCCCTCAAAGATCCATTTGTTAAAGGATTGGTCATTAGACTATGGCACTATAGGGAGGTGGTAGATACTTTCAAGAAGCAGGGCCTAGCTTGAAGTCCTCCAGTCATATGAGGGCACACCCATGAAGGGGATATTGGGACCCTGGACTCTCCTCTTTCTCTGTTAAGCTTCTGCATTACCATGAGGTAAGCAGCATGCTTTATCATGGGCTCCCTGCCATGATATTCTGCACCACTATAGGCCCCAAGGGGCTGGGATTTAATTCAGTTGGTAGAGCACTGCTCTGCAGTCTCTGAAGTCCCGAGTTTGTTTCTCAGCACCAAAAAAATGGGAGAAGCACAGGGCAATCCACTCCCAAGGCAATCCCCCAATCAATTGGCCATTGAAAATCCTATGAGGGTCACTGAGTTGGACACGACTCCACAGCAACTAACAACAACAACAAATAGGCTCCAAAGCAAACAGCCCTACCAACTGTGGACTAAAACCTATGTAAACCCAGGTAAACTTTTATTCTTTTAAAGTTGATTATGTCAGGTATTTTGCAACAATAATGGAAAACTGACTAATGCCACCAGTACTATTAAAGTTCCAAGCACTGTGCACACAGAAGGGAGGTAGCAGCAGGCAAAGTGGCTAAGGCTACAGGTCACTTGTCTGGTTAAATAAGTATAAGGGTAATAAGGACATTAAGAGGTGAGAGCAGGTAGCTTTACTCCAGTGGGAAATGAGGGAAAACTTCCTGGAGGAGTTAGCTTGGCAGTGGGACAGTGTTTGTGTGTGTGTGTATGTGTATGTGTGTGAAAGAGGCTGACCCCCAGAAGTCATGAGTAATGGCACATCTCGAAACGCTGCTATAAAAGCATTGAGACTACTGGCTGTCATGATCCTCACTGGCCAACCTGCCACTCCATAGGCCAAGCTGACACAAGCACTCAACATCAGGCAGCCATTCTTTTCTCCAGCTTGATATGTTCAGAAAAGACAAGTGCTGGAGGAATATCATGTCAGGCAGATACTTCCTGGAATTGAAACTGCTTCAGAGTATCTACAGCAAAGCTGAACACAACTTCTGAAAGGCCAAAAGAAACACACTTTATTGAATTTACAAGGCACAAAATATTTGCAGTTCCTTAGACATTTGCATCACTATGAAAATTATACTTTATGGTATAATTATTAATAGTTTGAAGAGAAATAAACAGTATAAGCAAAATAAGGCTGAAACTATGAAAACGTAAACCATATAAATCAAAACCATAAAACAATTATTCAATTCTCAGAGGATTACTTAATATATACATATGAAGTTTCTTATACACACATATTATCAAAGCCCCCAAAAACCATCACTCTGAAGCCAATTGTTGAATAAATATGAAACTAAATCTTTTATCTTTAACTTCAATATTGTCTTCAGCAGGAGGGTCATGCAGCTTAGATTTATGCAAATCAGTAAATTAGTATTAAACAGTCAAATGTACATACATCATATAAATCAGCAAGTGGAAAAAATAAATTATGCAAATGAACAGGGCTTAAAGTTAACAGTGAAAAATGCCTCCTTATCCAACATTATTTTCTATAATGAAATTAAAATATGATCCAATGTGTCAGGATACATAAAAAAGGAGTGTAGCATAATTGTGATTTTAAAAGCTCTCAAAGGAAAAAACAGACAAGGTGAGCTACTCCTGTAAGAATATGCACATATACCAAATTAAGCCTGAGTTAAAAACATTAAATATTTTTGTCCTTATTGAAAACACCTTAAATTTGAGAACCTCTTCATGAAATCAAAATGTGGATAAATAGTCATGATCTCTCAGCAAGGCAGCTAAAGTAGTTTTAAGTAGTTTTTCTTTAAAGAACTTTGCTAACCAGAGATAGAAGTCTCTAATTTGGATTATGTTGCCAAAATATTTATCCACCTTCAAATCATTAAAGATTTTTTTTAAAATGAAAAGCACCTAGCTAATCTCTTAATCAAGGTGGGTATGTTGGCAATACAATCCAAAGGCAAAGAGCAAGATAATACTCCCGTGTTAAAGGTTCACTCTTATTTACACATTGTAAGACAAATATAAAGAGACACATTGGAAAAATAAATAAAGTCAACACAATAACATGTACATTAACACAGTCTGTGCAATAAAATCCAAATGTGTCCTATTCATAAACACACATATATATCAGGTCCAACCTTTCCTAGGTTCCAGACATTCCAGAAGCAAACAGCAGTGGCAAAATCTTTATTTTATCATGCCCCATGCCTCTAAAATAATCACTTCCACATTCTATTTTTTTTTTTTACATTTTCCTAAAAGTAAGGCATTATTTTTGGTTAGAAAAATAATGTTTTTCTCTGGGACCATAAACCTAAACAGGAATCCATGGTAGAGTTACTGAGGATCCAACTTCCCAGTAAAAATATTAAATGTTTTCAAATGGGAAGAGGCATGCTTTTGAAAGCTAAATAATGTTGCGGCTATTGATCATCTTTGTTTGTTACCTATGTGGTCAATTTCTATTTATAAAAATAACACTTGAGAAATTTAAAGTTTGATCATAAAAATCATAAACAGAAAAAAGCCACATGGAATTGTTTTAATTCAACTGAAATGTTTTGCTCTTATATACAATAAATAACATCTATTAGGCAAGTTTTCTTGGTAAGCTACTTGGAGCTTGGATTTATATGGACCAATGTAAGTTCAAATCTCTTGTTGGATCAGACCCCAGAAAGCTGGGCACTGCTGGCCCATGTTGGATCAGGCAGTGACACCCCTGGCCCTTAGAGAAATTTTAGTGGGAAAGTCTGGGAGGCATTGCAGGTTCTAGAAGAAAAGCAAATCTGATCAGGTCACTAGTGATGAGGAGTCACAAGTCACATTAAACAAAAGATTTTGGTTCATGTTCCTTAATGGCAATTTCTCTTTTATAGACATTGTTTTCCAAAACCATCCATAATTCTTTCATTGTTCATTATTTAAGGAAGTTAATGCTCAGAACTGAAAATTAGGGAATTGGTATTTTATTACAAATTATGGTCTAAATTGTGTGAAGGTGTGAAATATCATACATATTTTCATTTGGCAAAATGTTAAATTGTTCTAGGTATTAGTATATTTTAAATGATATATAATTCACATACTATAAAATTTATCCTTTCAAAGTATACAGTTCAGCATTATAGCATATTCAAAAAGTTATGCAACCATTGTTGTTGTTAGGTGGCGTCCAGTTGTGTCTGACTCATAGTGACCCTCATAGGGTTTTCAATGGCAGATTGTTTTTGGGATTGCCTTGGGAGTGGATTGCCAGGTCCCTCTCCCATTTTTGTGGTGCTGGGAATCAAACTCAGGACCTCAGAGACTGCAGAGCAGTGCTCTACCAACTGAGCTAAATCCCAACCCATGCAACCATTACCACTATTCTAATTCTAGATCATTCTCATCACCCTCCAAAGAAACCACATACCCACTAGCAGTCATTGCCAGTTCCTCTTTCCTCAGCCTTTATGGGATTTTACATGCTTTCATTAAAAACTTTCACACTGAATTTCAACCATGGACTTTATAATTATTCTGAAATTACAAAGTACCCTCGTTTTATATATACTTTTTGAAAACATGTTTTCTTTATACATAAAATAATAGATTTTTCTGTTTCCATTGGAGACTAAAATATTGTCCTTTTTTTCTCAATTAAATTCTGCTTTTAAGTGAGAAAAATCAATATTCTAGTATTTAAAAAGCAGAAATAACCAGAGTCTTTATTAACTGTGGATCACTGTGCTTTCTTTCCTGCTACTTAAAATTCAACAGAACCTGAGAGGTACAAAGGCCTATGAAGCCTTTGAGGCCCCACTGCTTGTTTTATAGAAAGGAGACAAAACTGATGTGGACTGGTGACATGGCCAAGACCACCAGGCTACTAACCAGTGAGCCTAGGAGGAGAACTTTCTTTTATGGGGGATTTAGTGGCAAATAGTTTAAGTAAACATTACCATAGATTAATGACACAGGCAGCTACCTCATGAATCCAATTACATTAGTGATATAGCTTCCTTCTGAACATGTGATTTTGTTTTTTTCACCACATTAAAAACATTTCCATGTTATCTTTTAAGCCTCTATGAGGACCAGAGGGCCTCAACTGTTTACTGAGATATAGCAAAGAAGAGCTAAGGCTCTGGAGGCACTGGAGTGTGGTTCAGATTTCCCATGCTGTAACTCTCCATAGGATAGTGTCAGTAGGATGCATCACTCCATTAAGAACCAAACAAATGACAACATTCAATATTTTGGAAATGAAGGCTCCATGGGCCAAGGATGGTAGAGGTTTAACTATGGCAACAGTTCTTCATCTGTGGTGACTTTCTGGAACCGGTTCTGGCCAGATTAGTGATGGATTTGTTGTCATCTTCCTCAGTCCTTTTCTTCACTTCCCTGGGGGTGAGGGAGAGGATTACTTAGGTGCAAAACTAAGCCACAATGGCTCTGTGGAAGTAAAATTAGCAATGCTGACTGTTTGCCTGAGTCATCTGGACACCATTCTAAATTCTTTGTAGGTGTTGGCTTGCTTAGTTTTTATAAGATCCCTATGAATTTGCTGTCCCCATTGTAGGTGTAAAGAAATGAAGGCAAAAAGAGGTTAGGAAATTCCCCTTACATCATACACATGGAGAAATGGGATGCAAACCAAGCAGGCTGGCTCTAAGGCTTATATCCTGAGCACGCACACACACACACACACACACACATGCAGACACACACACACACCTTCTCTCCCCATTGCTGAGGTTTCAGGCTGCTGTATAATCTACTCTGGACCCTGGCTTCTAGTCTCAAGTAATGCTTGCTGCCCTGAACAAAAGTAAGGGTGGTTTTCTAACCACTGTTTACTTATATGTGATAATGGAGATAACAGTGGATAGTTATCTCTTTAGTCCCACCTTAGACAACATGAATGACTGTCTATGGGGAAGATGAAGGTGACAGCTTATCTCTACCATAGGACTGGGATTTAGCTCAGTTGGTAGAGCGCTGCATTGCAGTCTCTGAGGTCCTGAGTTCAATTCCCAGCACCACAAAAATGGGAGAAGGACCTGGCAATCCACTTCCAGCGCAATCCCAAAACAGTCAGCCATTGAAATCCCTATGAGCGGTCGCTATGAGTTGGATACCGACTTGATGGCACCTAACAACACAACAATAACAACAAGATGGCCAACAATGGAGGGCAAGCCAGTGATGCAGGCCAGCACTGAAGAGTCCCAGCTTACCACTTTCTACTGTTGTCACTGTCATCAAGCTGATTAGATGTCCTAATTCCCCAATTTCCTTATCTGTAAAATGGGGATAATAATCATAGCATCCTCACAAGACAACTCACATCTATCCCTTTTGGGTGGTCGAATAGCCCCCATCAGCTACACACCATATGGTGCCTGCTTATATATTTTCATATTTTCCCTCTATAGTGCAGGGCTATGTGCAAAATTCCCACAAAAAATGCACACATCATTGACCCTGAAAATACTAAGGAGGAAAATATACATTTGCATCTTTCATCTGGCCTTTAGTTTCCTTAATCAACTAATAATGGAGGCATACCTCACTTTAAGGAAATCAGAAAGATACAGTTCCAAATGCCTAAAACAGGTTTAGGGCTGGGACAATTAATTGACTTCATGCTTGACGACTGCATTTTAAAAAATATGTATGATTATGTCAATCAAAAAAATAAAATGAAATAACTGCACATTAAATGACTCAATCTTATAGAGACAGGTTTACCCCCAATGAACTCAGCTCCTGCATCGAACAGATACATCTGGCTCAGGTTTTTGTGTTTTTCTTCAATTTTAGGGTGTTGGTTAATTAAATGGTTGTTGAACTCGAATCTATTGCAAACTGTTTCGGTGATGGCAAATTTACTTACCAAGAGGACAGGGGTTGTGAAAAATGACCTAGTGCCACTATAGAGAAATTGAATTTCTAGGAAAAACTCTTCCCAGGATTGTGAATTTTTGTAAAAAAAGCAGAGTAGTTCAGGCTGTTAACCAAATACATATGGCCTCAATTCTAAAGCAAATTCTGTTTCAAACAATGCAAAGCCATACCATCTTCTAGTTCAAGTTTTATGATATTATGTGGTATAGAAGGGGCCATGCAGCGATCACTCCATTAGCTCTAAATCAAGAACTTACACTTTGCATAATGTGCAATTTTCTGAAGGTCGTAAAAATATTTTTAAATGGTAATTCTACCTGTGGACATTGTTGTTGTTAGGTGCTATCGAGTTGTATCCAACTCATAGTGACCCTTAGGGGGATTTCAATGGCTGATTGTTTTTCAGGATTGCCTCTGGAGTGGATTGCCACATCCTTCTCCCATTTTTGTGTTATTGGGAATTGAACCTGGGACCTCAGAGACTTCAGAGCAGCCCTCTACCTACTGAGTTAAATTACCCGTGGACAGAAGCATTTCCATTTAGACATGACTACTTTGATAAATCTGTAAGCAGAGCATAAATCATTCTTCATATATTTGCTTTATTCATAAATTTCAAATTTAACATATTGCTAATACAATTAGAGGCCTAAACCAGGCCATAATGCAATAACAATTAAAAAAAAAATAAAAACCTCCATGATAAGTGATTCACAAGAAGTTTATCAGGTTTAACTGTCTAAAATTTAAAAAATAACTATGACCTGACCATAGTTGAGGTAACCTCTTTATCACAATGCCTTTATACACCAGTTGCTATTAGAAAATAAATACAAACTGGTGTCTAAGCTACACTGTAAACAAGGCCAATGCCTGGCTGACCCAGCAGGTGACATGGGAACAGACAGTGAAGAAACAGACAGCTAATGGCTTCTCCCATCTTTATGATACAATAAAGACAATTGAGTCCATAGTTTGGGTGTGGCCAAGGCACTCTGTATTCATTTAACTTTAATACGACCCCAGAAAACAAGTGAGCATTAAATAGTCATTCTGTTATTCAGTAGAGTGCAGACAGTACCTATGGAATCACAGACTGTTGGTACTGGAAAAGACCTTTGGGATCATTCTATTTGTCCCCCTCCTCACTCTACAGATTAGAGACACCTCAAGTGAGGCAGCGACTTGTGGAAGACTCTAAGCCATTTAGGGGTAGCTTTAAGGGTGGATTTTGAGTCATCTCAAACCATAATTCTCCCCTATGTTGGGCAACGGCCATGTAACCATGTGTAGTTTGAGTATCTCTTATCTAAAATGCCTGGAACCAGAAGTGTTTCACTTTTCACTGTCTTGAGGATTTTGGAATATATGCATAGTCTTTATCAGTTGAGTATCCCTAATCCAAAAATCCAAACTTTTTCCCCCCTAGTACTTGGGGTTTGAGCCCACAGCCTTGTGGATGCCAGGAAAGGGATCTACCACAGAGCTGAGCCTTTTCATTTTTTACTTTGAGACAAGGTCTCACTGAGTTATGCAGGTTGTCTCTGGCCTCAAATTTATAGTCCTCCTGTCTCAGCCTCCTAAGTAACAGAGATTACAGGCATGGGCCATGGCACCTGGCTGACATTCAAAAGTTTTTGATCATCAATGTCTATGTATAAAAAGTTTCATATTTTGGAGCATTTAGGATTTCAGATATTTGCGTTAGGGATGCTCAACATGTACAAGGACTAACTGCGGCAATCTTTCCCACCATGCGATGGCAGCAACTCATTACTACACAGACCAAGGCCCAGTCTGCACCTGGCTCTCACTTAGACTTGGCCCACTGATGCTCTAAAGTCTTGTGGGTCTGTCCTTGCCTCCATCTCCCCTAGCAGCTACATCACCTCCACCCAGGAGGTATGTATTCATGAAACACCACAGAACAATCTAAAAGGCCGAACATAGCTAGTGCTTGAGTACTTACTCCATTTTTAGTAAAGGCAAACTGTGTTTTGCTGAACTCTTCCTCTTTTACTACAACAGAGCTTGTTTGCGAAACCACCTGGTGTTCCTTATAACCCCAGAGGCTTATGGATTCCATTATTTGACCTATGCATAAAAGTGTAACTCTGGCTCTTTGCTGACAAATTAACATTGTAACATAGCTCATGATTCTTCTACTAGACAAGTGGAAAAAACTAGGTAATTCAGATAAATTTTTACATGTTTCAAGGTTCAACTTTTTTTCTTCCTATTCTAGGCTATACTCAAAGTCAGCACTGTTATTGCTTTCAACAAAGATGATTTCCAATATTGTAGGGAGATGTAGCTGTCTCTCTTGGACTGAGGTTAAAGGGGAAAATGTTCAAAGATGTTGAGTGTGAGCCCAGGGCATCTGCCAGGCCATTCCTCAAACTAGTATTATACAGGTCACCTGAAGTCCCGGAACCTTTTTCCTCATTTTCTCAAGTGAGGATGGCCATCTACTACAAGATCCTAGCCCAATTGTTCTGTTAATAGAAGTTTAGTCTATTAGGAACTATAAATATCAAGCCATTAATTGAAAAATAGCATTGAAAATACTGTCAAGTATTTTTATTGCCAGTATTTCCTAGCAGAAGAGCAAAATTACTGCACTGAAGATTCTTACAAAATCTCACACATAATCATAAAAAAGAACTACATGCCTAAAACTATGTGTTTGCTTTATCTGAAATTGGAGATCGCCACCTAAATTTTGTTTTGTGCTGTTAGGTGCCATTGAGTCAGGTCCGATTCATAGTGACCCTAGGTGCAACAGAACAAAACACTCCCCAACACCGTCTCATATTCAGCACTATATCAGTGCTTCTTTGTTGGTCATAACTTAAAAAAAATTATTAGTAATTTTTAATGTACAACCTAATCCATCCATGCATTTCACTGTACATTGCTCATATAAACTTCCTCCTTGCTTTCTCATGACCCTCTTCCCACTTTCGCTCCCTCCCCAGTGATGGTACATAGGGTTTTTTATGGCTAATGGCTTCGGGAGTAGGCTGCCAGGTCCTTCTCCCTTTTTTTGTGGTGCTGGAGATCAAACCCAGGGCCTCAGAGCACACAGAGCAGACACTCTACCAACTGAGCTAAATCCTAGCCCAAATTGTGCTTATGCATAGATTTTTCCCTTTTTTGGCAGGGGGTGAGTAGTAAAGAATCATCTTTTCAACTGTGGCAGATAGACTAAGCAGAAGAGATTAATCTAATAGATAAGGATGTTATTTCCTAGGAATACCTCAAGAAATAAAACATGCACATTTATATCCAAGTTCTTTAATGATGCAATTTTCATTCTGATTTACATTCCTAAATGTTATTATTAACACAATTGCCATAGCTTACCTAGGTAACAATTTTGACAAACTTATTCCATTTGGCATGATATACTATTTTCTTTTTTTTTTTTCTGTCTTTTACCCAGGAAAATGTCATAATAGATAGTTGTACTCATAATAGACTCTTGTGTTTAAAATCTAGTTCCTGGAGATGATTCATACAAGTCAACTTTTAGTTTTGTGGTGACATTTTGCAGAAATGTCAATGCCACCTCAGATGCACCTGTTTTGTTTGGCAGTAAAAGTATTTTGCAAATGTTCACAGTGAACAAGCAGCATTACCAGTTTTTATAATATCCATGTGTAGCTGCTTCTCCTACCATGACAGGAAGGACAGTATTTTGCACTGTACATTCTAACTACATGCTATGGTCAAAGAATTTGACGTATGTATTAACTAAGTGAAGACTCATCCTATATCTAGCTTTCCAAACATAAAACCTTACCGAGCAAGATGGAGAACAGCTTCTACTATATTGGAACCATCTTTGGCACTTGTTTCACAGAATAATGCCCCGTAGTTCTGCAGAAAAGAAGTATATACAGTTAAATGAAGGTTTTAATTAGGTTCTCAGAAATTGTGGTTATTAAAATTAATAAAATACGTTTTTCTTTGAATTTAGAATTTCAATACTTAAAAAAAAAAACAAAAAAAAAGGAAAAAAAAATAAACTAACAAATAACAAAGAAAAACCAAGTCCAAATGTATTTATTCCAGGAATAGTTCTTGGTTAGAAGATTTTTATTTTGCAGTCAAAAACAGAAAATTTCATGTTGTTTTACTCCCAGCAATCAGCCACCAAATTGTCCCTATTAAATAATCTGAGAGATAAAAATGACAGTGTAAGAAAAGCACTCAGGAATTAAATGCCCACCAAAAGGCTGTTTGCTTTGGGCCAGAAACTAAAGCACATCTTCCTTCACACTACCACCTTCTCCTATCAGGAATCAGCAGCCCTGTTGCTAAAATCAATGGCCATGTTCTGGTTCTATAGTATTCATCTTCCCAGCAGTTATGCATATGATCACTGCTTCTATCACTCTTCTGCTTCAAATCTTTCAGTGCCTCTCATTCCTCTTCAGGCAATGTTCAAATGCTTTTCAGTGATTGATATGGCCTTGGCAATCTCCCAGTTTTTCCTTCTATCCTATCCCCTCTCACACAAAGCTCCAGTTATATTAGCCTTCCCTATATTTCTCCGGCTGCAGCTGTACCACTGTGGCGTCTGATCCCATCAGATCTCCAAAGCTAAGCAGGGTTCAAGCCTGGTTAGTACTTGGATGGGAGACTGCTTGGGAACATCAGGTGCTGTAGGCTTAGGAGAGGGTTGCCAGGTCCTTCTCCGAAGCCTACAGCACCTGGTGTTCCCATGTGGTGTTCTATCCAAGAACTAACCACGCCTGACTCCACTTAGCTTCTGAGAGCAGATGGAATTGGATGGGAGGGTAGTATGCTTGTAGACAAATAATCTTTTAGGCAAAGGTAAGCAAAAGTGAATGGTCATTGACTCAGAATCCATGAAACTCTCACAATTGCTTCTAATTTTGACCCACCCTCACTCTTACCATGGCCAGTTTTTCTCCACAATACCCTGGGACACATTTTCGTCCCTCTGAAGCAGCAGTGTCACGAAGATCAGCCTTGTTTCCTACCAACATGATAGGAATAGTCTCCTGGGTTGCATCCTACCATGAAGATAAAAACAAAATTGGCCATACATCAAACACTGGACAAATTACAATGACAATAGTGATGAGAGTCCTAACAGCAGCAGCTGCCATTGTTCAGTAGCCCTCTGTGTGTCACACACTGCACAAATGTGAACATATTTCCAATGCATTCATCATCATTTTAAGTCATATTTTGGTAGAATAAAGTAAATATTTATTATCATTGTCCAAGCTTGTTGCCAATTTGTAATAATGTATTTACTTAAATTTAAAATAGTATCTTTAAACTTCAAAATATCTCAAACCACAACGTTTTTCCCATTTATAAGTGAGAACATTTAAAGAAAGAGAGGTTAAACATGAACATGTAAAGGCCAGGTCCTTGGTCCAAACTGACTGCATCATCTTCCTACTACACAATGCTCCATCCTTCGGTAATGAGATTCATCAGCTTTACAGCAAAGGAAATGTTTCTGCTAATTTCGTATCTCTAACATACAGAGCAAAACAAGCAGAGAGAACACTACAAACCAATATAAACCTAAGTGGCATGACCACAGGATTGTCTCTGGTTGGAGTGCCCACATAATGCTTTACGACTCTCACTTCAGACAGAGGTGATTACAAGTTAACTTTGTCACTCTGGGTACAAAACAAAACTTCCTTAGTTGTCATGGGACAAAACCGGAGTTTGAAAGTTCCACACTCACAACTCTCTAGATAAAAGCAAACTATGAAATCCTTTTAGGGTTGGCCTTTAGGTCAACAGTTTTTTTATGGAGTCAGCTGACAATTATTCAAAGTAAAAGGTTCTAAAGCTAATGTTCTGAAGCCAGCATGTGCAGATTGCCACATCACCCCAGCATTCATAGCAGCACTAATGGCCCCTGAGGTATGAGTGCAGAGCTAAGTCTGAGACCCTGCCAATCCCATCAGCTGGCCATTCACTGGCTGTGTGAGAACAGGCAAGTCTCTTCAGATTTCTGCCTCAATTTCTATTATCTATAAGATGAAAACCTTAATAGGGATATCCACCTCAGCAGGCTATGACAAGAACAAAAGAAGATAAGTTAACTAGCACAGAAAAACAAGTACTTGATTCCTAATCAGAAGCAACAGCCCTGACACAAATATGTGAAATTATTCCTTGCAGTGCCTAGAGATATCGGAGCACTCTTTTATTTTGGTACCGTACCTGATACAGGACCAAGACGTGAGCCGTAACATGAAACTATATTTGTCTTCCTTTCTCTTCAGACAGTTTTTCTTTGGCAGAGGTAGGGGAGTAAGTAAAAGCAAAAGGGAGAAGGGAGCAGAAATCCCTCCCCAAAACTAGCTTGTCCCACCCATTTGTGTGCTCCTGAACTGTATTCTTTGGTGATCTCCCCAGGATTCTGAAAGTCGTTAATCAAATATTCACTTAGGTTAGAATCCGGACATCTAAATGACTTCTCAAAGTCATACAGGTAAAACCAGGTGCTTCCTTCAAGATGTAGCTTGAGCATCACCTTCTCGGTGAGGCTACCCTGACCATGCTAAGGAAAACTACAGCACATTTCCTTGTCCGAGGCTCCTGAACCCTGCTCCCTCTTTGTTTCTATAACCAGGGCTTAAATTCATGAAAAATTGGGTTTGGGTTCGGGTGTGTGTGAAATATGATAAAACATAGAGGGTCAGGGTTCAGTTCAGGTTTGAGTTTAAAATTTTAATCCTCTCTGGATAGATGAATAACATATTTTTTCAATTTTTTTCAGTGTTTAAGTAGCTAATGATACAAAATACAACACTAATAGCTGAACCCAAACCCAATTTTTCACTGGGTTCAGATTTAGGTTTGGGTTCAGAAAGATTTTTTGAAACATTTGGACAGGAACGGGTACAAAGTTTGGGTTTGGTTTGAAGCCCTGCAATTTATACGTAGGATTCAAACTCAAACCTGAACTGAACCCAAACCCTTTAAATTATATCATATTGAACCCACACCCAAACCCGAACTCCATTTTTCAGGGGTTTGAAGCCCTGTCTATAACATGTATCATTTTCTGTCATTTTTTAAAAAACATCTGTTGTTTGTTATCTGTCTCTCCCACTAGAATACAAGCTCTACAATGACAAGACTCTTTGTTTTATTAACAGATCTATCCAAGCACCTAGTCCTGTGCATACCCAGAGCAGGAACTCAAAAAATGCTTTCAAATGTTTAAAAGTCAGGAAAAGACCCCAAATCTCAAGTATCTCCATTTAGCTTTCACCTAAATATTTGTTCAACAAATTATTCAAGATAGGTAAATAAATGGCCATGATTTTATTTTGTCCACACTTTCATTACAAGATTTTGTAACCCAGTGGTTTTTGATCAAAGTATACCAAGGATCAATTCAGAAGTCCACTTACCACCAGCAATCCACTGCTTCTCAACCTTCTGGCCTATTTCAGTGGTTTCAATGATGCACTATTCATTCCTCCTCAATTTATGATGTTGTTGTTATTATTATTGTTGTTAGGTGCCCTCGAGTTGGGTCTGACTCATAGTGATAGGGTTTTCCATGGCTGATTGTTTTAGAATTGTTCTAGAAGTGGGCTGCCACACCTTTCTCCTACTTTTGTGGTGCTGGGATTGAACTTGGATCCTCAGAGAATGTGGAGCATCACTCTACCAACTGAGCTAAACACCAGACCATCCAAATTCCAGTGGCCATATATATAATTGGCCCTCCTAGGATTGCTTCCACCTGCATCCATAGTACTGTGGCTTCAGATCCCATCAGATCTCTCAAGCTAAGCAGGGTCTGCCCTGGTTAGTACTTGGATGGGAGACTGTCTGGGAACACCAGATACTGTAGCTTGGGATAAGGACTTGACAACCCACTCCCAAAAACCAACCTACCATTGAAAACTTTATGAATAGCAAAAGAAGCACTGACAATAGTGTTTCACCTGTTGTATGTAGGGTCGCTATGAGTTGGACACTGACTTGATGGCACACAACAACAACAACAACAACAACAACAGGATTTCCTCAAATTAGAAAGAGCCATGGGAAGCTTCATTACATCCCTTCTTTTTCTCTAGTGAAATTCAAATGCCATGTGCTACCTACTTTTTCCTTATAACAAATTCAGGAATTCATCTTGAATATAGTTTTCTTCCTTTTCAGATCCCACAAAATGGTGATACCCACGGCTGAAAGGGTTACTTGCCACATGCACATGCTTAGCAAATTATGGTTATGACCATGTTACGTGAGGGCTTTTTCTCTGTGCCTGACCTTGCCTTTTCTGCCTCCTTTCTTTGAACATAATCCAAAGATTTAAGATGAAGATTAAACCCAAAATTTTAACAATAAAATGTTTTGCTCAAGACTCATTGTTTTAGACCACAGAGCTCTATTTGTTCCTGTGAGTAGATGCCTCTCCTATGTGCAATAATATTTTAGAATTCCTTCCTTTCCATCATAGGCTTCCACTAACTGGTGCTCACTCTGGTACTTTCTCAAAGAATCAGGAGGTCCAGTTCAAGCCCTAATTCTTCCCCTATCCACTAAATAAATCTAAGCAAGTGCCATATATTTTCCAAACTTTGTTTCTTGTAAGAAGTGTAATATGTTTTTGACTTCCTTTCTCATGTTACAAAGAGATGAATATATGGAAGATTTTGTGAAATATTTCATAAATGTGTATGTCACTACATTCATTACAATTTTAAAATGATATTTTTTAAACCAATAAGCATATTTATCATTGTTGAAATATTAATTGGTGTTTGTTTGTTTTAAGGTACTGGGGATAGAATATAGAGCCTCACACATGCTAGGCAAGCTGAGAAATATCTCTGGCTCTTTAAAAACAAAACAAAAACAAAAAAACCTTTGAGATAGCATCTCATTAAGTTGCCCAGACTGGCCTCAAGCTTGCTACGTAGGCCAGGCCTAGAACTTGCAATTCTCCTGCGTCAGTCTCCTGAGTTGCTGGATTACCAGCCTGCCCAACCAGGCCCAGCTTCACTGTTGAAGGTGTATTACCAATTTCAGTTAGTCATTTCTCTTGTTACTTCTTTAATTAGAAAGAGAACATGAATTCCAGTGGCTAACTTGAGAGCAGGTAGCAATCAGTACTATTTAGCCATTACTACAATTTAAAATATGTTTAAAATTATAGACACTATACTTAATTAAAAAGATGTATCAGCCACTAGGTTATTTTTCAAGAGTGCGCTGAACCATAGCTTGGACTGTGGTTTTATGTTGGCTAATAATCACTGCTGGCAGTACACCAAATGTGGTCAAAATCACTTCCTAACTTTAAACGTTATTTACCATGAAACCAAATGATGTGAAATCTCCTCAGGAGACAGGCACTGTCTTATTTTACCAATATATTATCTCACATGTTAGAAATGACAATTGGCATTTCAGAACTATCTTGTGATATCTAAAGAGCCCATATCATGACCACAGTAAGGTTGAGAACATGGTTGCTGGGGGCTTTGACCTCACCATGGGCTTACATACAGGTGGTTCATCTGCTTCTAACATGTGGAAGCCTCTACACATCCCATCACCTTCTTTGTAAAAGCTGATTCTTAGGTCACCTGCATTTTCACCTGATGGCACAGGGTTCTGATTGTATCTAAAGAAGAACCCAGAAATTTTATTCTCCGAAGCTACCTTCGTAATGTCCTTGGCTTTGGGAAAACTTGTGCAACTCCCTAGGAAGAGACCCATGCTGCCAGTGCTGTTAGAAGCTCAGCCTCCAGCAGGCCATTCTTCCCAAGGGCTGGGGTCAGTGGTTTCTAATCAAGTACTTGCTGACAGAAAAGAGCAATGGTATTTTCTGAGATTGTCTGTAACTCCCATACCTAATTTCTCATTTCTTTATTTTGATTCCTTACCTCAATCATATCTACCCATTCTCTGACATTAAGAAAGCTTTTCTCACATGTGACATCATACAGCAGTAAAACACCATCTGCTTTTCTGAAGTAAGACTTGGCAATACTTCTGAATCTGGGAAAGAGAAAAGCACATTGTCACTGTCAACTGAGTGCTGCTTCATTTATCATCTCCTTTATGCTCAGTTTGTTCTCATCTAAAATCAGAGGCAATTACAAAGAATCTAACAGCAACATACTTCTATGAAATAGTCCTTGCCGAGGCCTCTGATAACCTAATGAAAGGTGAGAAGATGAACATCTGGGTAACTGATTGAGAAAAGCCAATCCTTTTCTCCACCAAGCAGTCACAAGAATGTCTACTATTCCCAAGGCATAACTACAATAATGGTGAAAGCATAATTTTAAAAGAATTCAACCTCAGCAACCAGCTGCTTGAACCCACCTGCGGAACACAGAAGACCAGCAAGGGCATACACATTATAGCAAAGTCATTTTGGGGTTGGTGGGTAGGGAGAATGTGGGCAAATGGAACAAAAACTAACAATGCAGAAACACACATTGCACTAGAGGTTTTGTACCTACAAGGGTTGAAGATTCAGTGTGGGAAGAGCATATTCCTACATACAAATGTCCAAATGCTAAAGCAACTATGATATTTTATAAATGTTTTAACTAGAACAATGCCAAACACAGATATCTTGAAAATGTTGAAACTCTTGGTCTGCTAGGTTAGAACATGAGTTCCATGAGGGCAGGTATTGTGTCTTCTTGTTCACCAATGAATCTCAACACACCGAATAGTTCTTGACCTAGAGGCAGATATTCCATACTTATTCACTGAGTAGATTCTGTCCCCAAAGAGTTAGGCATGATTAAAACCTATCCTTTATGTTTCTAGTCATTGGCAGGGAATGCAAGATAAAGTGGCATCACTACATGTGAGTCTGCAACTTAGCTTGTGTCACTGCCCTTGAACCAAGGGGATCTGACAGCTTTTTTTCTCCATCATTTACTGTTGCATAGTTAGGTAGCTTCTTGCATTGCTACATTATTCAGGAGTATAGCCTCATCTAAATTCTGTAGCTTGTTGCTGTTAGGTGCCGTCCTGTTATGTCTGACTCATAGCGACTCTTATAGGGTTTTCAATGGCTGGTTGTTTGAAGATTGCCTTGGAAGTGGATTGCCACATCCTTCTCCCATTTTTGTGGTGCTGGGAATCCAACCCAGGATCTCAGAGACTGCAGAGTGGCGTTCTACCAACTGAGCTAAATCCCAGCCCAATCCTCTAGCTAGGAAAAGTGCATTGTCTTTGTTTCAATCAAACATCAGCTTAGAAGTTTTCTTACATAACTGATATAAATAAAAGATGGGAGGATGTCAAAAAAGATAAGCATTACTGAGATTATAATGTACTTTATAAGCCAGGCATGGTGGTACAGGCCTGTAATCCCAATGACTCAGGAGGCAGAGGCAGAAGGATTGGAGGTTTGGGGCCAAAGGCAGCATGTGTAACTGAGTGAGACCTTGTCTCAAGATGAAAAATAAAAAAGAGGGGTTTGGGGTGCAGCTCAGTGGCAGAGTACTTGCAAAGTATGTGTGAGGCCTTAGGTTCAGGCCCAGAGTACTGCAAAACACAAAAAATACACAACAACAACAAAAAACCCAGTAACCTTTGTAAATGCAATTAATAAGAGTACAATTATATATAATTATAAGGCATATTAATATTATATAATTAAGAGTATGAATGACATCAAGAATCCTATAAGGTTTGTCTTTACAGACGTAGGCACAGTTTGAAGCACTATGGAAAACACTTACCTTTCCTGGCCAGCTGTATCCCAGAGCTGCAGAACAGTCGGCTCTCCATCTACAATCAGAGTTTTCATTTGAAAATCAACTCCTGAAAAGGTATAGGAGTGGAGAATAAGACATAAATAATTCCATTAGCTTGTGACTTTCAAGTCCTTTTTGGATGAGAGAAAAGCCAATAGGCCAAAGCTCAGTGAGGCAGAAAGGAATGAACATGGCATTCAAAGAGAGTGACCTTCAAATACTAATTATAAATCAGACAGCACATGTGCATACAGATGCACCGTCTGCAGGCTGGCTGGCTTGGGGAAGGACTTAATCTATGGAAAAGGCAAAGTCCATGTCCTATTTTTCCATGATTAAATGAATTCAGTCACGTGTCCACGTGTGTATGTGTACATATGTATGTATGTATGCAAGAATGTGCATGTGTATATGTAAATGTGTATGTGTATTCACGTTTTGTGCATATGTATATGTAGGCATATGTACATGTGTGCATGTTGTATATTTGTATATGCATACTGTATGTGTATGCATGTGGATGTATATATGTATATGTGTATGTTTATATACATGTGTGGGGGATTTCCTCCTCCTTTTCTAATTTCTTGCTGCGTCACTAAGATGGCGCTAGAGACTGCTTAGGGGAACTGCTTACTGCGGGACCCCAGCAGCTGGGATTGGCTATCCTTATTTCCGTGCTTGTGATCTCAGGGTGCCCATGCTAGAGATCCTGTAAAAGGTTCGTGTGTGATCAGGCTCACCTCTGTGTGGACTGGCTAAGTTCCTATCCCCACTCTTATCTTATGATATATAATAATTTGCCCCCTCCCCAATAAACGAGTTCCTGTTTCATCAGCTCCGGGAGTGTGCTGTGATTCTGTAATCCCCGGGGGGTGGGGAAGCTGTCCGAGCACTTACTCTCACTGGAGCGTGGGGACCTTCACAGGTTGGGGACCCAGCACACATGTGCACATGCATGTGCGTGACATATATTCATACAGATGCCAGAAAGGCTTTTCCTGACTACCTTATATAAATCCACACCTCTTTCCAAACCTCATTTCTTAAAATTTGTTTTTGTCCATTTCTCTCAATTGGGATGCAAGTTCCTTGAATGGTGGAATTCAGTCAGCTTTCCTCATTGTGTATCCTCAGCCCCTACAACAATCCCTGGCTCTGAGTAGGACATGGGAAATACATGCTGAACAAAAGAATCTAACATCTCAGGCTTTACACTTAGTTTCGTTGATCTGATTGGCTAAGCAGATTCCTGTCTTTGTGAGTTTTCCTTTGTCAGACTTTAGCCAAACAAGACACAAGGGTGCATGTGTGTGTATGTGTGCACATACACAACACACATCTATGTACATGAATGTTTACAGAGAGAGAGAGAGATGTGTCTATCTGTGTACATAATCCCTAAGGAAAAGAAAGTCAGGCTAAAGAAAGTAATTTTCCCACTATTAACTGGAATAGGAGGCATACCCAAGGTGGCACTTGTATTTCCTCGAAATTCATTCTTGCAGAGTCTCATGAGGAAGCTGGACTTCCCCACGGCGGCATCCCCAGCAAGCACAATCTTATAAGCCTTCTGGGAGCTAGGAGGTTTGCAGTTGTCATCTGCCATGTCTGTCTGGGGAAAAAGTCACTGTGAGTGAAAATGGTGGTGCCAGTTTTCCTCCTAAAAGTAACACAACACAGAAAACTAACAGTGTTCATGTACAGAAGGGTGTTGGAAGGCACCTACTTGAGGCGAAAAAGCTGAGATGGGCTTTCTGGAGGAGCTAATGGTACTGCCTTCACTAACAGACCCTTGTGGCTTCCAGTCTAAGACAGAGGCCACACCTTCTGAATCATATGTTTCTTCATCCCTTATGTCAGGAACCTGTTAAAAATAAAAATCAACAGTTGAAGACAAAGGCTTTACTTGCATACATATATCCGGGGTCAAAGGAAAAAAAATAGACAGCGGAGTCTACATTCAACATGGTATGGAATAGCGAGGCCCTGAGTGGCAAATCTGTAAGAATTTCTCCCTAGTTTGGTGGAAAAAACATTTTACTGACTAAGCTTCATATTTGTGACCTCCACAACATATTCTCATGACAGATACATGTCAAATGTCGTGTTTAAGATTTCATCAAAGAAAGGCCTTGGAGGGTGGTGGTTTCTGGGCTTACATCTGTGTCTGATGCATCACCCTCAAAGGTCTCTTGGGCCTGGGGCAAACTCTGAAATCCCCTCTGGTGCTTGTATTCTGCTTCGGAGTCATACTCATTGGAATCTCTCAAGGTCGACAAGCCACTGTCAAAGCAGCTCTCTGGCAGGCTGTCAACTTCGTAATTCATCCTTTGCATAGGATCACAGAGGGCCAATGAGTCACAGTCCTCATCCATGTAGGAAGAGCGGGATGACCTGGTGATGAAGGAGAAGACTGCTTTACTGGGGGCTCACAGTGCTCGAGAATGCTCAAGCAGCAGACTGACAAGGAATGATCAGGCAGACCAACATCCTCACTTGCCAAGAGCCACTTCACATTCCATGATTGAGCAGAGGGAACCCAATGTTCTAGACCACATCAGTTCACTCTATGCATCAGCTAAGACAAAGACACCCAGTGGGGCACCATGTGCACACCTATTCCCAGGGGAGGCAGAGGCAGGAGGATCTGGAACTCACAGCCAGAAGCAGCCTGCATAACAATGAGACCCTGACTCAAAATAAAACACTCAAAAAAGGACTGGGGGTGCAGCTCAGCAGTTAGAACACTTGCTTAGCATGTCCAAAGCTCTCAGTTTAAACCCCCAAGGAACCACAAAAAAAGATAAAGATATGTAAATAAAACACTTAGCAAATGTAACGTTTTGAAAAATCACCTTCAGGACTCCCAGTTTAAAATGGCAGATTAAAGGGAGTCTCTGTGTGATGTGGTAAAACAAAGGAGTTAGAATACAAAGGAATGAACTCTTTTCTGAAGAAAGAAGGTCTGAAGAAACACAGAAACCACAGAGGAAATTGTGAAATGGTCCCAGGTTGCAGAACAGAGCTGAGCAGTGAGAGGAACTAAGCAGCACACATCTCCAGCCGTGGCTTCTCATGGGGGAGGGGAAACAGCCCTCATCCAAAAAGGTAAGCAAGACAGCCCTGACCATGCAGTCCCTCAGCACAAGCTGACCGTCCTTAAAGTCCTTGAACTCTTCCAGGGTCTCGGTGAGAAAGTGGCTCTTCCTGACTGGGAGGTTCAACACTGGACAAGTGACTCTCTTTCCCATGTTCCATGTCTTGGAGAGCTATGACTCTGCACCATCTTGAGAGTGAACCTATTGTGTGAGATTGAGCTACCCAAGGGGCCTGAAAAAGAATTATCAGTGGCAAAGAGCCTGGGAGTGGCTTGCCACTACCCCAGCAAGCTACACAGCTATGGCAGGCAGTTGCAGTGAGCAGGGAGATGGCACGCTAACACAGTGGGAGGTTCAGGCAGCAAGAAACTTGGGAAAGTTGCTCAGAAGCAAGCTTCACCCCATGGGGAGAGAGACACTGTCAATTCTGCGCCCTGGTCAGATAAAACGACTCCATCCCTCAACTGACTACCACCTCCATCTAACAGATTCCAATATTAGAGGCTACAAGAAAGAAGCCCCTCCAAAATATTCTCTTCTTTTTAATCTTTTTGTGTGTGTGTGTGTGTGTGTGTGTGTGTGTGTGTGTGTAATCTTTTTTTTTTCTCCCTGCTGTGCAGAGGACTGAACCCAGGACTTTGCACGGAGTAATTGCTCTGTCGTGGCGTAGCACTCTCAACCTTTTACTTATTCTTTCATGGAGAAGGTATCACACAGAATTGCACAGGATGCCTCTGGCCTTGGGCTCAAAATCCTCCTGCCTCAGTTCCCAGAGACACTGGAGTTGCAGGGGAGCAAGCTGGTATCTACCTCTTTCATTTTTTTTTAATCTTCACTCTTTTATTGTTAATTTTCATTTCCTCATTTCCCATTTTTCTAATGTAATTTTTACCTTTCTTCATTTTTAGTTTTTAAAATCTTTTGCTGCCTGTGTATCTTTTTCTATTTACTGTATTTTAAATCTTTTTTTTTTTTCTGTACTGCTGGTTGTACCCAGGGCCTTGTGTTTGCATGCTTTGCAGTGCTGGACAACTGAGTTTCACCCCAGCACATTTTTTTTAACTTTTTTGAGATAGGGAATCACTAATTTATGCAGACTGCCTCTGGTCTCAAACTTGCGATCCTCCTGTCTCTGTCTCCCAAGTGGCTGGGATTACAGGCGTGCACCACCACACCCGGCTCATATTTTAAATCTTTACATACTATGACTTTGTGGTCATACTAACCACAAAGAGGCATTTAGAACACCAAAAAGACATGACCAGAAAATAACTTCCCCAGGACATATATTAAAATGTCAGTATTACAGAACAAAGAGACATATTAAAAGCTGCAATAGAAAAATACCAACTCACAAAGGAAAACCCATCAGAATTACCTCAGACTTGTTAGCATAAGCCCTAAAATCTACAAAAAGACTGGAATGATATATTTCCCGTCCTGAAAGTAAATAACTGCCAACCACAATTATTATATCTATCTAAGTTGTCATTTAAAATTGATGGAGAAATAAAGACATTCCAAAAGAGGCATACATTAAGACAATACATGACCACTAAGCCAGCACTGTAGAAGATACTTAAAGGAATCCTTACATATACAGGAAGAAGAAAGAAAGTCTCCACCATGAGAGCACAGGAAGGAATAAACTTCAGGGGTGGAACAGACAAACTAAAGAGAACTAGGATAGAATCAGTCATGTCTAACTTAAAAAACCAGCAAATTCTGAATATAAATGAGGGAGAAAGAAAAGAACGAACAATATATGAACCTAATGGAAAAATATGCAACACAGTTATAAGAACCAGCAAACCCTCTTAATAATAACTCTAAATATAAGCAGTCTCAATTCTTCAATTAAAAGACACAGATTAATAGACTGGATTAAAAAGCAAGATCCAACAATTTGGAGAAACACATCTCATTGGCAAGGACACCTACAGATTGAAAGTGTAGGAATGGAAATTGATATACCAAGCACGTGGCAGCCAAAAAAAGAAAAACCAAAACCAAAACAAAACACCCCCCCCAAAAAAAAGAAGAAGAAAGGAGTAACTATCCTTATAGCAGATAAAGTACACTTCAAGTTAAAACTAGTCTGAAGAGACAAAGAAGGTCACCACATATTAATAAAGGGAACAATCAATCAAGAAGGTTAACAATTATATATGCACTGGACATCAGCTTCATCAAAAATAAACAAACAACAATAAACACTACTAAAGAGAAAGGGATAGGAGGAGATACAATAATATTAGGTAACTTCAATATCCCAATCTCATCAATAGATGGAACATCCAGACAAAAATAATCAACAAAGAACTTTCAGAGTTAAACACAACCACAGATCAAGTGGCCTTAATAAATATCTACAAAATATTTCACCCAAAAGCAAAAGAATACACATTCATCTCAGCAGCCCTTGGGACTGTCTCTAAAATAGATCACATTTTAGGCCATAAATCAAGCTTCAACAAATAGAGAAAAATCAAAATAATTTCATGTATTTTATCAGACCATAATGGAATAAAGCTAGAAATGAACAGCAAGAGAAATTACAGAAACTATACAAATATATGGATAATGAACAATACATTCTTAAATGATCAATGAGAATTTGAAGAAATCAGAGAGAAAATAAAAATATTTCTTTGAATCAAACAAAAATGAAAATACATCCTACCAGAACCTTTGGGATACAGCAAAGGCAGCTCTAAGAGGGAAGTTCATAGCTATGAGTTCCTATATTAAAAAATCAAAGGGAACTTAAATAACTTAATGATGTACCTCAAGCTCTTAGAAAAAGAACAAACAAAACCCATAGCCAGTAAATGGAAAGAAATAATAAAAATCAGAATAGAAATTAATGGAGACTAATAGAACAAAAAGAATTCATGAAACAAAGAGCTAGTTCTTTGAAAAGATGAACAAGATCAACAAATCCTTAGCCAAACTAACCAAAGGAAAGAAAGAAAAGACTCAAGAAAATTATAGATGAAAAAGGGAGTATTACAACAGATACCAACGAAGTCTAAAGAATCATTAGGGAATACTTTGAAAAATTATATTCCAAAAATACTAGAAAACCTAAGTGAGGTAGATAGACACGTATGACCTGCCAAAATTAATTGGAGAAAATGTAAACAACTTAAACAGACCTGTAATGAACAAGATCAAAGCACTAATAAAGAGTCTCCTAACAAAGACAAGTCCATGACTGGATACACTCATAGCTGAATTCTACAAGACCTTTAAAGAAGAATTAACTGCAGTGCCCCTCAAGCTATTCCACAAAATACAAATGGAAGTAACACTACCACACTCATTCTATGATATCAGTATTACCCTGACAGCAAAACCAGATAAGGATATATCAATAAAGGAAAATTACAGACCAATTTCCCTGATGAATCTAGTTGCAAAAATCCTTAATAAAATACTTGTAAATCAATGCTGGACGCAGTGGTGCAAGCTTGTAATCCCAGTGACTTGGGAGACAGAGGCAGGAGGATCACAAATTCGAGACCAGAGGCAGTCTGTGTAATTTAGTGAGACCCTGTCTCAAAAAGTAAAAAAATGGGCTGGAGGTGCAGCTCAGTGGTCCATCACTTGCAAAGTATGTAAGTGCGAGGCCTTGGTTCACCCTCAGTACTGAAAAGAAAAACAACAACAACAAAACCAAAACAAAAACCTTGCACATCGACTTCAATAACACTTTAAAAAGATCACATACTATGATCAAGTTGGTTTCATTACAGATGCAAGGCATGCTCAACATATGCAAGACAATAAATGTAATATAGCATATAAATAGTTTCAGGAACAGAGATCACATGATTCTATCAATGGATGCAGAAAAACCTTCAACAAAGTTTAACATCCTTTTATGACAAAAGCCTTAAAGAAACTAAGAATTGAAGGAACATACTTCAACATCATAAAGGCAACATATGAAAAACCCATGGCCAACATCACACTAAATAGGGAAAAACTGAAAGCATTTCCCCTAACATTGGGAACAATACAAGGGTGTCCATTGTCTCCACTGTTATTCAGGTGAACTATTAGTTACAGCAATTAGGCAAGAGAAAGAAATAAAAGGGATTCAAATAGGAAAGAAAGAAGTCAAATTACCCCTATTTGTAGATGATATAATCCTATAGGTAAAAGACCCTAAAGACTCCAGCAGAAAACTCTAAGAGCTGATAAACACTTTCAGCAAAATAGAACTGACATACAAAAATAAATAGCTTTTCTTTATACAAATAATGACCAGAGAATGAAACCAGGAAAATAATCCCATTCAAAATAGCTTCAAAACAAGTAAAATACCTGGGAATAAATATAACCAAAGAAGTGACATCCTTCACAGAATGATGTTCTTCAGAGAAATAGAGAAAACAGTCCTACAATTCATATGGAAGCACAAAAGACCTTGAATCACTAAAACAATCCTAAGCAGAAAGAACAATGTAGGGGGCATCACAATTCCTGACTTTAAATTATACTACAAAGCTATAGTAACAAAATCTGTATGGTACTGGCACAAAAACAGACATGTAGAACAACAGAACAGAATAGAGGATCCAGAAATAAACCCATGCAGCTACAGCCACCTGATATTTGACAAAGGTGCCAAAAATGTAAGTTGGAGAAAAGACATCCTCTTCAATAAATAGTGCTGGGAAAACCCGATATTCTCATGCAGAAGACTGAAACTAGATCCCTCTCTCTCACCTTGTACAAAAATCAGCTCAAAACAAATCAAAGACCTTAATATGAATCCTAAGACTTGAAACTGTTAGAGGAAAACATAAGGGAAACCCTTCAAGACATAGGCATAGGCATAGGCAAGGACTTTCTGAATAGGGCCCCCAAAGTGTAGGCAACAATAGCAAGAATTGACAAATATGATTGCTTTAAATTAAATGACTTTTGTACAGCAAAGGACACAACTATCAGAGTGAAGAGACAGCCTACTGAGGGGAAGAAAATCTTTGCTAGCTATACATTCAGATAGGGGATTAATATCTAGAATTGTTGTTGTTGTTAGGTGCCGTCGAGTCAGTATCCGACTCATAGCGACCCTCTGTACAACAGGGGAAACACTATTGTCAGTGCTTCTTTGCTGTTCATAGGGTTTTCAATGACAGATTGATTTTTGGGAGGGGGTTGCCAGGTCCTTCTCCCAAGCCTACAGCTTCTGGTGTTCCCAGGCGGTCTCCCATCCAGGTACTAACCAGGCCCGACCCTGCTTAGCTTCCGAGATCTGATGGGATCGGATGCCACAGGGCTACAGCTGCAGGCAATATCTAGAATAGAAAGAGCTAAAAAATTCAACACTAAAAAATAGGTAAAAGAACTGAACAGAGACTTCTAAAAAAAAAAAGAAATACAAGTGGTCAATAATCATATGAATAAATGTTCAATATCCTTAGTCATCAGGGAAATGCAAATCAAAGTACCTTGAGATAACCATCTCACCCAAGTCAGAATGGCTACCATCAGCAAAACAAACAACAAATGCTCGTGAGGATGTGGGGAGAAAGAAACTCTACTACATTACTGGTGAGAATGCAGATTACAGCAGTCACTATGGAAATCAGTATGCAGGTTCCTCAAAAAAACTAAAAATAGAGCCAACATATGACTCAACTATACCACTTCTGGGCATGCATCCAAAGGAATAGAAGTCAATATACCACAGAGGTACCTGCTCATCCATGTTTAATCCATGTTTATTGAGGCACTAATCACAATAGCCAAGATATGCAATCACCCTAGGTGTCCATCATCAACAGATGAATGGATAGGGAAACTCACACACACACACACACACACACACACACACACACACACACACATAAATATATACACACACACACATATACATATATACACATGCGTACATGATGGCGTTTTATTCAGCGATACAGAAAGACAAATTTACAGCATATGCTAGAAAATGGATGGAACTGGAGATCATCATTTTAAGTGAAATAAGCCAGATCTGGGAAGCTAAACATCCTGTGTTTTCTCTCATATGTAGAAGTTAGATTTCAACATATATTCATTATTAAAACATACAGATCATGAAAGTAGAAGGAACCTCTGTAGGGAAAGATAATGGACTCAAACAAAGGAGGAGGGAGCAGGAAGAAAGGGTAATAGGAGAGAAGAAAAGAAATATCTCATGTCACACTTAGGGCAAAATCAGAATGTATATATATAGATACATATGCTTACAAAAAAGGCATGCAAGTAGAAGGGAGACCATTGGTGGGGAGGGAGGAAATGGAGGAAGGGGATAGTGAGAGAGTTAGGGTGAAATGAACACGAGCACGTACAATGGGCTGTATGTATAGAGATGTCATAATGAAACCCATTAAGTTGTATATTCAAAATTACAAATTTTAAAAGAAATATACAGAATTCCCTTTCTGATACAGAAGAATCAATGTGCCCAAGATGTAAATTCAAGATATATTAATAAAAATGTACATAGAACATGTGAGCCTTTTTGCTTTAATGTGGTCAGACCTATTCTGTTAAGTGTGTCTACTTCTGTACTTTGTTCTGGTTTGTGTTATTTGTTTCTTTGTTATTATTATTATTATTACTTTGTTTGTTAATTTTTTTACAGCACTGGGTGCTGAATCCATGCTAGTCAAGTGCTCTACCATTGAGCAACACTTCTTTTTTCTTTTTTATTTGAGACAGGGTCTCACTAAGATGCACAGGTTACCTCTGGTCTCGAAGTCCTGATCCTCCTCTCAGCCTCCTGAGTCATTGGGATTACAGGTGTGTGCCACTACACTGAGCTTGTTTTTTGTTTTTTTGAGACAAGGCCTTGCTAGAGAGCTCAGGCTATCCTCAAACTCAGTAGGCCAACCAAAGCTGACACCCAACTCAGAATCCTCCTTCATCTACCTCCTAAGAGCACAGGTTACAGGTTTGTACCATCATACCTGTTTATTTCTGAATAACATATCTTTAAGTATGTTATACAGAGGCTGAAAACCCACATAGAAAAGGCAATCACAAAGATATGAGACTGAAAACCCCCAGTTATGAAGAATGGTTCAGCGCACTAAAACGCTTGAAGAGTTGGCACATGAAAAAGACAAATATATCCTCTCTGTTGGCACAAGACAAAATAAGGGCCAACTGGGAAACTTTTCTGGAGCCAGATTTCTGATCAACAAAGTACAAATGCTAGGCAAGGAGGGATGGGTGCTCCCAGATTTGTCTGACATCACTGGATGAGTTTCTTGTCACTGGGTGTTGACACATAGTGTGAAAACTCTCCTACAGAAGATGCTTCAAGGGACATGCCTAGGACAAAGGCTTGAGCTCCTGACTTCCATGGATACGTCCATTTGTGAAACTCTTAAGATTTTGTAAGTGAGGGAGAAATTAACACCAAATAAAGGAATCCAAAGAAGTTGCACACTTTTCTATCTACATTTGCTTTTCCATTTTCTTAAGAATCTAAATTTATACTGAGATAGCAACAGTTATGACTTATTTCCCCCACATGTCTCTCAACTTGTTGTGCTGTGGGGCTTGAATGTTCCTATGATGCTGAAAGCTATGCCACTGATACTTCAGATGCTACCAGGGCCACTCATGGTGGGCAGATTTTAGCTGAGCTTCCAGACTAAGGCAGACTAGGAAGAAGGACCTGGCAGCCCACTCAAGAACAATTAGCCATTGAAAACTCTATGAATAGCAAAGAAGCATTGTCAAATGTAGTGTCAGAAAATGACCTCCCCCTTTCAGCTGGAAGATGACTGGGGAAGAGCTGCCTCCTCAAAGAAGAGTCAACTTTAATGATGGGAATGGAGTAAAGCCCCCGGGACCTCCTTTTGCTGATGTGGCATGACTCAAAATGAGAAGAGTACCTGCAACAATAGACTCAAACATAAAAAGGTCATGTGCATGGCACAGGGTTGAGTAGTTGTCTTGTACACAGAGATGCTATGAGTCAGACCTGACTCGACAGCATCTAACAACAACAAAACAAATGTAAGCCATATAAATATGAGAAAATAAAAACCCTTTTTTTGCCATTAGCAAACTTTTAAAATTAACTAAAAACATGATTTCACTTCCATATCATATTCATCTCTCTCAACACACTGCCCAACTGTAGTTTTTATTCCAAGGCAAGAATTTTATATCATATGTTGATTTATGTAATTAGCTAGTGGTATGTGTGTGCGTGTGTGTGTGTGTGTGTGTGTGTGTGTGTGTGCCTAACATTTGTACTTTGTTGATCAGAAATCTGGCTCCAGAAAAGTTTACCAGTTGGTCCTTATTTTGTCTTATGCAAACAGAGAGGATATATTTGTCTTTTTCATGTGCATAGTTTTGTGTTGTTTCATTTATGAAATTCTTCTGAAACCGAATTTAGGTCAATCATAAAGGTCATGAGAAATCCATTCTCATTATACTATAGCAACAACTACTTTGGTTCCATTTCTTCACTGATGCTCAAAACTCTTTTTTTTTCATTAACCTATTTGAATAACAACAACAGCAACAACCTACATATATTTTTAATAAGAGTCAAAGAAGAAGTGAAATTCTGAATTGACAAGATTCTAAATTAAAAATAGAGGTACAATCCAGTGCCATCGTGAAGAACTGTAATCCCAGAGACTTGGAGGACTGATGTAGAAGGATCTCAAATTTGAGGCCAGTGGCAGCAACTTAGCAGGATCCTGTCTCAAAATAAAAATGGGGCTGGGAGTCCAGCTCAGCTGTAGCTGTGCAAGGCCATGGGTTCGACCCTTTAGTACTGAAAAAAATATTGATGCTGATATGACTTTCTCAAATTCAACTTAGATTTATCGAATACATATCTTTAAAAAAGTAAACCATTCTTAACTGCTGTGATATTTTTATTATGATTATGAAAATTAAAAAATAAGTTATATTTTTGGTTAACATTCTTATGTTGTATTGTTACTGGGTGCCCTCAAGTCAGTATCTGACTCACAGCGACCCTATGTACAACAGGCAAAACACTACTGTCAATGCTTCTTGGCTATTCATAGGGTTTTCAATGTTGGATTGATTTTTGGGAGTGGGTTGCTGGGTCTTCTCCCAAGCCTATAGTATCTGGTGTTCCCAGGTGGTCTCCCATCCAAGTATTAACCAGGTCCGAGACTGCTTAGCTTCTGAGACCTGATGAGATCAGAAGCAATGTCGCTATGGCTGCAAGCAGCATTCTTATAAAAAACACAAAACTGAAACAAATTTGCAATTTAAAAGTAAAAAAAAGCTATACAAAATAATAAATTAAATGTACAACTTATTAAGTTTTTATATCAGCACTAAAAAGAAAACACAATATTAACTTTGTAAATCAAATTAATCACCCCACAGGAAGAAACACTAGTGTTCCGTGACACCCTCTAGTTCTGGTTCAAAACGATAGCCAAATAAATGCTACATTTCTGTCTCTCTGAGGCAACAGAATATGATGACACTGTTACTTAGAACATACTATGGAGGAGCTCTAGTACAGTAGCCATGAGTCTAATTCATTGTCACTCTTCCAAAAATAAACAATGATGAAATTTTCAAAAATAAGTTTCAATTAAGTACCTTTCTCTATTTTTTGCTTGTTGTTAGGTGCCATCGAGTCGGTATCCGACTCATAACGACCCTCATAGGGTTTTCAATGGCTGACTGTCTCGGGATTGCTTTGGGAGTGGATTGCCAGGCCCTTCTCCCAACTTTTTGCTTAGAACTGATCTTAAATATTAGTCTAGAAAAATGTCATCACAACTCCACATGTTTAAAATCCATATTTCTTAGGAACAGAGTGGTCAATTGCCTATATACCAATTAAGTCATTAAAATGGTTTTATTCAATGAATCAGTGAATAATTATCTAGCAGCATTTTCTTAGAAGTGATCACCAATAAGCTTTGAAAAAGACCTTCCTAAATGGCAACTTGACCATCTGCTATCACCAGGATATGCAGTATGTTAGTCTTCATACAGAAAGTACCCAAATGAAAAAGGGGATGAACATGAGTAAGAAAGCTGCAAAGACAGGGAGAGCTGGAAGCCCTTGGTTTAGGCCTTCACTTCCATTTTCACACTTTACACACCACATAATTAACTTTTAAGTAGCAATGCAGACATACACATGCGAACACACACAAACACATACACACATACGATCTTTATTACTAGATCTCAGGAATAACAGGCCAAACACAGGCTAAATCCTAACTTTTGGGAAATCTCTGTGATTCCTTCCATAAATAGTTCATAAACTTCCACTAACTGGATTTCTGGGGCTGAGATTTAGTTCAGTTGGTAGGGCAGCACTCTGCAGTCTCTGAGGTCCTGAGCTTGATTCCCAGCACCACAAAAACGGGCGAAGGACGTGGCAACACCTTCCCGAGGCAATCCTGAAACATTCAGCCATTGAAAACCCTGTAAGGGTCGCTATGAGTCAGACACGACTCGACAGCATCTAACAACAACAACAACAACTGGATTTCTAGTTATTGTCATAGTTTCCTTTTCCTGCAACATAGATCAAATAATATTATGTTAACCTATGAGACAATGACAGATCAAGGCAATAGTCTCAACATCATACACTACATATACTTTAACTTCATCTACATAATTCCAAAACATCTTTCACTCAGCCTCTGCTTCTAAGAAACAAGACATGGTTAGGGATTGAGGTGATGATGGGCATTCATAAAATCAATCATTGCGTCTTAGGGAAATAAAGTTGCCCTCTCTGAAACACTTTTACTTGCACTTTTCACCTGGTTCACATTTTAGTACTTTAAAATCAAAGAAAATATAAATTAGTGCCTGAAATATATTCCATTATTTTAACTCACTTCTAAGGAAATTTGCCTTCCTTTTAACTTTGATCTAGAACTCAAATAAAAATAAAAAGCCATTGTTAACATACCTGTCATATCCCAGAGGTTGAGGAGGATGACCAGTAAATTTGGGACTGCTTCGTAAAATTGTATTCCCTGGTGATATATTATTTAGGCGCTGTAATATATAATTATTTAATATTCCATGTGAATACTTTATACATCCAAACACACAGGCAATTTAACTTCTAATGTTATGAAGGTTTGGTATTCTACATGAGCAAATGTGAGTATGATAATCATTTAGAAAGCTCCAGCAAAGATAGCTGACCACTCCTCTCTTTCTTTACCCTCATTCTCAGATCTTAATTCTAAACTCCACTGTATATTTCATAAAGGGGCACTCTGGCTCCCCAAACGTGACAGGACCTGATAACATCAACTTTCTTGGATTTAATTCTTCTCTTGACCTAGTCATAACTTGGCTCAGTGACTGAGTCTTCTATATCCAAGTATGACACAGGAAACTTACACTTGAAACTGAGCCCTAGAAGAGGGAGAAGAGGCTTCAGGGAAAATGCAGTCTTAGAGAGAACCTCAAAATTCCAAATGGGGCCTATTAGTGTTTGCAGGTGGGTTTGAAATCCATGGCCCTCATCCTGACAATCTCACTGTGAAAAAGAATACTCAACATCTTTATACTCACCCCTGCCAGAAGCACCTCTCCCTCCTCTTGACTGGTAAGACTTTATTTTTACCCCCACAGAGTTTTCCACTTTTTCTTTTATATATTTATATATTTATGTTTATATATTTATATATGTATATATGTAAATGTACATGTATATACACATACATATATATACATAAGAAGGGCCTGGCAATCCACTCCCAAGGCAATCCCGAAACAGTCAGCCATTGAAAACCCTATGAGGGTCGCTATGAGTCGGATACCGACTCGACGGCACCTAACAACAACAACAACATATATACATATGTGTACGTGTATATACATATGCATATATACATATACATATATGTGTATATATATATATATATTTTTTTTTTTGCAGTACTTGGGGGTTGAACGCAGGGCCTCGCCTTTGCATGCTTTGCCAATTGCTGTACCACTGAGCTGCACCTCTAGCCCATTTTTTAACTTTTTGAGACAGGGTCTCTCTAAATTACACAGATGGCCTCTGGTCTTGAACTTGGAATCCTCCTGCCTCTGCCTCCTGAGTCACTGGGATTACAAGCATGTGCCACTGCACCTGGCTTTTCTTATATTATACTTTTCTTATATTTCTTATATCATCTATACACACCTAACTTCTTACTACTTTATAACTCTTCCAGGGCAATGATCACAACATATGCATATTTCTCTAGTTTCCTAAAATGTCTCATTTAAGAGTTGGCTAACATCAAGGCATTTATTTCTCCAGATGGATAGCATGTTTTTAATTTGGAAAAGTGAGGTCTTTTTTTTTTTTATTTCATGGGAAGAGCTTCTAGTTATTTTGAAGATCCACATGAAATTATCTTCCAAGGTATGATTTTCATGACCTCCAAAATAATCACCAGAAAGAACAAAATATACAGAAGATGCCAAAAAATGTATATACATCTTGAGATAAAAACTTTCCATTCTGTCATTTTACAAATGTGTTGCATGCTTATTCTGCTAACGCCTGTCTCATATATACATTGTTAGGTAGACTTCTATGATGAGCCTGTAAATTTTTCCAACACCATAGCAGAAGAAGCAAACTTATAGCAATGCAAGGCCTCCCAGAGGTTCTCATGTGCACATCATTCATAGTACCATTCATTTCAAATTTATGATGAATACAAGCAATTTTTAGGCATATTGGAGGTCCTGTAGCATCCTAATGCCTTGAATGCTGTTATACTTCCACAACATTCTCAAATTTCATATACCAATTCAAAATGGTCATGTACTTCTCAAATGATAACTATACTTCCACCTTTTTCTTTTACTGTCCTGCCTGTCACATGGCGGAGGTAGCAGTCATTTGATTAATGCTATCTTCTAAGCAAATACAATGTTAAACATCGCTACCATACTTCAATTCAACTTCGAAAAGCAATGTAACAAGATAACCTCTCTTAAAATACATATACAAGTTTTTGGCAGTCCCAATATTATAAAATGACACCACCTACCAAAGATCTATTGAACTTGCTGTAACTGTTTTCCAGGGCACTTCTGAGGCCATCATTACTGTCATGGAGCTTCCGGTTAGCTGTTCTACAGAATAAAGAAGTAGACAGACACAGAAAGTATTAGTGGAAATAAATGTTCTCACTTTCTTTTCAGGTAGTGATGCTCAAAATGTAGAATTACCGACCACCTTTTGCAACCTTCCACCACTTCCTTCTAAGAAACTGAGAGCACAATTCATTACTCAAAGTACAACTGAATTGATTAGTTATCTCTCTTGAAAGGTCTCAGGGTATTTTAGGAGTGAATTGGCTGTACTGTGGAACTCACTCTTCCCTGAAGAAGCTCTCCTGTTGAGAGGTTTCATGCAGGTCCCAGTTCCCAAATGCTTGCAGCTGGTCAGCCAGTTCACACACCCCCAGCAGCCAGGCATAGATGCAGGGTGTCACACCATGCTTTATCCCCCTGGCTACTCCTGAATCCTTCTTGCAGGCTGGTGGTACATGTGTGCCAAGTAAATACTTAGAAATTGGCCTCAGACAGATCTGGGTTCATATCCCAACTCAGGTACTTACTTTACATGATTTCATGAAAGTCACTTAACACCTGGGCTTCCCTTAGGTACAAAAGGAGGATAATAAGAGGGCCCTGGCCTCAAAGAGTGGCTGATCTTTCCCTGCTTATGGCTTCTTCATCCTTCAGATCTCAGCTCACTGTCACTCCCTGCCTGCCCAGGAACACTGCCTTCTTAGATAGGCCACAGCTCCCCCTAGGGGCCATGCACCTTTCCTTTGCTAAATCTCTCATTTGTCATTTTGCATTTGTTGCTATAAGTACTAATCAGTACAGCAGAGAAGCACTGACACTAGTGTTTCCCCTGTTGTACAGAGGGTCACTATGAGTCGGATACCGACTCGACGGCACCTAACAACAACAACAACAATCAGTTTCTGTCTCCCTCCTCTGGACTAGCCCCATTCACAAATCTACTGAATGAATGAAAGCAAAAAATGAATTCATAAGACTATTGTAATAAATGAGCTGTATAGTTGTCACAGGTAAGACTTAATAAATATTCAAACATGGTGGGGAAAAAAAAAACAAAAACAAATCAAGCCTGACCTTACTTCATTTGGTGAATTGAATACAGAACAATATACTCTCTTAGTGAAAAGGAAGAAAAGGAAGAGGGGGGTCAAAGTTTTGTGGGGAAAATCCTTAGAGAATAGAATTACTACAACTTAGTTGTGAAGTTGAGAGATCAGGCATTTTGTAGCGAAGAGAAGTAAAAAATCTATGAAAAATACACCTGTAAACAAGCATAATAAATTGGGAAAGAATGATGGCGTAGGCACCATCTTGTGATCTTTACCGGTGTGAGAAGCCTGACAAGCTCTCAGTGTGCAGAGAGGCAGAAAAAACTGCAAGGTCAGGGCTGGTGTTCTTCACAGAGGCATACAAAAGACATACTGGACCCAACATCTGACCTCAGAGAACTCTTAATGACTACACTTTATTCCCTGCATTAGAATGACTTATTTCGGATCATGTGCATCGGAAAGCTAAGTAGGGTATGCTGAACTTAGAGAAATGAGAAGAATATGCTGAACTGCAAACCTGGTCTTTAGAATACAGCAACTCATGCTATATGTGGCACATGTTTTACAAATAAAAAGTAGATAAAAATGTACATGTAATGAGCATTTTATTTGAGAACTTACTGGAGGATTTCAATTTGCCTCTCAAGACTATTGCGATCTTCTGTGTATTCTCGGATTAGTTCCATATCCCTGCAAAATTATATATTATGTTTAAATAAGAATGAGGCACCAAGTCCTGCCTCACCCAAATCTACCTTTGCAGGTCCTTTTCCATCTTTTCAAAAGCTGTGTGTCCCTGACTGTGGTTTCATCTCTCCCAGATGCTCCTACTCTGTCCCCTGTGGTGTCAGAGCCTCCTCTCCCTTCAAGACTCCACAGATCCACTCACATCCTGTGCAAAGCTGGGCCTGGCATCTGACACAGTCAATGTAGAGTGTCATCCCCTGCTCAGCACCCATCAGCTCTTCCCACCAAACCCACAGGCATGGCTCTGTCCTTTCTGAGACTGAACTCCAACTGCTCCTGAGTCCATCTCCCAGGCAGTCACCTAAAGATCCCCTCAATCCTTAGAATCTTCTCTGTTCCTTCCAAGCTCCACCTATTTTTTCCTTTCCTTTCTAGTGACTCCTTCTCCAACCCTGCCTCAGACTCACACCTGCTCTCTTCCTTCTTCATCCTAAACCACAGAGGAAGCTATGACCAGCTTTCTCAGTTAAGGGGAAACTCATAGGCAATCCCTCCGTAGCTTGCTTATACAGGTCGTGGCTTGCTCCTCAAACCCCGCACTCAGAATACATGTCTCTCACTTGCAGGCCCATGGCTGAGCTGGCAAATCCCTCACCAACTTCCAAAAGGCTATTAAATTTTTTGTCTACTGTAATCTGTCTATTTATATTCAGACGATAAAGCTAAATAATTTCCAATTGTCTGTAAGAATTTAAGTTCCTTAGCCAAAAATTCTGGGCCCTTATAGTATATCCGTAAGCTAGCTTTTAAACTTCTAATGTTGATTTTTTTTAAACATTTGCTTTCTTATCCAAAGTATGTCTTTTTGTCCAGGAATCTGACCACCTTTTCCTAAGCCAGTCTTATCCCTCCCTGTGTTCTTGCCTCTCGTCTGGTTATTTGCTCACCTGGGACATCTCTGAGACTCTCTTTGCTATCTGATAGGGCATTCTGTGTGTTGAAGAAGTAAATGCTAGTGAAGTACCAAGGACAATGCCTGGCAGGTGGCAGTGTTGCCAGCTTCAGGTGCTGATGTTGCTGCTACTGCTGCTTCCTGACCCTCAACCAGCACAAACCTGTCCCTCTGTCTATGCTCACCTCGCGTTTCCTCTCTGACAAAGATTAACTGAAGAGAATAACTCTGTGATCACACAGTAATTAATACAATCACGAAACTGCTAGTGGTATTGGTTCTGACATTGCTTAACTCTTACACTGTTTATAATCTTTTTGTTTTGGCTTTCCCAAGTACGTTGGAAGTTTTCAACAAGCAAAGACCATATCTTTTCTTTTTATTTTATATACTCCACCCTCATAACACTTTTTCTAGCTTGGGAATCTAGATAAAATATACTCAATAAAAGTTTCACTGTTTTCTATAAGAAGGACTTAATTCTGAGTAAAGTTTAAAAATAAAAAGTATTTCCCCAAGTACACAAGTATAAGGATTATATTTGCTATCCCTATAAAAATATCCATGTATATATCTCTTACGTATCAGTACATGACCCTCTGTGTATTAAATTCTGTTATTAATACCATACTGCAAAACTAAAGCATAGAAAAATAAAACGTCTCACTTAAGAGGTTCCCATTTTTAGGTTTTAAGTTACGACTTCTACCAGCAAAACACTTTAATAACAGGTATTCACTCTTGACATCTTAGGCCTATTCTTCCAGCTCCTATTTAATGCAACCATTTATTAAGCCCTGCATTGTCCAAAGCACCCAATAATTATACCAATTAATCTGTGGTTTTTAAAAAAATTGCACACATGCATGCACACATACAAACTAGGAAATCTGTCACTAAAAGTACAATCTTTAGGAAGTAAAGGATATATTACCAAAGTTAATGAATAACTCTTTATTGTTACATAGCCAAGCTTCATTCTGATGGATGATTACTTAAGTAAATGTTGCAGTCCATGAAAAAATACACAGCTTCATACCTTTCTGAATTCAGACTCTGGTCAGCATAATCACTTTTCAAAGCATCTAGTTCACTCTGAAGAAAGGCTATACTAGTCTGTGCTTCTAAAAGTTCTTTCTTAACTTTCTGGTTTTCCTAGAAAAAAAGAACAGAGCTGAGACCCGGGTGTTAGATTGACAGTTTCTTCCTCCTGAGAGAAATGAAACAAAACTGCAGTGTGACTCTCCACATGGTCACTCCTATCCTTCCCCATTTCTTCAAATTTTATCATTCAAAGAACTAATAGCTTATTCAATTATAATAAATTATTAATGTGTCAAAATTCTAAATGTTCAATGTTGTCCCTCACCTTTTTATATTTAACTCTTGTTACCAAACAACAGTCAAGAGTTTATCATGATGTACTTTAACATGTTATCAGCAAATTAACTGAGACCAAACATTTGAACATCTGCTTTAGAGAGAGGTATAAAATTACTGATAAACTTTCTGTAAGATTAATTGTACCTATACCTGGATACACAGGCTACTTTTTAATAATAAAGGCTATCATTTAACATTTTAAAGTTGTGTGTTTAAAAATAAACCAATGTGGCTAGAAAATTTCTACTTTTTTTTTCTTTTAAAAAAAAAATCACTGGAAGCTTCCAGTCAAAGATGGTGGACTGACTACATGAGTCTGTCATTTTTGCCATCTTAAATGCAAATAATATGAAATAACAAAGGAAATGGATCAATAATGGTTAAAGGAATGGAAGAGGGGCCTGTGGGCGGTCAGATGACTTAAACATATTTCTAGAAAACAGAAACCAGGGAAGAGAATCAGGGAAAGGCAGTTGCTATGGCCTGGATTTAACTTAGGCGTGTCCACCAAACGTTCATGCACTGGAAGCTTTGTCCCCAGTTTGGTGGTGTAGAGGTGGTATGGAACCTTTAACAGGTGGCACCTACTGGGAGCTCTTTATGTCAACTGCTGCCTTCAGAAGTGATTTGGGGACTCCCATGGCTCCGTGATCCCTCCCTCTCACATATACTCCTGCCAGAAACAAGCCGGTGCTGGTGCAATACCCTCGAATATACAAGAGGATGAGCTAAATAAATTTCTTTTCTTTATAAATTTAGCCTGCCTTAGGTATTTTGTCATAGCAACAAAAAAAGCACTAATACAGCATTCTACAAGAAGTATGTTGAAGATTCTGCTGTAGAACACCAAACAGAGCAACTAGCCAGGCCAAACCCCAGAAAGTGGGAATGAGAAGTGAGGCTAGAAATAGAAATTACAGTTGTATTAAGGTGCCCCACCCAAGTCTATTCCCTCACTTACTCTAGCAACAAGACTCCTATAAGAAAAGCTAAAGTTATTCTTTGACTACCCCTGCCCCAGTCATTCTGGGAATCAGGTCCCCACAGCCTGACAGTCAGCTTTATGCACAAAGCCCCTAGGAAGATATTCTCTTAACAAGAGACCTCGGAGTAAGCAGATCTATTTAGCTAGTTACACAGGAATCCTATACCACCTACCTAAAAAGATCAAGCCAGTTCTTCAGAATCAAGCCAGAATTTTGGAAAAATATTTAAAATTCAGCTAGAAAAACAAATAAATAAACCCTAGAGGAGTACCAAAAAAGCCTACTTTCTAGATAAACTTTCAAGAAAATGTGATGTGAAAATAGACATATTCAAATCTTCAAAAACTGAGAAAATTTAAATCTCACATAACTTCTCTGCAGAAGTTTCTTGAGGATGTACTATAGCAATATAAAAATGAAAATTCAGAGTGGAGAAAACTGTAATATGCAAAATATTGCACTTCAATGAAGGAACAAATAAAAAGGAATTCCAAGATGACTTGGGTGGGTATCAAGTTTTTTTTTTAAATCAGGCCTATAAAAATCAACACTTCATGAGCTCCAAAATTAATATTTTCAGGGAGGGGAATATTAAATTTCACTCATTAGGAAGAATACATAAGAACTCTTAAAGTATCAGTGATAGCCTAGAGATGGTTGAGTTTCTTTTTACAATAGGAAATCGAGAACTCCATCAGAAAATCTAACAAAAACAAGTAGCTCTACAAGAAAATCCTGATAACATGTAAAGCCAACTAAGATATGGCAAAAGTTGGAAATGGTGGTGTGTAAAGGGGATTCCTTTAACTGTGAGTGGGGAAACTTCTCTTTTGAGTGGCATAGGAGTAATAACTGACAAGAAAGAAAGGCAGTCCTAGCTCACTTCTTCACTCTGTGGTGAAAATATTTAAGTCAAAATAAAGAAAACATTCTTTTTTTGCTTTTAATTTTTGGAATCAATCTAAAATCAACATAAAGAAAACTCAGTAGTGATAAAACACCAGATGGAAAGTTACCAATTTTTGCAACAGAAAAAGTAAAGATATGGTTGGCAAAAGATAGAAGAGTGACAGAAAAAGGAAAGCCAGAGGAGGAAAGGTGGGGCAATGAGATCCTCATCATACAAAGCCAGTGATACAGGTCATAGCTGGTGCTATAGGAATGGAGTTAACTACTCAGGGAAAAGTTTAGGCACCATGTCTTTATGACTTTAAATAAAAATAAATAAATAAAATCATTCCTAATAGGTGGAATATCATTGGTGGAAAAACCTCACGTATAATACCTTTGCTCAAAGGCATTGTAAAGACTTTCTGTAACTGTAGTACCAATTTCTCTTTACCCTTCTATTCACGGAACACTGTGTATGTCACCTAACAAGGGATGTACTTCTCAAAGCGAAAAGGTGATTCTTACCATTGATAAATCATAAATTTGTTTTTTTAATGCTGCCACATCTTCCTTCTGACTTATGTTTTTTGATTGTTCTTCGAGCTGAAAAAGCAAATGAAAGCTGTGCATTTATAAACTCACTTTGAATTGCTTTGGTTAAACTTAGGACTATTCTTGGATACAGATGCCATATCTATAATTCTAGAAGTCTTTAATTTTCAACATTATACAACTTTATAAATCATTAAATGACATAAAACCTGTGAGGATTTGAACATGTGTTCTAAATGATTTAAACATTTGAAAAAGAGGTTTTATTATCAAATGATTTTTCCTGGAAACAATGAAAAGAACCTTTCTGGAAACCATTCAATTATAAAGCAATCCAATTCTTGCTTTGCTCAGTTATCCTACATAAGAATCCGGACATTCAAATTCTCTTATAGTCGCTACACTTTACTTTCTATTCTGCATTATAATTCTTTTATGAAGGTCTTACCTACCCTTCTGAAGTGTAAGATTTTTTAAGAGCAGAATTAGGTGTCAGACTCACTTATGTTTTCTTTATGGTAAGTTCAGGAAATGCTTACAAAATAACTGAAATCAATATAATCTAAGCACGATGTGACACTAAACACACAAATAATTATGGAAGTGTGGGCATAATCTCTACTTGCTGGTTGACTCATTAGTATTCCTAGACTAAACTGGTTCAGGAATATATATAACATGGAGAGCAAAAAATCTTTCCTAGAAGGTAGGCCTGGTGGTGCACACCTGTAATCTCAGAATTTGGGAGGTAGAGGCAGGAGGATGGTGAGTTTGAGGCCAGGCTGGGGTACACAGGAGCTGGGGGTGCAGCTCAGTGGTAGAGTACTTGCTTAGCATCTGTAAGGCCTTGGAGTCAATTTCCAATACTGAAAATAGGGCACTTTTCTACATAAAGTTATGTCTCAAAACTGTGGAGACATGAGGGTATCCACTTATGGAGTGTTTAAGCATCAATAAAAATACCTCCCACATTTTACCAAGTCTAAGTACTTTGACTATGGACTTTCTTCCTCTTTCCAGATGGTATCAATAGAGGGTTTTTGCACAGCTATGTTATGACTGCCATGTGGCTGCCTATGACCGAGAAAAGTCACTGATTTTAAGACACATTCTGACTTCACAGAAGAAAAATTATGGGGAAAATGAGTTTCTCAGAATCAATGACATAAGTTAATGGCATCATAATAAATTTGTAAACTTCTCTGTGATTTTATTACAGCATTTAACATACTCTCACATGAATTATCTTATTGTTTCACATAACAACCATGTTAGGGCAGGAAATCTGGTATTAAATGAGAAAGCACAGTTATCAGCTGTGTGACTCTAAATGAGTTATTTGCCCTCTCTAGAACTCAGTCCTTATGTGTAAAAGCACAATATTCATACCTGCCTCAAAGAAATGTTCAGAATTAGATCTTTTTAATGATGGAAAAGAGTTTAATAAACTGTAAGGTCAATAAAATATCATTTCTTATGGTTAGGTACAATGGTTTACTATTAATCATATTTTACAGATGAGAAACCCTAGATCAAAAAGTGAAGAGAATTGTCCCAGGCATTATGGGAAGAAATCAGTACAGTCTCAATAAGGATGCAGGCCTCACCACCTTGACTCATCATGTTTCACTATTCAGCTTTTTGTAATATGCTGTATCAGGACATACTTTTTTGTACACATCCTGAGTCTAAAGACTTGGAAGCCACAGAGATAAGTGAAGACAGTGACTAGAAGAATCTATGGCTGTGGCATGAATAGGAGACTGGTCCATCAATTCCATAATGATGGTCAAATTTTGAAAATTAGACATAAGGTAGACATGGATGATAATTTTCCAGAAGATTACTGGAGAAAATTCTTAATCATCCCAGATGGTTAAATTGTCATCACCTACAAAATACACTTAATTGTCATTTAATCTCATTGCACTTGCCAGATGATTATTTTTTAGTTATATTTTTTACTTAAGCTACTTCCATTAGTTGTGGAAACAACCACATGCTAGAAGTCAGTCAAATCCTGTGCTGGAGCCAGCTTGTACCAGCAGGTGAGAGTCTACTTCAAGCATCAGTTCTCAGCACTGCATTTAGTGATATCAACTTGATAGGTGAAATCAGTAACAGTGCAAGTATTTACACCATGAAAATCAGAAAATGCTTCAACTCCCCTTTCCCACTTTTGCCTACCTCTAGAGCCACTTGTTAGTATCTGGCAATACATTACTGAGTGGAGCCAGTAATTAGACTAAGTAAAGAACAAGCCACAACCCAACCATATTTTTGCTCTTACTCTTGCTGATGAGGTGTCCCCTACATCTGGAACTTCCTACTTAAATGATCAATATTCATTTCATTTAATAAATATTCACCAAATACCTGCCACACACTTTGTAGTAAGTTAGGGGTAGGGATAAAGATATACCTGACAGAGAACGGTAATGCTTCACTGCCATGCAGCAGGTGGTCCACTGGACAAGAGGGACATCAAGGCACTTGGTTGGTGATGACTAAAGAAACCAAATGGGGGGGGGTGATGAACCACTGTTCAGGGGATCAGAAATGTTTATTAGATCTATACAAAAGACAGATGGCCCCGGAAAAATAAGAGGGACTCAAATACCCTTAAAAATAAGTGTTTCCAATGAGTCAATTAGAATCTGAAATTTAATTCTATCTTCCATTTCGATATGATTCTAGATGTTTTTAGTTATAAGCAGCTTACACACACTGAGATATGTAGGCTGTTCCTAGAAGTCTAGCTGCCACATACCTACCTTTTTTAGTTTTTTAATTGTCACTTGCAGGTCTCCTACTTCGGTTTCATACTGACGTCTGAGGTCACTGAGTGCTTCCTCAGCTTTGCGTTTTTCCTACCAAAAAAAAAAAAGATTGTTGATTTACATAGGTTCTGCTTCTTAAACAGCATCCACAACCACATAAGTGAGAAGCATTTCGAATTAATCTAAGCTGATTTCAAGTCTCCTACACAGAAGGGTGAAAAGGTTTGGCCGAAGGAAAGCCAATGGCCTTAGGGGCAGCAGTTCTGGAATTGAAACCTACAAATGTGCAGGAACTGCAGAATACCACAATCTACAAACCCAGATCACCTTGCAGTGAAATCTCTAAGACTAGTACACTGTGATAAAGAGCCATAGCACACCAATTAGTTAGGTAACTAGTTATTCCCATAATTAACTTAAACACATGGCACAGCTATGGGCTTCAGTGTTTGCCTCAGTCCTATTATATGTCAGGACACAGGAAGGGATAGTAGATATATCTTTTTCCTATAGTCTATGCATTATCTAAATTCAGACTTCATCACTGCAAATTTCCATCCAGAGTGCTTCCCCATAGGCTGACAGTTATATGTTGTTTAACAACAGGGGGATAACCTGAGAAGTGTATTATTACGTGATTTTGTCATTGATTGAACATCATAAAGTATACTTAGACCAACTAAGATGGCTACAACATCACCAGGCATTGTAGTATGTGCAGCCCATTACTGGCCAAGATGTCATTATGCAGTACATGACTATACTTCTCAAATTCAAATATGCCCCTTTAAGTTTCCCTAGAACACACAATGACAAAAAGGTGCCCCAGGGGCCAGGGGGCTGCCATCCAGAAGCTCCCATGGGCTAAAACATTTGTAAATTTCTCTTTTATCCTGACAAATTATATCATTGTATATCCTGTGCTCACTATTTGAATTCTTTTATGTTAATAACCAGGGAAATATTCATTGATAGCCTACCACATATCAAGACTGGTTCTAGGTACTAGAAACACAGAGACAAAACAGGGGACAATGCAAACTTATGCTTCATGCATTCTCATGGAAAAAAATTAGGAAAAATAAAGATAATTTCAGGAAGTGAAACCAAAGGAGGAACAACAGGGAGAAGAGACTGGAAGCTGGTTTGAACAGGGGGCAAGGGTGTACCTCTACAAAGGACATAATCCCACATCTGAATACCTGCCGGAGTTCCAGGGTCTTACTACCCTTACTGGCTGTCACGTTTGGGCTTAACCTGTGTCTCTGTTTTCTTTTTCTTTTTCTTCCTTCCTTCCTTCTTTCCTTCCTTTTCTTTCTTTCCTCTGTTGCCCCAGCTGGCCTCAAACTCCCAATCCTCTTGCCTCAACCTCCCAAGTACCTTAGATTACAGGTATGGACCACCACATCTCGTTATCTCCATTTTCTTATTGGATGATTGTAAGAATTAAGTAATCTAAGTAAATTAAATAACCCATGAAAATTAAATAACTCATTAAATTAATAATCCAAGTAAACTAAATACTCCATGCAGATTAAATGATCCACATGAATTAAACAAGGCAAATTAAATAATCCATGTGAAATGCCTAGCAGGAAAGCAAAAACTTCCCTAATGGTAATATTTTTAAGCTGTTATCTTGACTTCATTCAGCTTCACAGATGAGGCAATAAATATTGCTCAATTCATGGGTAGATCTAGACACTGAAGCCTCACAATGAGGTTCTAATTCCAGCAGTCTTCACGACATCAAAATCAACTTGGAGACAAGTCCCTTTACTGGATCAATGACCACAAACCCAAAGATAACTTGTATGGTTTGACAATGTCAGTCCGAGCTTAATAAAGGAAATTTTTACTACTTATTTTATTTTATTCCCAACCTGCAACAGGTAGACAGATGCTGGGAGACTGAACAGGTTATTACTGTAATATACGTGAGAAATGGAGGTGGTTCAGATCAGCTTTTCACAAACTTCCAGCAATATAAATTGAAGGTATATTTTCCAGCTTCTTCTATGAGATCAGCATTAGCCTGATACTCAAATCATGCAAAGACATTAAAAGAAAACTATAATATCTCCTATGAATTGAAAATATGCATTCTCAGAAGCAAATATGATGAATAAAATTTAGCAAACTGAATTCCACAATGTCAAAGAATAAGAATATAGCATAACTAACTGGAATTCTTCTCAGTAAGGCAAAAAAACAAAAAACAAAAAAACCCACATCATCCAGATTGGAAAGAGAAATAAAACTGTTTTTATTCATATATTATGATCAAACTAAGAATTTATCAAAACTACTGAGTGTAAACAACAGAATGTAAGACCAAGATTAAAAATCAAATATAATTCTATATATTCACTAAGAATAATCAGAAATTAAAATTTTAATGACATATTCTCAGTAGCATCAAAATATGACATACTTAGAAATAAATCTAAAGAAAATATATAAAATCTGCTCATTGAATTCATAAAACATTGCTGAAAAAAAATAAAGAAGGCCTAGATAAATGGAGAGATGACTCATGTTTGTAGATCAAAATATTTACTATTGTTAAGATGACAATAGATCCTCAACACTGATATAGTCATTAGAGCAATGTAATTAAAACCATCCCCAAATTCCTCTACATACAGTACACACTAGAATGCTAAAAGAAAGAACTCTCATACTCCATTGTACAGTGTACAACCACTTGGAAGTCAGTTTGGCAGTGTCTTACAATAATAAGCATACACTTATACAAATGATTGAGTCATTCCATTCTAGGAATTCACTCAAGAGAAATAAAAGTATACATCTACCTAAATTCTATACATGTATATTCATAGCAGTTTAATTTTTAATTGCCCAAACTGGAAATAACTCAAATGTTCTTCAATAGATGAACAGATAAACAAACTGTGGTATATCTATACAATGGAATACTATTCAAATACAAAATAGAATGTATATTGGAATATGGATATATCCTAAAGTAATTATGCTGAGAAGAAAAAGCTAGACAAGAAATAGTACATACTGTAAGAATTTGAAAAAGTTCAAAGTAATGTATGGTGACAAAAACTAGAACAGTGGTTGCCTGGCAAAGATAAACAAAGATGGGAGGAAACAAGTATAACAAAGGCACCTGAGGAAACTTCTGTGAGGGCTGGCAACATCTATGATCTTGCTTGCAAAGTGGCTTCACAGTACATACCTATGACAAAACTTAGCATATTCTATAATTTAAATATGTAAAGTTTATTGCATGCCAATTATACTTCAATAAAGCTGTTACAATAAAAAAACCTAAGTGAAACAAAGCACTATAAACTGTGTGCAATAGAAGTCAAGGTCAGGAAGGAGTAACTATGGCTAGAGAACTAGGGGTGGGAATCAAGTGTAAGGTGGAGACTTTCTCTGAGCATAGCAGAGTTTGGGAAAGTGGAAAGGAGTGGGCAACAATCATCAAGGCAATGAAAACAGGTGACATAAGAGCAGAGGCATGAGAAGTGATGCTGCTGCGCCAGGGCATAGGGCACAGACCCTGGGCAGCTGACAAGAGCCAAGTAACTAGAGGGAAGTCGGGGAAAATCTTCACTGACCCAGAACACGCCATTCCAGAGAGACTGTGATTAGAAGGGTGTGAGGTGGGTGCTAGGAAGGGCTGGCAAATAGGTTTTCTCCAGTGCCAAAGCTGCTTAGCTGACAATAAGGTCCCAGACTGGTGTACTGAGGTTTCAGGGTACATGTGCACACAGCAACGGGGTGCCCACATATGCTGCCACTATAGAATACAGAAATGAAGCTGTGAATGCCATGGATTTTATACTCTAGATTGAAGCCAGGAAGCTCAGGAAGATGTTATAATAAACAAGACATAAAGATGTAAGAGGTAGGGGGCCATGACAATATCCCCATTAACAACAACTAGTTTGTGGGGCATTGGAGAAGCAATGAGATCTGATGACAAAATAACACATGTACCTGGTAACTGTTTGATGAATAAAGGGGTGTACAGATTAAATAAAGTGGATGAGCACAAAAAAAAAAAAAAGAGGAGGAAAATGATTTTACAATGTCTGCAGCCACACCACCCTGGTATCCAGTCCTGTCTCATCTCGGAAGCCAAGCATGGTCAGGCCTGGTTAGTACTCCAATGGGAGACCTCTAGGGAATACTGGGGGCTCTAAGCTTGGGAGAAGGACCTGGCAGCCCACACCCGAAACAATATGCCACGGAAAATCCTATGAGTAGCAGAGAAGCACTGACAAGAGTGCCAGGCATGGCACAGTGTCAGGGAGTGTTTCATTCTGTTGTACACAGGGTCGCTCTGAGTTGAACCTGGCTTGATGGCATCTAACAACAACAACAAAACTACAATAAGGAAAGTGCTAGCAAAATGGGATAACTACTGCATGAACTCTGGCCCCTAAACTCTGAACTACTGACTCTGTGGAATATGTTGTTCAATGTGTTATTAAACTAGCTAACAAGCAATAGAACAACAAAGAGACCCAAAGGCATACATGCGGTAAAGACATTTAAGGTGAGGAATCTGAAAGGGGCCAAGAGGTTACTGAGCCACAGAAAAGAGCTGGCCAATAACAGCCAGGATGTGCCTCCCCCACCTCTGGCAAGGTTCTGGGCACTTCATATAGATCATCCTGCCTAATTCTCATTGAGGCTGCTAGGTGGCATCATCCCATCTTAAAAATGGAACATCAATGGCTCAACGTGAGGTCATCTTTCAAGGGCCACCTGACCTAGGTAACGGCAGAGTCAGGATACAGGCTAAGGTAGATGGGAAGCCAATGCTCAGGCCACCTTCACTGTTGCTACCTCTCAGCATTAGTGGGAATTTTTCACCTAATATTAGCTGCTCAAATAAATACATCTATTTTCTGATTTTTGTTGTTGTTGTTGTTGTTGCTAGGTGCCATCAAGTTGGTGTCCAACTCATAGTGACTCTATATACAACAGATGGAACATTATTATTGTGCTTCTCTGTTATTTATACAGTTTTCACTGGCTGATTGTTTTTTCAGAGTGGTTTTCTAGGTCCTTCTCCCAAGCCAACAGCACCTGGTGTTCCCAGGCAGTCTCTCATCCAAGTACTAACCTAAGGTGTGACCCTGCTTAGCTTCCAAGATCTGATAGGACTGGATGCCACAGTGGTATGGCTACAGGCATTTTCTCTTTTTAGTAAAAATTAATTGTCAAAATCTATTTTATAATGAAAAAAGATAATTATTTTTTCTATGAAAATCACTAAATTTCCAACTTTGTTGTTGTTTTTAGGTGCCGTTGAGTTGTGTCTGACTCATAGCAACCCTCACAGGGTTTTCAATGGCTGTTTGTTTTGGGATTACCTTGGGAGTGGGTTGCCACGTCCTTCTCCTATGTTTGTGGTGCTGGGAATCGAACCCAGGACCTTAGAGACTGCAGAGCAGCACTCTACCAACTGAGCTAAATCCCAGGCCCCAAATAGAGTTATTATAATAATATAGAGTTATAAAAATAATATAAAGAGTTATAATAATAATAACAATAATAATAACAACAACAACAACAACAATAATATTCCATTATGAAACACCTAAGTTGGAAGATGGGATCTTAATTTCACTGCACCCTGTTCTCAGAGTTGGCAGTGGCCATGAGCAGTGCGAGGATCTACAGAAACCCAGCTATCTTCTCTATTGAAGTCTGGCTCTGCTGTCTCTTCCAGTCATCACCTCTCACATTACCATCTCAAAGAGACCTCTGATCTCCCACCTAAGCAGCCTCCACTCCCCATTACCATGATCACACATGCCCTTTCTTCATGTACTTGCCATTAACTGAAACTTACCTGCTTTATTTATTTCCTTGACTACAATCTTTCTTTCTTTCCTCATCTCATTCCTCAAAAACATTACTGGTAGAAACCCCTTTCCTGGGAGCCTCATATGAGCTTATCCATGAACTTGTCCATGGAGACATATTGCTGTCTCCATACACCAACATTGAGAGGAGTGCCCAGGGCCCCATCCATAAAAAATGTCCCATAAAGATTTGCTGTATGAATGGCCAATCCCACAAACTCACATCTTTCCGGGTTCTATGTTCTGCTGCCTGAATCCTCTGATCCATTTCCTCTTCCATCTCACTCAGCTGGATAGCTGCTTTGTCCTGGGCTCTGAAATTCAAAAGGAAGCACATTTTTTCATTGTACACTTAGACACTAAGAGAAACTTAAATTCATCTACATCAAGCCCTGTATTTTATAGGTGAGAAGAACTGCGACATTCTATGCAATATTTCCCATGTCTTCCGTGCAATAAAATAAGATTGGTAATTTGACCATTTGAGTATAAAATGACATTAAAACTAGACATTAAACAAATGAAATAGATTAAATGATATGAGATTGTGGCAAAGAATAGCTAAAAGTACCAAACTGCTAGGAGACTATCAATAAATTCTGAAAATCCTTCTTGCTGTTACAACTGAGTTATACACCTGGACAAAAACAAAAACAAAACTAAAACAAACAAACAAAAAATCCCTATGCCAAAAAGGTGGTGATGGTGGTGGTGGTGGTGGTTGCTGGGTGCCATCGAGTTGGTATCCGACTCATAGTGACCCTCATAGGGTTTTCAATGGCTGACTGTTTCGGAATTGTCTTGGGAGTGGATTACCAGGTCTTCTCCCATTTTTGCGGTGCTGGGAATTGAACTTGGGACCTCAGAGACTGCAGCGCAGTGCTCTACCAACTGAGCTAAATCCCAGTCCGCCAAAAAGATGGTTACATATAATTTTAAAATTCTGTTACTATGTGCACCCCACAGTATTATATGCTAAAGTTAAAAGGGGAAAAAAAGAGATATTAGCAATCATTTGTTACCAGCCACCTAAAGCTCTAGTATGCAGATAAATTATCTCTTAGAAAAATTGTTTCCTTTATTAATGCAATTAATAAATAAGATCTCTATGGAGAGAATATACTGATGTGACAAAAAGTTAGAAATGAAAAAAAATTTCAGTGAGAGGGATCCCAGGATTGTTTTACTAGCCATTGTCTAGTACAGAGATGTCTATCACTTTGTAACAGTTGAGATTTCAGATTAAACTTTAAATATGTATTTTCTTTTGTCTTCTCTGAGCTACATGTCCAATTACCTAGCTTTTCACATGCATGTGCCTTGCCTACCCACTAGATTATAAACAACCTAAAAGCAGTCACCATGAGGTTTAGAGGGTCAATTCACTTGAAGTAATGACAATATGTTGTTAATAATAAAAGACAGAGGGGAAAGGTCTTAAGTAAAACAACTACCATTTTTAATTCACTGGGCCTCTGCTACACCACCCTAGCTGGTTTGTTTGTTTATTCATTTATTTATTTATTTATTTATTTATTTATTTATTTATTTACTTACTTACTCTTGCATAGCATAGTTTGTGTATTACTTTAACTGCTACATAAAACTCTAGACAAATGTTGTGGGGCAAAAAAAGACCTCAAAGTAAAACTCTGAGTAATGTTACCATTTTGTGCTCTAGTTTACTTCATCCTGACCTTATAGCCTCCCCAAGGGTTTATTAACCAAATTTGGAAAGTTAGCTAGTTTTTGTTTAAAAGTATCTGCTATTTAAATTCTAAGGCTTATGTATCTCCATCACTTTTTGGGGGGAGGGGCGTGTCAAATCTGGGACTGTAAATAGAAAAACTACATAACTTTTCTCCCTTCGTTATGATCTTTTATTTATTTAATTTTAGCTTTTTTGGTTTTTGGGGGGTTTTTTGGGGGGTGGGGTTGAATCTAGGGCCTTTCATATACGTTTGCAAGTGCTCTACCATTGGGCTGTACCTCAAGTTCATTTTTTATTTTTTATTTTTGAGACAGGGTCTTGCTAAGTTATATAGGCTGCCTCTAGCCTCATGATCTTCCGGCCTCTGCTCCCCAAGTCACTGGTATTACAGGCAAGCACCACTGTTCTCAGAGGTTTTGTCATGATCGTTTTTTTTCATCTATTCCTTCAAGATATCCAATCCCAAACATCTGGGAATGTTCCTGAATGTTTTCTCTCTGCCGTTCTCACTTCTGAGCCATATGTCTCTGTGTGTGTGTGTGTGTGTGTGTGTGTGTGTGTGTGTGTGTGTGTGTGCACCTATGTGTGTGTGAATCAGGGTAATCCATAATGACAGTGTTTGCTTAGCAATTACTAATTCCCAGTAAAATGTCTAGTGTCCTTGGACTGCACTGTCACCCACTTCAGGGCACTGGAAACCCATTTTTCAGGTGCAACACAGAGCAGAAAGACAGACCAACCCTCAGCCAGAAACAAAGGTGAGGATGGATAGTCCTTGGCAAGAATAGAGGGGATGGTTCACAAGTAGCTGTATCAAAACTTTAGCAAGGTCTTTGATAGTGAAAGAAGGGCTTTTAGTTAACCCTACCCCCATGTCTGTCAGCTTGTTGTGCTGTGAGGCCTGGTGTGTTGCTGTGATGCTGAAAGCCACGCCATCGTTATTTCATATACCAGCAGGGTCAACAACCAGGTTTCAGCTGAGTTTCAGATGAAGATAATCTAGAGTAGGACCTGGAAGCCCATTCCTGATACAATCAACCATTGAAAACCATATGAATGGCAGAAAAGCACTATCAAATATAGTGCCAGGAAAGAAGCCCCTCAGCTTGGAAGGCATTCAAAAGACAATTGAGAGTTGCCTCCTCAAAGTAGACTTAACCTTAATGTCAAAAATGGAGTAAAGCCCCTGATACTTCCAGTTGCTGATGTGGCATGAGTCATAATGAGAAGAAACATAGTGACTGCAACAATGCGTTCAAATATCAAAAAGTGGTGTGCATGGCACAGTGTTGGGTAGTGTTTCATTCTGTTGCACACAGGGTCACTATGAGTCAGACCCAACTTGACAGCACCTAACAACAACAACAACAATAACACTCAGGAGAAAACCTGGCTCTGGATCCCCCGAGAGAGAATAGAAGAGGGGCAGAGATACCAACACAGCTTAATACAACATGATGGACTCACTCCACCATGGGAGAGCAGCCTGGCTGGCACTGAGAAGAGAGAGAATGTCATACTTTTTCTTCGCTTGTTAGTACCCATGGTTCCATCCACAAAGGATGTGCATGTGTGTGTGTGAGACACACCTTCATGTGGATCTGCATATGTGAAACTCTGCATGGGCTTCTGAATTTGTTTAAGACACACCCAATGGGGACTGAAGAATCAACATTGTGTGTGTGCTGGTCACCCATCAAATGACGCCAACTTGATGGCTCTGGTCCACCCTCCAGAATGTTCTATGGAATTTAGAGATTTGGTGATCACCCTCTTGGAAGCTCCCTAGAAGGTAAACCTGGGGCAAAGAAGAGTCAGGTACATTTTCAAATTGTTCATAAGACTCCTCTGTTAATGGTTCAACTCTTACTTGACTCTAGGACTGTAAGAAAAGTTCTATTTAGCATCATAAATTTTACTTATTTATTTATTTATTTATTTTTGAGACAGGCTCTCAGTAAATTGTGCAGGCCGTATCAGCCTTCAACTTGTGATCCTCCTGCCTGAGCCTACTGAGATGCTAGGGTTACAGGTGTGGGTCACTGTGCCTGGCTAGCATCATAATTTTAAAACATATTTTCTTTTACATTGCAATTCCTTTCAGCTACCCTAAAGGCTCAACCAGATAGTTTCAACATAATGTAGAGGGAAAGAATAAGAGAGAGGATCTAAAGACAAGTGGGCTTGTAGCCCCCACCTACTCCCACGTAGGAGGGGCAGCATTCCATCAAAGGGGCCTTGTTTCTCTAGGCAGAGATCATAGGTGCTTCTGGTAGAATATGTGGCAGTAAGAAGCATCAAGGGGGGCACAACATCCAGCAGCTGTGACAAATTGCCTTCCCTTTGCCAATGTACGCTAAAGGAGGTGTTATATAGCTGGTTCCTGGGCTGGACAGGATGATCTTGGTCATTTTGATACAGAACATCCGAGTGACCTCAGGGAAACTTGGCCCCAAAGCCATACCAGTAAAATAAGCAGAACAGCATAGCTAGGCCTGTTAAAATGATAATAGAACTATCAACATTCCTTCTTGGAGGGAATGGGGAAGGAAGATCACAAGACCCTCATCAGACCCTCACAAGACCCTCCGCTGGTATGTCGATCACTAGCCCCTTCTGCCCTGGTTGCAGGAGATGCTAAGTTATATAATAGATAGCAGACTGGCTGAGGGCAGGACTTGATGGTAGTGAAGCTGCCCTTGAGTCATACTTACTCCTGTAAGTAACTTCTTGTTGGTGCAGCTTTGGGACAGCTTGGTAGGAACTTCTTACAGGAACCCTTCCCCTTGGTGGTGATTTTTATTAGGTGCTGTTGAGTCAAGTCCAACTCATAGCAATGCTATATACTTACTTATAGAGTTTTCAATGGCTGATTATTTTTGGGATTGCTTTGGGAATAGGCTGCCATGTCCTTGTCTCATTATTGCAGTGTTGAGGATCAAACCCAGGGCCTCAGAGGGTGCAGAGTGGCATTCCACCAACTAAGCTAAACTCCAGCCCCCTTGGTGGAACTGTATGTAAAAGCTGTGTTTGAGTTACCCATACCCTATTTTGTTGTCAGAGGCCCTATGTGCAACAGAATGAAACACTCTCCCACACTGTGCCATGCTTGGAACTATTGACAGTGCTTCTCTGATGTTCATAGGATTTTCAGCAGCTGATTGTTTCAAGATTGTTTCAGGAGTGGGTTGCCAGTTCCTTCTCTCATTTTTGCAGTGCTAGGCACTGAACCCAAGGCCTCAAAGGGCACAGAGTAGCACTGTACCATGTGAGCTAAACCACAGCCCCATACCCCTTAAGCAACCGCAATAAACTCATGGTTCATGAAGTTTAATGTAATCCATCCTTTGGTCTGTCTGTGTCCTTTGGCTTTCACATATGAATGCAGTGCTTCCGGGGAGTGAAGATGCTGATGCTTGGATTGCAGCTCATATAAATTCTTCTTTTGCAATGGGAGACTATTAAAATCAAGAAGATATTTTACATAAGTCACTATGGCTTACATGAACTGTCTGTGTTATATAAGAGTTTAAAGAGTATTTTGGCTTTCAATTCAAGAGTGAGGGCCAAGTGAGAGGGCTAAAGAGAGGGAAAGCAGCACTGCTGAGCACCTGCCATGCAGCAGACATGATGAAGGGGTCCACCCATGATGTCATCTACTGATGACATCTACTCAACTCCTGGCAATATGAGTATTTTCATCTTTGTTTTGAAGATGCAGGAACTGAGATTCTGAGAGAGTAGACAATCTGCCTGCAATGGCACATACCTGAAAGTGACATGGCTAGACTTCAAGTGGAGTCTACCTACGTCTCTGCAAGTTTCCTGTATGCTTCAAAGAGCTGGATATAAGATAAATCTCTAAACTGTTTCATGTGGAATCATTGGTCCTGAAGAGTTGATGTAAACAGGATCATAATAACCTACTAACAGATGGCTGGTTGACTCTATAAATTATAACCTGATACAACTTACCCTGTGCTGGCTTAATTTAGAAAGTTCTAGATTCCTGAGGTTCAAGAAGTCCATCTATATCATAATGGGATAAAGCAGTTCAATCTATTTGGCATTCCCATCAGACAACAAGTTAAAGGACACTATGTGCCATTTAGAAAGGAAAGACTTCAGTACCTCTTCACTGCAATGGCCAGGTTTTCCATTTCTGTGCTTTGCAGTTTGATCTCACGGATAAAGTTCTTTATCACATGTTCATATGGTTGTACTAGTCTTGGCTCCACAAGGTTGATATTTTGATACAGGGTACTAACTTGTTCTTTTCTGCCAAAAAATAAATAAAATCAATTAAATCAATTAAAAAGTGAGGCGGAAAAATTGCAAAATACTTTCGGTGAAAAAAAAAGACATAACTAAAGAAATGAAGAAAGAAAAAAGAAATAGAATGAAGGGAAGATAGCAGATAGAAATCTTACATTTCTCTCTCTAGAGAATGGTGACCCATGATGGTAGTGGAAATGCAGAGGGGAAATTCATATGGAGGAATACATTACTTTTTTATCATAGTGGCATTTTGGGGGGTTGTTTTAGTTTTTAAATAAGAAGATAAATATTTTTAAAAGGTAACATTAAACCAATTATCTACTTCCATGTTTTACCAATCATTAATAAGACGTACTTTAGTCTTTGTAGTTGTAAGAGTGGATATACCTATTATTGTATGATCAGTTGAAAATTACTTCATGTAAATTCATATTTATGTATATATTTGAACTATTTTTACTCAGAATGCTTGTGATACCAAATGTGTGGACGTTTCCTCATAACAAATAATTCTCTATTTTTCCAGATGCTAACTGGGTGTTCAAGGATTTGATTCAATTCTGACACTGCCCAGAGTTGACACAGACGCCACTGGTTGAGGGTTCAGACCCACAAGGCTGCATCTACATCAGATGCCAGTCAAAAGTCCCAGGATGCTACCTGTATTTCTAACCAACCAGCAATAAGTAGGGGTTGCCCATGACCCTCTCCTCAGGCTTGATACTTCATTAGAATAGCTCACAGAACTCAGGTAAACACTTACACTTAATGGTTTATCATTAAAGAACATAGCCCAGGAACAGCCCAAGAAAAGGGATATATAGGGACTGGGGGAGGGTTGCACAGAGCTTCCATGCCCTCTTTGTTCATAGTTTGCTCTGCCCCCACCTCAATGTGTTCACCAACTCAGAAGGTGTATAAACCTACTCTTAGGGGTTTTAATGGAAGTTGCACTGCATAAACACGAGTTAAATCACTGACCACAAGTGATTAACTCAACCTTCAATCCTCTCTGCTCCCCAAATGTAGGGATACAACACAGAGAGGAAGAGAGAGGATATGATGCTGAGTCCACTTGGCTGGAGGCTTATCTGGCCCACCATGAGTCTTAAGTCCTCATGGAGGACTTGTGGGTAGCTCGCTAAAGCACTCCCAGCTTGAGCCCACAAGGTCCAGGCAAAATGCCCCCCGCCCCAAGTCATGGTCACCTGATATCATTTGATTGGTTGGTCCAGTCACCTGATGTCTCCTAATTGGTTGACACAATGGGGCAGTTAGAGCAGTTGGAGCAGTTAAGATGTCACAGATTCTAAACAGTTCACGTAAAGAGCATATATGCTCAGAGCACGAAGGGAGTGGTGAGCTGTGATGGACAGAGAGCTGTGACTGAATGGTCAGTGGTGACTGAACGGGGAGCTGCGATCAAGTGGAGCTGCGATCAAGTGGAGCTGCGATCTGCTGGGCAACAACCAGCAGAGCTGTAATGCTGAACTGTTATTGACAGAGGTATTTGGGAATAACATCAGGCAGAGCCACCACAGGGGAACAAAGCAGAGAAGTTGCCATTCATCCAGCCTCCCAGAGTGTGGTATCTTCATCATCAAACAACTCACAAGTAGTGGGTCTGCCTCTCTCTGTGTGGGGTTTTGTTGGGAATCCCAGGGAGATAGAGAGTACCCCAGTCATGGCCAGTCCCAGGAGCTCATTTAGCCCACTTGGAATCCTATGGGGCAAGATAGCAACAGGCCACCTTTGCTATACATCCAGATATCTCACTCTTCCCCCCTCCCATTGAGTTAGCCAAGATGGCACCCAAGGTATGGTAGCATCTAAAGCCTCCCTGGTGCCTGATTGGTCATTTCTGATACAACACTGTTCCCCTGATTGGCTGGTTACCAGGCCATATAAACTCCTGAATTCAGAGTTCAGCAGCCATTCTGAACACCATCCAAGATAAACTCACCAGGTCCTTGTGGTTCCTTAGGAGCCCAAGGTAAGGAACCCAAGGCTCATTTACTCGTCTGCCTAGCCTAGCCTTCAGCCTTCCTCCAAACTTCCTTCATCATACTTCAACCTGCCTGCCACCTCTATTCAACCCCGACCTCTACAATGCCAGATATCCTACATGAACCACCATCTTCGTGAGGCAAGAGTCTGGGAGTCAAGCTCAGGGCCCAGGAAGTAGCAAAAGCTTCGAGCAGGAAGAGCAATGACACCTGGGAGGCTCTGCCCCAGCAGCTGAGCACTTCCCTTCTCTAACTCCCCTTTCTCGTTTCCCTAACCCTCCATTCCTTTCCCCTCCTTTGTGAATAAACCTGTCCTTCTCTCCTGTGTATGGCACTCTGTTCCCCAGCCACAGCCTCACCACCAGGGGCAGCGTCAGGGGACTCACCTCTTGGTTCCACCCACAACACAGAGAGAGAGAAACCCCAGGAAGAACCCAACAGAGTTTCATCTCCAAGGCCCAGAGCAGCACCCCACATCCAAAGTAAGAGATGGGCCTGCAAGTTCCAATCCTCTAATTATGTCCTGAATCTTTCTGGCAACCAACTCCCATCCTCAAGAGATCTAGGCGCCCAAAGTCAACAGTCAGCTCATTATCACACAAAAGATTCAGTAGTTGGACTGATAGGGGATAAAATAGCTGGTTGGTGAGGTCAATGGTGCCTGTGCCCCACAGTTTAGGAGCTGATGCCCTAAATGGAATCCAGCATGATCTATAAGTAACATGCCCTCGTGTCTAGTTAATGAAGCTTACATAACTCAGCCGCTGCTGATGGATGCTATGGCTAAGTGTGGACTTACTAATTAACCACTCTATTGCCTACCATATCCGAAGCTTCTCTAAATTGATGGGCTGAACACTGACCTCCTTTGACATTTTACATCAGAGACCACGCAATCCAACCTCCCTTCTGATCCTTATAGAAAGCCATGATGCTATTATTTCACACAAACTGGCTACAATGTGACAGTAGCAGCACATTTTTAAAGCAAAAAATCCTGGTACTAGCTGAAAGAAAGCATGTTAGGTATTTGAAAAATAGGTAATTCCTTGGACCTGCAATAATAACTTTCCATAATAGTAGCATGAGAGAACTGTGTCAATGTTTATCAAATCCAGAAATGTTAGGGATAGTTGATAATCACAGAAAAGCCAGACATTTTCATACACTGTATTACCAAAAAAAATCACCTCCAGTTCTTGGGTAATTCTAATGTTCAGTGATCTACAGCTATGATTTCACAGTTACTCCCCTGACAGTGCAAGAAGCCCTCTGTCTCCGGCCCCTGACACAGAGAGATTGCTCTTCTCCAGGTGTGTGTCTTGTGGTGGAAAAGACATTAATAAGGGCACTACAGGCACCATGACATCTGAGAGCATTCCACAGCAATCTACAGTATGTGATGACACCAAAGCAATAGCAACAGAAGACCATTCAGATATCCTGGGCACAAAAGTCATACCCATCTGCTCCAATCACATTACCTGGGCTTTTGCCCTGCCACTCTGTTGAAGGCAACCTGTTAAGAAACTATGAAGACAAAAGAAAGGCTATGATAATCTCAGCCCTCAGCAACTAAAAGGTTATGCATAGAGCCATCTCCCAACTAGAAGAGATAACAGTTAGATATAAGAGCTATGCTGGTTGGGTGTGATAGGGCAGGCCTGTAATCCTAGCACTCTGGAGGCTGAGGCAGGAGCACCAAAAGTTCCAGCCCAGCCAGGGATAGATAATGAGGCCAGCCGGAGCCTCATTACATATCAAGATCCTGTCTCAAAAATGAAAGAAAGAAGAAAAGAGAAGAAAGCAAGGAAGCAAGCAAGCAAGATTGACTGATTTATAATTATCGTTCTATTTAGTGAGTGGTCGAGAGATTGCAGGTTTTGTGCATACATAATCTGTTTAAAGTACTCATTTTTCAGATCAGGCTAAGGGCCTGTTATGAACTGAATTGGGTCCCCAGCCCCTTCAAATTCATATGTGGAAATTCTAGCACTCACTACCTCAGAATGCAAATGTATTTAGAGACAAGGTCTTTAAAGGGGGGATTAAGTTAAAATGAGGTCATTAGGGTTAAGTTCTGACCCAATCTTACTTTCCCACATGTCTGTCAGTTTGCCACACTGTGGGGGCTTGTCTGTTGTGATGAGGCTGAAAGCTATGCCACTGGTATCTCAGATACCAGCAGGGTTACCCAAGGTGGACAGGTTTCAGCTGAGCTTCCAGACTAAGACAGACTAGGGAGGAGGCATTGGCGAACCACTCCCAAAACAGCTAGCCATTGAAAACCCTATGGATAGCAAAGAAACATGGTCAGATATAGTGCCAGAAAACAAGCCCCCCAGGTTGTAAGGCACTCAAAAGACTACTGGGGAAGAGTTGCCTCCTCACAATAGAGTGAACCGTGATGACAGAAATGGAGTAAAGCCCCAGGGAACCCCACTTGCTGATGTGGCACGACTCAAAATGAGGAGAAACAACTGTAAATATCCATTAATAATCTTACTAGTGATCCTATAAAAAAGGGGAGACTTAGACACACACATACATGGGGAAAGATCAGGGGGAAATGATGGGAAAGATGGCCAGCCATAAGCCAGGTAGAGAGGTCACAAAAGAACAGCTCTGCTGGTACCCTGATCTTCTGGCCTCTGGAATTATAAGAAAATACACTTCTGTGGTTTAAGCCACCTAATCTGCAGTGTCTGTTATCACAAATGTCTAGGCAGCCCACAGAGCCCAAGGTCATATAGAGATTAAGTGGTAGAATTGGAATTCAAATTCAGCCTCATCTGGAGACCATATGATCAACTATAACATCACATCCCTTCCCAACTCTTAAATACTTGAACTTTGTCAGAAGAAACAGGAGTCAAATTCAATCTACAGAACTATGAAACATGACAAAATATGAGGAACATGTTAACTGAAGCTTAGTTGGGCATGGCCCAAATGTGTCCATGTGACAGCAAACTTTCTACGTTTGCTCTTCTAACTAAACAGCTTTATCTATGTAGAGGATGATTATGATGAAAATGAACTGGTCACGTTAACCCCTTAATGTGCACCTTCCTATTTATGGGAGAGGGCTGGGGTTTAGCTCAGTTAGTAGAGTGCCGTGCTGCACTCTTTGAGGACCTGGATTCAATCTCCAGCACCACAAAAATGGGAGAAGGATGTGTCAATCCATTCCCAACACAATCAGACATTGAAAACTCTATGAGGGTCGCTATGAGTCGGACCTGACTCAATGGCATCTAACACCACCAATGAATTTACTGATTATTATTTCTCAGAATATCAGATTTGTGCACATGCACATGTTATAACAATGTGTCTCAACCTTAACTCCTGCCAGCTTCTTGCTTTTATGTTTAGTCCAGCTGAAACTTGCAGCCATGTGACCAGTTCTGGGGAATAGAATGAGAAAAGAAATGATTTGTGATTACCACTTCCATGCTTAGCTCCTAAAATCATTTGCAGGATCTTCAGCTCATACCCTTCCCCACTTCCTGTCCCTCCTTCTCTCTTCCTTCTCCCTTTCTTGTCCTTATCCTCAAAGCTGAACTGAAGAACTCCAGTATGGCACAGCCATGTAATGGATTGTGCTTGGACTCCTGAATCACCGCATGGAGTAAAACCGTATGGTCAATCTGTTTGACACATGAGAGAGAAAGCAGTTTTTATTTTTACTGTGTAAAGTTACTCAGACTCAGGAGTTCTGTTATAGTCAGCTTAGCTTAGAAAGTTGGCATGCCAGTTTCCTATTTGGGCATTTTCTCATTCTCTTCCAAAGGAAAATATTTCCTCATGTCCTTGCTTGATAGCTTCATATTAACTAAGTAATAAAACTTCCATGATCCAGGTAAGTGTGTTCTGATAGAGGGTAGTAGGCACGAAGAAAGGGAACAGAGGCCTCTGGAACCAGCCACCTACTCCCCAGCCATGTATTTTCCAGCCACCTGTAATAGGAATATCAATGTAAACCTCTTCAGGGGCAAATGCTTTGATCTGGTGGTCAGTGCTTCCCTGAGAGATAACACCCCTGCAAACAGGCTTACAAGGATGACAGGAAAAGAAAACTTCTACATTCATCCAGGAAGGATGAGAAAAGCTGTGTGAGACACACACTAACCCTCAGCAGTTGAAATGGACATTGTTCATTGGATTCTGCCCCCTTGTCAAGAGTGGTAGCTGCAGGGATTCCTAACCTTTTGAAATGTCCACCTCTGAGCTCAGTCCTCTGAAAGCACTGGGAATCCATTAACCCATTCCAGGCATAGACATAAAGTGTGAGATGTTTCTTTCCTTCCCCCAAAGGCTCAAATCCTACTATAAAGATCACAGCTGACCTTAGCTCAAGGCAACAGTACCCTTTCCTACTGTCTGCCTTCATATCTTGAAGGTATACTATCTTTAATAATCTGTCTATATTCTCTGTCTTTAATAAACTTTGCCTATACTCTCTACTATAATTTCTGTATCTCATATAAATATTTTATTCAGAGAACACAGATGAACTGAGATATCTGCAGCCAGGGAGGGATTACCTGCTGCTTGCAAAGGATCTGCCTGCCTCTGGCCTCCCAGGCACACACTACTTTCTCCAGACCTTGCATCTCCTGCTAACATTTATCACCACCACCTATTCTCTTTAAGAGGGACAAAAAAGATTATTTTGAAGCATTTACATGCTGAAATAGTTATAAGCACCTTTAATATAGAGTGTAGGCACTGACTTAAACATTTACATGTATTTATTCATTTAATTCTCATGACAACTCTAAGAAGTTGTTACCAGTATTCTATTGGGGCAGAACTGATTCCAACTAATCCATCTGACTACAGAGTCTGATTCTCTAGGGAAGAAATACCTCCTCAGGCCAAAAGCAAGTGCTGAACTGGTTTTCAGGGCCTCCAACACCATACCACCATTTAAAGAAACTTTGTATACCAAGAGTTTTTTTTTAAAAAAAATTGCTGGGTGTTGTTGCACACACCTGTAATCCCAGAAATTTGGGAAGCAGAGGAGGCAGGGGGATCACAAGTTCGAGGCTGGACGCAGCCTGTATAACTTAGTGAGACGCTGTTTCAAGATACCAAATAAAAAATAAAGAAACAAAAAAAAGTGGTAAAGCACAGTATGTGTGAGGATGTGGGTTCAACCACCAAGTACCACCAAAAAAAAAAGTTACTTTGGAGGAGGATTTGTATTATTGCTATAAGAATTGTCCACTTTTCAAATGGAGTCTTTAAAAGAATGAAAGCAATGATGAAATAACATAAAATTTAGTCTACTCATAGTTATTTAGGGCAAGTATTATGGTATGAGGTGAGCCACACTCCCACCGCCCAGCACTCCCACACCTCCTGCCCCACCTGCCCAGGGGCTTCATTTGGTCTGTACTTGTGAACCTGAAGAGTCATCTGGATGACGCTGAGAGAGTGCCACGCAAGGCACTCAGGGACTCTCACATGGGATGGATAAAACAAAACCCAAACCAAACCAAACATGCTTCATCACAGAAAGAGAAAATACGTGGTCCCTCTACATAAGATTTAAATGTGGTGTCTTGCACAAGCAGCTAAACATGCGTGATTCTTCAACTCAGCAGTCCTGGCACCGTTACTTGTTCTGAGAGTATAGGAGTCACTGGCTTCTCCTGGTATCCTGGCTCCCTATCCCAAAGATTAAACAAGCACAGGCCGCATAGTGGCTGCACACACAACTCTTCTGTATTGGACATGGTAAGCACCGAGATGGTGGGACAGTAGCCAGTAGTGGCAAGGCTCGAAAGCACTTTTCCATTTACAAAGAGCCAGCACCTCAGCTAAGGCAATTAACACTTGAGTTCACAAATGACATGGACACCTGTTTACAGGTGGACTTGACAAGCAGTAGGTAATGATTAAGGTCCAAATCATATGCATTAGTCAAGACAAATAACAACAATAAAAAACAAACAAACAAACAAAAAACCAGATTCTACTTCTAACCGGAGAGAACCACTAACATGAAAAACAATTTTTAAAGTACACCTGAAGACATGAAATGAAAACCAGAAAAAGACACACACTGAATTACCAACCAGACTTAGAGTTTAAAAATCTAAGTCTATTTATCTTCTTGTTTAATAAATTACAAGATGATTTGTATGAAATAAACAGTAGTAATGGCTAATTACTGTTGAAAAATTATACAAAGATTTTGAAACAGATTTGCAAAGATAAAGAAAATTTAAGGTCATTATTTAATTCAGGAATGTGGGACTTCAGGGGTTGTCACCAGTTTCTATTTTACTATAAACTGGTAAAATTATAGACACTCAAAATCTGATAGTATAATTATTTCTCTTGTGGGATAAGAACAATGACCTTTTTAGATGCCCTGAATAAATCACACTGTCATTTAGTCAGTAAGTACAAAAGCATATACTTCCCTCCCCTATACAAGTTCAATAAAAAATACTCTTGGCTGGGTGTGATGGTGTGTGCCTATAATCCCAGCACTAAGGCAGTGGAAGGAGAATAGTAAATTCAAGGTCAGCCTGGGATACATAGTGAGACCCTGCCAACAAAGAAACAAACAAATCTTCTTGCTTAAAATGTACTTTATTAGTGTACATACTTCTAGAACAAGCCCTAATTAACTTAAAAATAAATTTCAATGGCCAAATGTTGCTAGCTTCTACAGCAGAGCAGCATTAGTTCTCTTTCTGAAGGCCCAGGCATGATTTCTACACAAGATGTGCGTCTGCCCACTAACAGCATGCAACCCCAGCTGCCTCTGCCTGTGTTCTCACAATAGCTCTCCCTCTTCATTAACTCAGTTACAGAATTGTCATTTTGCTCACCATTCTAGAGGAAACACAATGGTCTCCTCAACTTGGCTCTGCCCACCAGCAGACTTGGGCAGACACGCTGCCCCATGGACTGGGCCTCCCTGACTCTGTTCTGCTGTTGTGTGATCAGAAGAGGGTATAGTTCAGGTGTTATATGATCAAGGCTGCATTCAGGGGCCCCCTGAATGGTCTAAATACCTACATCTCCTGCAGGTAAAATCCTTACTGGATTGTTGTCACCCTGAAAAATAGTTTAATACCTAAGTACTTTTCTGGGTCATATTCCCCAAAAGGCTTTAAAATGGAAACTTTCAGGAATATAAGAATAACTGTTGTTAGGTACCATGGAGTCAGGCAACCCTCATAGGGTTTGCAATGGCTAGTTATTTTGGGATTGCTTCAGGAGTGGATTGCCATGTCATTCTCCTATTTTTCAGTGGTGCTGGGGATGGAACCAAGGGCCTCAGAGAGCACAGAGTGGCACTCTACCAACTGAGCTCTCAGCTCATGAGAATAATTAGACTCATTGAAAGGCAAGGAACAATTAAGATCACAAATTCCTTCCTATTTAAAACTACTGACATTCAGTGATGGTATTTTGCCAATGGAGGTGGAAAACAGAAAGAACAAAGGGCTTTGTGGCACAGGTTTAGAGTAGAAATAGCATCAAAAGTGCTCAGGGCTTCCAGAGTCATGAATGAATTGTACATAGAAAATGCATTATGCCCTGGACAGGATTCAAATGCTTCCTGTATCACACCCTAGCTTCATGTGGAAGGGCAAAACACTTAACCTCTCTTGCTTCGATTTCCTCAGCTATACAGTGGTTAACAATGGATAAACCCCTACTGAAACTCTCTGGGTACAGTACATGGTACACTAGAGATGTATCGGTTACTTTTGTGGCACTCTGAAAAAATACATGATACAGACCATTTAAAGGAGAAAATCTTTACTTTGGTTAGCTGTTTCACAGAGTTCAGTCCATAATGACTTGGGCCTATGGCCTTGAGCAAAAAACATCATGGCAATGGGGGCATGTAGCAGAAGACAGTTCTTCACATCATGGCAGACAAGAAGCAGCAAGAGCTTACAAACCAGGGCTAGGGATAATATACTTCTAAGAACTCATCCCCAATGACCAACTTTCTCTAGCCAAGTCCTACCTCCCGAAGTTTTCACAACTTTCCACAAAAGAGCCACCAGCTGGGTAACCAAGCATTCAAACACATGCACTTATAGAGGAACATTGCATGTTCAAACCACAAAGCAGATAGTCTGTAAGTTATTAGCCATTGCTATGACCTGTTACTACTCTTGACTACTTTATTTAACTGAATTAGAGCAAAGTACATGGTCATCTTCTGTCTGCTGTATTTGGGGGAAGAAAGTCTTTTGGAATGGAAACCAGAAAAAATGCCTGATGGGCACCAGTGCACTGGGAACTGAAAAGCAGCAAGAATTAGGTCATATCAGAGGTTAGTCTGGAAAAGTTAAAGCCCAAGGGTAAGGAAAGGTTTAGCACCAAAGAGAAAATATCTTAGGTTCTGCAGGCCAGATGATCTCTATTGCAACCACTTAGCCCTATCATTATAGGGGGAAGGTAGCTCTAGAAAATACATAAATGAATGAACTTGGCTATGCTCCAGTAAAACTTTATTTACATAAATAAAGGACCAAATGGGTCTTGCTTTGCTGACTCCTGTTATAGTATATCACAGTAAATCTCTGAGCCCAGGACTGAGGATGGGCAATGGTGACCTCAACCTTCCATAGCCAGGAAAATAGGCTTTTGTTCATACCCTGCCCCCAAGTCCATGTCAATTTTTCTTCCATTCTGTAGCTATCATATTGTTAATATGTACATGTATATGTAAGAATATCCACCTCTTTAAGGGTACTTATTTACAATGCACATTTTCTCTTCTAGGGTTTCTTTTTATATCAACTTAGCTTGAGTCAAATTAAATATAGATATAATCAATCTTATAATGTTAGTACAAGTAGGTGTAGTATAATCACATTTTATTAGAAATTTCTATTTTGGTAAGAAAAATGGGGGATTAGGGAAAAAAGATTGCAACATCAGTTTCCTCATAAAATTTCCTTTTAGATAACATCTACTGCCTTCCCAGGTCTGCCTGAGACAGTTCCAGTTTATACTTGTTTTTCTGTATCATGATTGCTTTTGTATTTATCAAGAATTTTCCTTTTTTAATCAAAAATTTGTATTGACAGTTATTAAAATGTGCACTAACTGCACGTTTAAGGTTACCACTAACATTTCCCTTCAGGAGTAAGAAATAGAATACAAACTGATTAAATAAATTAAGCCCAGACAAGAAAAGCTGGAGACACATAACTCCTTGAGGGCACACATGGTGGTGGAGAAAGACTAAAAGCAGTTGCCCACTGGAAACTGGGCCAGCTCTGCTCCTTCCTGCAAGATGAGCAACAATGCAGATGGCCACGTGGCCAAATCAGTGAGGAGCTGGGAAGTTGTGGGCATCTTGCTCATGTATTAGGTACAGAAAACAGAAGCTAAACAGCCCTGACAATGAGCAACAGAATTACTGGAAAGCTGTTGATACAGTGACTTAATCATTCTTCTTAAGGTTTAAGTATATAAATAGTTATATGATTGGATGGTAATGCTTTTATGATGTGCAGTAAACCTCTCTGGCAGCAATGATCTCAAAAAGCAAACAAAAAAAGTTCACTTGTTAGTAAAAAATTAAGCACCAAATTTCCTTTCCTTAAAAAAGTTGATAAATGCATAACTGCTCAAAATGTTTGTTAACTGTCATGATCAAGAGGCACCTAAGGTGGAATGACAACTAAAGAAAGTACCCTCAATAGGATGCTGGAACAGAAAAAGGACATTAGGGGAAAATTAAGGAAATCTGAAAAGAATGGACTTAAGTTAATAATAACATATCACGATCAATTAATTCCAAAGGTAGACGATAGTAATAAGGGCAAGTGGGTTCAGGGCACATGGGAAGTCTGTACTATCTTTCCAATTTTTACTTAAATATAAAATCATTCTAAAAAAGGAAAGTTTACTTTTTTAAAAAAGCTAGTCAATATTTATCCTCCATAGTTGTATACCACAGTGATATCATTAGTCACATGAAAATGAGAGATAAAAGGCATGATGGCACACACCTGTTATCCTAATGATTTGTATTGACAGTGGAGGCAGGAGGATTAAGAGTTCAAGGCCAAAGGCAGACTGCATAGCTTAGCAAGACATCATCTCAAAATAAAAAATGAAAAGGGTGCAGCTCAATGGTGGAGCACCTACCTAGCATGCACAAAGCCCTGGGTTCAACTCCCTGCTAGTACTGAAAACAAACCAGAGATATAAATCTCCTGAAGAAGCAACAACATCTAAGCCTTTCAGATAACCGTGTAGAGTCTATGATTTTCCTCATGGAGCTGCAGAAAGTTCATTTACATACTATTTATGAAATATAGCTTTTCCTTTACATCAGGGGACTATCATTTTCAATTAATTCTGTGCATTTTTATTGTAAATTTTCTTGTACAAATGCAAAAAGTGAAGCGAGAGCTATTTATGTTGTTTCCGTTAAAAGAATAAACTTCACAATGGTAAATTATAGTTTTATATCAATACAATGAAATACTTCAAAAAGATTCAATTACATTAACTCAAATAATTTGATTTTTCCATGCACTGCATGGAACCAAAATAAAGCTTTCAGAAATTCATTCTGTCAAAGGCAAAACATCCAACCTCACTACAAATGCTACTATAAATACAATGAAAAATAAAATAAAGCATTGTGGTAGAAATTGTATTTTTATTAAACTAAAAACATGTAAGAGAACATGTAGTGTTGGTCTTTCTGTGTCTAACTCATTGCATTTAACATAATATCCTCCAGTTTTCTTCATGTTTCAAAGGATGAAACCATTATTTTTATGGCTGAATAATATTCCATTCTGTATATATACCACATTTTCTTTATCCAGTTAACCATCTATAAACATCTAGATTGGTTTCAAATTCTAGCTACTGTGTGAAGAGTGCACCAACAAGCATAGATTGGGGAGGAGAGCAGGAGAAGGAAAATAGTGGGATAGTGGATAAAGGGGTACCCAAACACAGACAGAAGCACTAAGTTCCAATGTTCTGCTGCACATTAGTGTGCTACAGCTCACAATAATCTGTTATGTATTTTATGAATAACTATTGTTGTTAAGTGCCATTGACCCACAATGACCCTACGTATAGCAGAACGAAACACTACCCAACACTGCCACACGTGTTCTTTTTATGTTTGAGCCCAATGTTGCAGACACTATGTTTCTTTTCATTTTGAGTCATGTCACATTAGTAAAAGGAGGTCCCAGAAGGTCTACTCCATTCCTATCATTAAGGTCGACTCTACTTTGAGGAGGCAACTCTTCCCTAGTCATTCCTTGAATGCCTCCCAGCCTGGGGGGCTCATTTTCTGGCACTATATTTGACAGTGCTTCTCTGCCATTTGTAGGTTTTCAGTGGCTAATTGTTTTACAAGTGGGCTTTTGGCTCCTTCTCCATTATGAATGACTAGAAAAGAGAAACTCAAAGGCTCTCAACACAAAATAGTGATAAGGAGGTTAAAATGCTAATCACACTGACTTTATCAGTATATGTTGTACCTATGTATCAAAATATCACACCATAGACAAAATTTTTAATATTTAAGGAGATAGAAATATTAACAATAATGTGTATATACATATGTATTGAATTATCATACTGTACCCCATAAATTTGTGCAATTAATAAAATAATTAATAAAAAGAGAAATCTGTGAAGAAATGTACCCAGAATTGATATAATTACATTATATATAATTACATATATAATTACATATAATTACATTTAAACACACTTTGATATTCTGCCAACTGAATTAAAAGCTTTAATAGTAAAAATGTTAAATATCTTTACATACAGAGTAACGGTATCTATACTTTTTATGACAGTTACTTTCTATTTTCGTGGCCTATCATCATGCAGCTTTTAAAAATGTTTGCATCACTGAAGAATTACTTGGCAAATCATCCCAAAATCTTCTAGTTTTTGCCAACTAGTCCTCTAAGCTTTCATTTCATTTTTCTCAAACTCAGTTGGAAATCTTAATCAAATTACACAATAGTGAGAGCGATAAATGCTACCTTCAGCTTTTGAAGCTTTTAGGAGATTGGAATTAATTGAATACTACACTTGAAAACAGAAAGACACAGAGTAACTAAACAGATTTAATGATGACAGCTCAAATGTACAAATTTAATTTTGAAATTCTATAATTATGATTAGGAATATCTCAACATACAAGGAAATCTTTTGATATGCCTCTGACTTTTATTTGATTAAATTCATAATCTGTAACAGAATAAAATGAAATTAAAAAAGCCCATATTTTGAAGCATCTAAATATGAGAAAACATTCATAAGAACCATAAATGGAGGCACTTTACTTGACAAGTCTCATCTTATAAAAGTTGGGCAATGTGTCAAAATATTTGTCAAAGAAAAGTACTTTGAAGGGAGTTAGAAATATAGAAACTGTGACAATCATGGTGTAATATATTTATATATGTCAGTATTTAATGTCAATACAAAAAAGAAAAAGAATGAATCCTCCATCAGAATTTGTTCTGTGCTTATACTTCAGCACATGAAAATGCTTTCTTAATTAAAAACATTATGATCTACAGAACAATCAATTGCTAATGTCTACAATTTCAAATTTAGTAATCATAAATATAACTCAAAGAGTATAAGCAATATTATGGAAATATAGCATAATTAGATTGAAAGAAGATACATTCTGCAGAAAAGTATGAGTGATTGTGGCATTAGAGACAAAGATATGGCAAATTAAGTGATTAAAATACTTGAGTATGTTCTAAAACTATTTTGCTTTATTTAATTTTTAAGTCCACAATAACTGATATAAGGATTTTCTTTGTCATAATATACTTAAGCATTTTTATATATTTTAGAATAACTGTATATTCCTAATGCTTTGACTAGAACTATTTTACAGGATCACATGTATAAGAAAAGCCATTTGTCAGATAAGAAAATAGTGTTTCAGCCAGGTACAGTGGTGCACTCCTATAATCCCAGGGACTTGGGAAGTGGAGGCAGAAGGATCACAAGTTTGAGGACAGAGGCAACCTGTGTAAAATAAAAAGTAAAAAATGGCCTAGGGGGTGCAGTCAGTGGTATAGAGCTTATAACCTCCCAAGTACTATGAGAGACGGAGCGAGGGAACAAGGAAGGAAGGGAGGGATGAGAGAGACACAGAGAGAAAAAGAGACAGAGAAAAAGAGAGGGAGAGGAAGTATTCCAATAAAAATCATATAATTGAAAATATATTAGTTTTCCTCATTTTAGTCTTAAAAATAAGTCTGGGTTTTGGGAATCAACGCTATGGACACTCTGCTTTCCTATCACATTTCCTTCCCCTTCCTCCCACCCTTAGATGCTCAGTATCCTCAAGCATTTTGCAGATGGGTGTGCACACGATACCTAACTTTTCAGCACAGGAGACTTTTCAGATGAAACATGTTATCTTAGTTGATTTCACATCATCTATAATTTTCAGCTTTTGAAACCAAAAAGGTTAAGAAACAGCTTTATCCTTCCTTTGTTGTTGTTGCTGTTGTTGTTAGGTGCCTTCTTATAGGGTCCAACTCATAGCCACCCTATGTAAAACAGAATGAAACACTCCCCAACACTACTATGTCCAGCACTATGGCAGTGCTTCTCAGCTATTCATAGGCTTTTCAATGGCTGCTTGCTTCGGGAGTGGGCTACTGGGTCCTTCTCTCTAACCTACAGCACCAGTATTCCCAGGTGGTCTCCCATCCAAGGACAAACCAGGCCTGAACTTGCTTAGCTTTTGAGATTTGATAAGATAAGAGGCTAGGATGGTATGGCTGTAGGCATTAGCCTTTCCCAGTCAAGGTATATTTTAACTATCAATCTCTAGTCAAAATCTACACTTCTTGTTACCTTTTGTTCACACCATATATAACAGTCAAAGTTCTCTCAAAAGTCACCTCCTCTAGGAGGCCTGCCCTAACTGCTCCAGCCACAGGAATCCCTGCTCCTTAGAGACCCTACTATACTTCATCTGACACCTACACCGTCTGACGTCTACACCATCATCTGACATCTACACCAAGTTTTCTCTGGATGTTTTACTCTTCTGTTAGCCTATCAGTCTCCATGTCTCTTGCAGCAGCCAGCACTCAGAAGCCTAGCCTGTAGCATACCCTGCATTAATGAATGAATGTGGGAGGAGCCTGGGGAAGAGTAACTGAGTGTGAATGGAAATGGAGTTTTATACTGAATCTGAGGCAAGCTAGGGACTCTGACTCCCAAAGAAATAAAGAGAGTGTTGGAAAGGAGTGAGCAGAGGGGCCTTGTCTGGCACAGTATCAGAGAGATGAACTGTGGAAAATAAGACTGTCAAGATAAAACAGACCTGCAGCCTTCTGAACACAGTGGGAAAGGAGATTCTAGGAAGTACACTGGATTGCATGTCAATTCAACACATGCAAGTGTGCACTGCCCTTCACTTGCTGCCCTCACCACTTATTTCTCTTTTCTTTCCTCTCACACTACTTGTCACATAGCTTGGGTCTTCACTGTCTCACAAGGGCTCACATGTTGAAGGTTGCTGCTCAGCCAGGTGCTATTGGGAGGTGGCAACCATTAGGAGGTGGGGCATGGTGAGAGGAAGTGAGGTCACTGGGAGCGTGGCCTCGCCATGGCCTATGGAACTCTGGTCTCTTTCTCTTCTTTCTTTGCCTGGGGCCACCATGAGGTAAACTGGCCTTCTCCAGGACACTTTCCTGCCATGATGTACTGTGCTTCAGTGGTCCCCAAGCAACAGGGCCAAGCAACCTTGGACTGAAATCTCTAATACTGTGAGCCAAAATAAACTTTCCTTCTTTTTAAGTTGATTATCCTAGGTATTTAGTCACAATGACAGAAAGTTGAATAATATAGTTTCCAAATGGGGGAAGTGTCCAATATTTACCATATAACTAACACAAAGGAAGTTGAGAAGAGTCCAAAATTTTCAACTCAAGGAACTGTCTATCCTGCTAGGATTTGTAACTAATATTTCTGATATGCAATGGCCCTTTCATTTCCTTCCATTTCAGATTTGAACTTTTATGGGTTGAAGTTGCTGAAATCTGAAGTCCAGATGAATAGCTAAACGAAGGTTTAAGACCTAAGTATATTTCTACAATAATAAACACAGATGCATTTTAATGAAACAATACTCATGTTTATTTATAAATATTATAACATATACATGAGTTCCAAAACCCACAAATGAAATTTCATGATTTTGTGGAACTCAACACACTTAAAAATTACTTTACAAAAATAACTCCATCAGCGTCTATAAAAGATAAGGATTTGCTTATTGTTCTAAAATATCCAAATTCATGAATATATTACAGAATCAAGTTATCAGTAAAGAGTACACCTTCTCTCCTAAAATCAGTAGGTTCTGATGTTACACACATCAGTACAAGTGTGTTCTAATTGTATCAACAGAAAATGTTTCCTGAATTAGCAATTATTACATATTGAACAGCTGCCACTATTATTAAATGTTTCACATATAACTCTAAAGCCTATAGCCATAGCCCCCTGGCATCTGATCTTGTCAGATCTCAGAAGCTAAGCAGGGTCAGGCTTTGTCAATACTTGGATGGGAGACCACATAGGAATACCAGCGTGTTGTAGGCTTGGGAGAAGGACCTGGAAGCCCATTCCCATAAAACAATCAGCCATTGGAAAACCTGTGAATGGCAAAGAAGCACAAATAAATGTGCAAATACTATCTGCTAAATAATGGGCTGGGATTTAGCTCAGTTGGTAGAGCGCTGCACTGCAGTCTCTGAGGTCCCCAGTTCAATTCCCAGCACCGCAAAAATGGGAGAAGGACCTGGCAATCCACTCCCAAAGCAATCCTGAGACAGTCGGCCATTGAAAACCCTATGAGGGTCGCTATGAGTCAGATACCGACTCGACGGCACCTAACACACACACACACACACACACACACACACACACACACACACACACACACACACAAAGGAATCTAATCTCAAGCCTCCAAAAGTGTCAAGAAAAGAAACATCAGGCTTCCCTTAACTGATTATCTTAACTGATTGGTTCATCAAATAAGGAAAAAGCATTTCAATGACCTGTGTATTTACATTTACTTTAATTTATATTTTTTATCATAAACCTTTAATATTCCCTTGCTTTCCTGTTCCTCCCTTACCTGCTTGGACAATACCCCCTCTGGGCAGTAAAATCAACACAAATGCTACTAAGTTAAATAAATGCTCAATGTTGTTGTTGTTGTTGTTGTTGTTGTTGTTGTTAGGCACCATCGAGTCGGTGTCAGACTCATAGCAACCCCACAAACAACAGGCGAAACACTATTGTCAGTGCTTCTCTGCTATTCATAGGGTTTTCAATGGCAGATTGATTTTGGGGAATGGGTTGCCAGGTCCTCCTCCCAAAATGCTCAATGACTGCCTTAAAGTACTAAAGAGAGAACTATAATAAGTTACAATGGTTTGCTTGTGTGGACAAGAAGAATCCACAAATCAGTAGTATTTATCTACTTCCATATATAGTTTTTTAAGCACTCCCATAAGACTCAAAAAAGAGAGGCTTAAAAATAATTTCATGACAGCTATTAGGCTTGTGCCCCAGGACACAGTGTAACAGACTGTGGATTCATCTCAGCACGTGCCCTGCCTGGCAGCCGGGGCTGGACTCCTACTTCTTACTTATGTTTATAATAACTCCATGTTTCGTGCTTATCTTTCTAAATGGAATAATTTTGATGCAGATAATTTCAAACTACTGTGTCTCCTTGGGGAACTTTCAATTAACAAAATGATAAAAGGGGGTTAAAATATGAATAAAAAGTAGAAAAGGAAGAAAACTGCAAATGATAATAATAATAGGAATTTCAAAATGATGGCAGCACTCCAGCTATCTAAAATTCAGCTATCTGTCACCATGAAGAATCCAAAAAGAGGCTTCATAAGTGAGGAAGAAATCAAAAAACAGCCTCTGACCCATGTCTGCTTGGTATAGGTACAACTTGCATTCAAAAAGGGGTTTTGACAAGCTAGACACTGAAGACAAATAGCACATGTTCTCACTTATTTGTGGAAACCAGCAAGTCCATCTTTTAGAAGAAAAGAATGGAATAGTGGTCACTAGAGATGGGAAGGGGAAAGGGGAAGGAACAGGAAGAAATGCAATAAGGAACACCAAAACACCAAGTGGAGCAAAATTTCCTAGTTCTCTTTTAGCACAGTAGGGTAATCACTGGAAAAAATGACTCATGATATATCCCAAAATGATTATAAAGAAGAGTATGCAATTCCCAACAAATGAAAAAATGATCTGTGGCTGAAGAGATGTATACGCTTATTACCCTGATGTGATTATTACATTTTGTATATATGGTACTGAATTACTATACTATACCCCATAAAGATATGTGATATACAAATTTTAAAAATACATAAAAACATTAAAAGTTTTAAAAGTAAAATAAAATTCCAAAAAGAAATAAAATTCAGGGGTTTTGAAATGCTGCTCTAAAATATTTGATAATTTGCTTTCCATATCTTCACCAGATGAAAGGCTCCCAGGAAAAGAGGACATACTGACAATAGTAAAACATCACTGACAGCCTGACAGAACAAAAAACACACAGAGAAACTTGAAAGGCCAAGCCGAGCCACTGTGCCCACAAATCTGGTGACACTGCTATATTACTACAGCCCAGAGTGAAACCAGACTTCATAATGATGACCCTAGGTAGCAGAGAAAGCTGAAGTCATTTTGCAAATAATTATGCTAAGCAATGCATCCGTATGTTCACCAAAGGCAGGTGTCAAATAAATTATGGCAATGCTATCTGTAATAAGCACAAAGAAATTCACAAATGGCCATTAACAGTAAAGGGGGTAAATTGTGGGATCTCCACACAGCATACCCAGAATACTCTACAGCAGTGAAAACAGAAAAACAACAACTACTAGCTCACAAACAACTGAGTAAAAGAAAACAAGCACACTGTATAACCTATGTATGTAAAATAAAAAAGCAAGTGTGCAGAGAAGGGGCTGTAGGGATTGGAAAGGGTCTCTGCAGTATGATAAAATACCATTTCAATTTATTTATTTTGTGATGCTATGGATTGAACCCAGGGCCTCAGTGCATGCTGAGCAATCACTCTACCAACTGAGCTTAAACTCCCAGCCCATAAATACATGATTGATTTTTTTTTTCAATACAGGGAATTGAACCCAGGGCCTTGCGTATACTAGGCAAGTACTCTACCACTAAGCCACACCTCCAGCCTCATAAAATACCATTTTTTGATCTGGATGCTGATTTGTGTAATTATCCTGTCTCTGAAAACTCGGCAAGCCATCCACTTATGCCCTGTGTATTTGATATTGAGGAACACATTCACAAGATATACAATATATTGGAGAGATATAAATTACTTACCTTCATTGTAAATTAAGGCATGCATACTTCAAAATTCATATATCAAATGACCAGAGGCAACCCAAGGAAAAACTTTGAAGTCAGGGAAGTTTATCCTTTCTACCTCAGTTCTACCATCTCTTTCTGGGTCTCTTCTAACTTTTTAAGCAATTCCTAAGCCAATGTGGCAACAGCTCATTCTCTTTTTATTTCCTCCCCTGAGTTCAATACACACACACACAAGTCAACCAGAGATCCTGTTGAAATGCAGCGGCTTCTGTGGGTCTGAGAGGCCTGGAGCCTACAATTCTAGAAAAGCTCCCAGGTGGAGGCAGTGCTACTAAGGAGGCCCTTGACTAGCAAAGCCTGAGAAGAGGAGATTTAAAACCAGTGCCTGCTGAGCTCCTGGAAACTGAATAAGGAATCTGTCAGCTCTTTGGCTGCATTTTAGGACCCATATCAGCTGGAACACTTTCTGGACTCTCTGATTTTCAAATTATATCCCAGATAGCAATTATCAACTCAGGGGACAACAACCAGTATTGGAGATAGCAGCATAAGAATCTACTCCTACTCCGTGGAGTTTTTCACTGTTCCTCATTAAAATGTCAGCCTTTGGACTGCTCGGCACAGGGCCTTTCTTTCACAAAGCATCTGAGGAAATGAGAAAGGGAAGAAGGAAGGAAAGGAAGAAAAGAAGCAGTTCGCCTGGGAAAGTGCACTAATGTACAAATTCTGGCATGATTTAGCAGATGGCGAAGGCCAGTCAAACCCTTAACGTCTTTTCTGGCAAATGCTTAGTTTGAGTTGCAGATATCTTGACAAAGACTGAGCTTGTAGGGTGAAGATAGCAGGAGAGAATCAAGAATGAATAAAGCCTCTTCTCCCAGAGACATTCTTGGAGCCATAAACAAATGTAAGCAGACCTTTTCTTAGATGACTGAAAAATGTTAAATACTTTCAAGGAGGCCCCAGAAGTGTAGTACATCATTATGGAGTGTTTACACATTTGGAGGGTATACCAGGGGATATAACATATGTATAGGGATTTATCCATGTATAAATCATTTGAAAATTTTCTGTTGCCTATTTTATATGCTGGAAGCATTCTTTAAAATGCCCTTGGATCTCTTTTAACTGATTCCCATGACAGAATGAATCTCAAAAACTGAGACTATGAAAAAGTTTCTTCATGGCTGTGGTAGTTAATTTCATATATGTCAATATGGCTAGGCCATGGTACCCAGGTATTTGGTCCAACACATCTGGATAAGAAGGTGTCCTGTACCTGGGATTAGCATTGATATCAGGAGACTGCATAAAGCAGATTACCCTCCATAATGCAGGTAGGTGGGCCTCATCACCAGGGAAGGCGTTGACAGAACAGACTGACATCCCCGAGGAAGACAGTATCCTGCCAGAAAACAGCCTTTTCACTATAACTGCAGGATCAGCTCCTCCCCGGGTCTGCAGCCTGCCATCCTACTCAGGGGATTTTGGATTTAGCAGCATCCACAATCATGTGAGTCAATTCCTTAAGATTAGCTGCTCTCTTCTCTCCTCTCCCCACAGTATATAAATGTATGTGTGTGTTTGTGTGTGTGTTTATATATACACGTGCATGTGCACACATATACCTTATTGGTTCTGCTTCTCTAATACAAGTGGTTTAAGTCACTGCACTCTCACTGGGGCTAGCGATAAACAAACAAATGCACCAGCTTCACAGTGATTATATGCTAGCACTGAATAAAGATGTCGGACAAGAACTTTAATTGTTGCTCAATAGAATGTTTATTTCAAATGTCATTCAACAGACTAGGTCACATTCTAAGGTCCCAAATGTTCTGCTATGCCATTATATTTTAATTCTAGCCAGGGGTCATAATGACTATAACAACTTATCTAATAGATTTATGAACTTTCAAAGACTGACAGAATCTTATTAACCTGGAGACAGTTTACTCACTGTATTCTCTTAGGAGAGAAGTGATGCATTGTCCTTTTACACCAACACAAAACCTCAAGTTTGCATACAGAGAATCTATGAAATATTCTTTATGTCTTTGCTGTAGGCCCTCATGAATTTGGACCCAAGATGAGGCTCTCTCTGCCATAATCCAGCCCCCCTGTGGCATCAGTTAGTTCATTCCATAGGCCCACAGGTGAATGGCACTGAAGTAGAAGTGACACACACACACATTTTCTGCAGCATATTAATGCTTTGTGCCTCCACATCACAGTCACAGAATATGGGATCATGAGCACAAATGAATGCAGCAGGCTGTGGAGGAACGTAGGGCTGGATCCAATGCCCACCTGCACTGTGAGTTTCCTCTTGGCACAGATTGTCTACTTGCTTTCTCTGCATTCTCCCAGATTTTTGTGCATTTTGTCCTTGTCATCATAACTAAGCACCCATAACCCACACGTCTCCTTCCATCAAGTTACCTTTAATTTGGGGGAAAAAATAACTGCAAAATCCTACATTTCATTTTTTTGAAACTTTTACAAGGTATTCTGGGCTCTTGTATTTTCTATGTTAAGCATCTAACATGACTTCTTTATTGTGCTAGTATTTCATTAGGATTGTTGTTGTTGTTGTTAGGTGCTGTCGAGTAGGGTCCAACTCATAGCGACCCTCACAGGGTTTTCAATGGCTGATTGTTTCGGGATTGCCTTGGGAGTGGATTGCCACGTCCTTCTCCCATTTTTGCAGTGCTGGGAATCAAACCCAGGACCTCAGAGACTACAGAGTGTTGTTCTACCAACTGAGCTAAACCCCAGCCCCTTCATTAGGATTATTACTGTTAATTATGGTATTCTGGTTATACAGTTGTGTAGATATTGAGTGGTCTGTATCATCCTTACTTTTCCCCCCATACCTCGTGTGTGTTTGCAGAGCATCAGGTTTTTCTGGAATGCATCCACTGTGTTACAGAGGAAATGCATCAGATTTTTCTGGAATGCATTCACTATGTTACAGTAGAAATGTACACACTATAATTCACTCATTAGCATCCTCAAGCTAACCATGCCTGACAGTCTGAAGTACATGCTATGTCAACAGATCCTCAAGCAAGAAAGGAAAAAGTAATTTACACCATAAATACTCATACTAGCTTATGGCATGTCTGTCTGAACACATGACACAGAAATATCCTAAACCCTGGTTTTCCTAAAGAAATATGGCCTGGCACTTCGGCCCACAGCAGACTGGAACTGTTCTAGAGATTCCAGAGTTATGAGGAGGCTGTGTCATGGCAAGGATGAAATGGTGCAGTCTGCTATGCCTGAGCAGGTGGGCAACAAATCAGCAAATGTCACCCCCAACTTCCCTGGAGCCCTGCTACACTGGGATCAGGGAGCTCCAGGCAGCCAAAGGGACCCCTACACTTCCACCACTGCATTCAGATTCCAGCATGAAGCACTCCTTTTGTACTTTTTGTTTTCTACCCAGATTCTTAGCCAAAGATTCTATTATAATAAAAAGGCCAATTGAGCATGCTTCATAATTTTATAGTTGTAAATGATTACAAAGGAGCATCAAGGCCGATCATTCTCATACAATGTCCCACGCCTAAAATTTAAAAGGCTGAACTTGAAGGGAAGGGTTGTTCCTGCAGTGTATATGTTCAGAAGGGGCTTTTAGAACATGTCATTATCTGGAATGTTTCTGCTTGGTCACCTAAAAATAGAAAATAAGGCCAGAGATAAGGGAATACATTTACTGCTCAAGATGCAAAGTTTGATGAAACCTGAATTTGGAAAAGTGCTGAAGAAAAAAAGACACAGCTTTTTTAGCTATTCAGATTTCTTATTTTAAAAAATTTGCCTGGGGCTGGGCGCTGTGGCGCACGCCTGTAAGCCCAGCAACTCGGGAGGCAGAGGCAGGAGGATCACAAGTTCAAGACCACAGGCAGTCTGCGTAATTTAGCAAGACCTTGTCTCAAAAAGTAAAAAAATGGTCTGGGGTGCAGCTCAGTGGTATAGCACTTGCAAAGCAGGCAAGGGCAAAGCCTGGGTTCAACCCCCAATACTGCAAAAACAACAACAATAAAAACAAAAAAACAATTTGCCTGAAGAATAAAGTATTCCCACAATGAAAAATAATAACACTGCAATAGCAGAAAATATGACCTTGCATAAATAAATTCTATTTTTAATCATCATCATAAATCACTCCCTCCCAGCTGACTTTTTACATGTCTTAAAGACTGATAGCCAAATACTACCAGATGGTGTCATCAGCTTTTTGTTGCTGTGACAAAATACTTGAGATAATCCCCTTAGAAGGAGGAAGAACTAACTTGGCTCACTGTTTTGCAGGTTTCAATGCAGGGCCAGTTGGCCCCATGGCTTCAGGGCCTGTGTGAGGCAGCACATCATGGCACAGAGCACATGGTGGAACAGAGAGACTCCCCTCTAGGCAGCTAGGAATCAGACAAAGGACAGGCTTCTGTCCCAAGATCTCTTTGAAGGGCACAGCTCCAGTGACCTAACTTCCTCCCATGAAGCCCCACCTCCTAAGGGTTCTACCACCTCCCAACACGTTCCTTTGGGAAAGGGCATTCCAGATTCAAACTGTAGCCAGATTTCAAGTGAAGAGACGGGAAGCTATCAGAGTAAAGCGTATCCTGAGCATCCCAATACACTCAGAACTCAGCTTCTTTCTCAATGCCAGACCATTAGAGCAACATAACTGGGAGTAGAAAATATTATTTGGCAACATCTGTTGAGCCTCAATGAGGAAATTTAATGAAGTGCCATAACATCTAAGAGCAAAACAGGGAAAAAGATAGCTTATCTTTGGGAAACAAAACACTGTCCTACAACTTGCAAGAGGAAGGAGCAGCACCATTCAAGTTCTAAGTCAGGGTGTCATGGAACCATATACTCAGATCAACAAAGACTTTCAAAATAAGATCATACCCAACAGTTGAATTTACAGAGTGCATTCATAGATAGGAATCAGAGGTAATAAACTGGAGATGATATCTCTCCTACCTACATCCTTTGGCCTTTACAGCATGTGTGGAATTGGAAATACCCACTTAAAATCCAGCAACATTGGCCCTACAACCCACACGGCAGCCTCTGTCCAGTGCCTCTGAGCAGTGGCACATGGCTGAGCCCCAGCAGATGAATTAGAGGTCTCACTGTCCACAAACTCAAAGTCAGTGGGTCAGTGTTACCTGCCTGGCCCCAGTGGCCACCAGATCATGACCCCCACTGCATTGCATCAATCGCACACCAGAGTGACCAGAGTGAAAGGCAGCCTGGAGTCTCTCTTGAGGAAGCCGTTCTGCCACTGCAGAAGAGAAGGCATTTTAGCATGCTCTGGGCTCATGAGGGATGGCATGGAGGTGTCACTTCCCTGTCACAGAGAGGAGGACACTTTCTGAATGTAGCTGATCTGCTTGATTCCTACCCATCTCCAACCCTGTGATGGTTCCCACTTGATATCCTTGCTGTTTTTGTCACCATGGATCGGGAGAAACTTCCAAGCTTTGCTTTTTGACTGGATACTGTTTTCAAGTACTCAGTGTCTGGTACAGTACTGGGTGCACCATGGATACAAAAAAAAATGTATGTTAAATGAGAAAATGAATGAATGAATGAAAAGAACAAAAAAGTAGAAGAGTTTCTTTTGTGGGAAAAGAGTAAGTACATTCTTTGCTTAAGGTTGGGTAATTTAAGACAAACTTCTTCCACAGTATTATATCCTCAATTCAAGTGATGGAAGAGATTGGGACGTGATAAAAAACAGAGACTATTGTTATCAAACCAATATAGTTCTTGAGGATTTCAAATCCTTTTAGAATAATATCTCTCACACTTGATTAACATGTAGACCTTATTAAAGGAAATATCACCTAAGGATTCCACATTTGACTTAAATATTTTTACATCACATTTCTTAACTAAGAACAAACATGAGCCAGATACAAGCTCCTTATACTGATAGCTCCAATACAGTTGTAAAACCAACACACATTTACAGAATTGATGCAATCAGAATAAGCAATGTTCAGCTAATCTGACAAGAGGATGCAGTTTTGCTAAAACTAAAATGCCACAGCAAATGTCAGTGTGGTACTGGCAGCTTATAGCATGCACACACTTCTATGAACACAATCCATTCTTCCCAACACTTTTCTACTGAGACCATAGAAAATCTAACATGCTGTGTTGTCAGTTAGCTTCAATTTATGCGAACACATTGTTCACATACTGAGCCCACCATTCTGTCTTCCTTGTTAGCACATGACAATGCATGTAATGCCACACAAACACAAGAGCAGGTTTGAAAATTGTGTAGCCAAATTGAGAGTTATCCCTGTGATTCCAAATGTGCTCATATTAATTGGTCTTATGTTATCATCTAAATGAAAGCAAGAATGCTTAGTTTTCCAAAACTCCCAATCATACAGGTGAATACCCCAAAGGACTGTGGCCTCTGCCTAAGAAACATTGCTCTAACCTTTCCCAGCATCTTAAAGTTCTCTTTTTCAGCCATCAGCTCCCAAACTTCCACTTAAGGCAGATCAGCATGATGGCAATTACTTCCATTGTACAAATGGAAAAGACTAGGTAACCCAGGCAGAGATGAAGAATTCAGCAAGGTTTTTAACTGCTCAAAATGAGAGGGGTAGTCTAACCATGAATTTGAACAGTAATTTGGGAGGAGAATAAACTAAAAATTCAGGTTCAAAAAAAGCTCGATAAGAGTCTGCATTTCTTAGAGTATAGTCTTCCCAATGACATCAGTTATGTCTTTTTGTTTTTGTCCAAGCCATAAGGGCAGAATAAATCCTCTTTCTTCAAATTCTGAAGATCTGAGCAAAGATCTGAGATCAAAAGGTCAGAGTATGCCACTGCTCATGTCACTAAAACTGAGAGTCCTCTAAAGACCAGAAGGGATTAAATTCAAATATCAGAACCAGAACCAACCACCACCAGCAAGTAGAGCCTATAAAACCTAAACCATGCACAGATGCCTATAAGACCCAGAGGAAGGCTCAAAGGCTAAAAGTAGAGCTGAGGTTTTAACAGACAGGTCTCTCCTACGAGAGATGATGGCACACGTAATTGTGATAGAAAACATATCACAGAGAACAAAAGCAACAGAATACCAACTGTTAAAAGAATAAGAAGATACAGATAGATGTAGCTATAGATGTAGCCATAGACAGAGGCAGAAACACAGATAAAGATGTGAGGACCCTCATTCAGAATCCAGAGCCTCTAGGAATCTTGTAGCTAGTGCATTAAACAGGTCCCACAGGCAGTGCCAAAGATAAATATCAGACACTATTAAAAAAAAAAGAAAAAAACCTTGAACCTCATCCAGGACTGGGGTGCAACCCATCATTATCTCCTTGGAGAAGAATCAGATATTACTGGCTACGTGCATGAAAAAAATACATTTATCTTTAAACTCTAAAAACACATTCCAAAACACTGACATGCTTACATGTTGAAGGCACTCAAGAGGTGAGATCAAAGAAAGAACAGCAGATCCGCCTCCCCCATCTTGAGGTGGGACAAGGCCAAAAGCTCAATGGGTAGAAAAAAGAAGAAACTGAGGCAAGATGGAAGCAATCTGGCCCTCTCCCTTTCCAGCCATCTGTCCATTGAGGGCTCTTTGGTTCCGGCTCACCATATCCCTCCCACCCTCGCTTCATCGCCGGCGCTCCCTCTGGGTTTGTCTCTTTCTTTGCCTCCATCTCTCTTCTCCCTTTCCCACCTTGCCAAGCACTGTAGTATATAATTTGAGCAACTACATCATTACAAAAGAAGACAGTCACACTGGAAAGAGCTAAAGTGAAACTCAAGAAGGAGAAATACAAAAGAAACCCTGACCAATAGGGAAACTTTGTCTTAGCTACTTGCTTTTAAAATTTTTACAATTCAGTGGGACTGACATTCAATTGCTGAGCTCTTCCTCTTGAGTTTAGTAATCACTACTTTAGTTATAGGGGCAGGCAGAGGTGAATTGTTTTGCAAATTTATACAGTTCACATATGCATAGTATTGGTTCTTCTCAAACTGCTTGGTTTCCTTTTTTGTGTTTTGTTTTGTTTTGTTTTGTTTTGTTTGGGGTTTTGCTATTATTGTCTTGTTTCACTTTTTATCGTTCTATTTTTTTTCCCTTCAGTGCTAGGGATGAACCCAGAATCTTGGGTATGCTAGCTGAAGACTCTACCACTGAGCTATACTCCCATCCACAAATTTCTTGTTTTAAAATTATTAAATAAAAGTATCCTCTTTTCCCTTCAACAATGTATATGTAGAAATATCACAAACCATATGAAATGGTTAATCACACAGGATTGATTTTGCCTGTCTGGATTAATCCTGCCCTGGCTCTGCCTGGCTGCTCATGGGGCACCTAACCCATGTTGAGAGACAAGCACCCATCTTGAGTCTGTCCCAATTTGGTCAGTTGCTCTACCATAGTCCTATTTCTGATAATGTGGGATACTAAGTTAATTTATCAAAGAGAATCAGTTCACAAATAACAATCAAAATCGCTATACATGGAGCTGGGAAAACTCTGAAAAGCTTCAAGTCTGACTGTAGTAAAGAGATGACACCTATGCCCACCGCCATAACTGTTCCACACACACACTATTTCCTTCTCTCCTTAGCACTGTCTACACAGCATCATGAGCTCATGCTAAGAATTTTAAAAATAAATAAATAAAAAGAAAAATCATCAAGGGACACTACCAAAAACTGGAGAAAATGCACACAGCATGCCCAAGTTGCACACTTTTCAAATACAGATACATGAAACAAAGAATCAAAGAGTACTATAGGGATAAATGTGTGGCGCATAGAGGACAAGAAATGGCTTGAGGCCTATTTGGCCTGCATTGAGGCCTGAGGTGCACTCAAGACTCTTGTGTGACTCACTGTGGCACACCCAGCTTGAGTCCACATGGTCTGCGACTGCACTGACAAGATGGCCCTTCCCGGCTTGACCAGGGCGTGCCCCACTTTTAGGCCCTCACTCTCTGATAGGTCATACCCTAACAGCCCATTGGCTAATAAGAGAAGGCCTATGATTGGCTACTCCTTGCCTCCTTCGCACCTATCAAATAAGCACATGAGTTTCACCTCATTTGCATCTAGCTCATGATTGACTATCTCCAAAGACCCAAGTTCTGATTGGTCCCAAGAGGTATTTAAGAAGAGTTCCTTCGCCTCCCACTCTCTCAGTTCACCATGACCATGACTGAGACAGAAGACTGCAAGACCCTGGGAGACACCACCAGATGACCAAAGAAGAGAAAAGAAGCAACCACCAAGAGCAGCTGCCAGACCAGTGACGGAGGCTGACCCGAGCAGACCACCTTCACAGAAAGCACCCCTCAAAGATGTGTAGCACTTTAGAGCTGTGCAATACTTTAAAGCCACAGCACTTTTAAGTGCTATGCAATAAAGAGCTATGTTTTCAAGAGACCTCCCAGGGTGTCTCTCACTCCGTTGCACTCACCCAGTTCTCGAGGGTTACCTGTTGGTAAAACAAAGGTTGTATGTGGAGGCTCCCACTCTACTAACCAGGACCAGAGAAATAATGACACCGGAGCAGTGAGTGCCCCCACAGAGTACAGATTTATTTGATTTATTCAGCAAACATTTATTGAGTACCTATTGAATATGAAATTCCCTTTCAACCAGGTATGGTGGTATACACCTGTAATCCCAGCCCATGGAAGGCTGAAGCAGGAGGATCTCGAGTTCAAGGCCAGACTAGGCTATGCAGCAAGTTCCAGGCCAGGCTGAGCTATCTAGTGAGACCCTATCTCAAAAATAAATAAATAAATAAATAAACAAATACCACTCAGGAATCAGAAATAGCTAGGTATACCACCCTCCAATCTACATTTTCTCCCTACTTCTGGGACCTTTCTTGGTCTGATACAACCTTCCTTCCTGAATTCTGTCACATAAGCACTTTGCCTCACCCATTTGCTTTGATTTTATCCCCTGGGAGACCTTTTTCTATTTTAACAGGACTTGGCAGGCCCATCTGTCCTTGCAGACCATTTACACCTGCCAGGCTCAAGGAAACAGGTCATACGACTCCTTGGGACACTGCCTGCCCCCTAGACATTAAGTTATGGATGTTGTCCCTCAATTTTCTAAGAGAAAACACACTTCAGAGTACTGTGCACGTCACAAAGGCCACTTTCATCTTTATACAATGCAAATTTGTTTTATTTCTAATCTCACAATTATTAGGGACTGGGGAGTTTAACCTCAAATTGCTTATTATTTTTCTTCAATGATAATTGAAATGGAAATCCTGTCAACACTACCATGTTTTGCCTCCATAGGAAGGAAACATTCTTATATCTAGTAACCATTCTTCTCAAACTGGCTAAGAATACATCCCAGGACAGGTCTGGATAGGGAAACTCCAGACAAGAGACTGCCAGGTGGGAAATAAAACCACAAGATGGAATGCCATAATTTCCAGGAGAGACAATTTTATCCCAGGAAAAAATATAATTTTTTTTTTTTTTTTTTTTTGCGGTACTGCAGGTTGAACCCAGGGCCTCTCGCTTGCATGCTTTGCAAATATTATACCACTGAGCTGCTCTTCCAGCCCCTTTTTTTTAGTTTTTTGAGACAGAGTCTCGCTAAATTACACAGACTGCCTCTGGTCCCGAACTTGTGATCCTCCTACCTCTGCCTCCTGAGTCACTAGGGTTACAGGCATGTGCCACCACACCCAGCAGAAAATATAATATTTTATAGTAAAATAAAACCCATCATATTATATAGTAAAATGAATAATTGGTTGATTTTCTTAAAGATAAAAACTCAAGATTTCAAAGAAAACAACTACTTACAGTAGTCCACGATATTTGGAGTTTCCTGCTAACAGCCCCTTTGCCTTTAAACGTTATTTGATGAAATTTTTGACAAATGTTTTACGCACACTGTGAACTGGTTGAGGATGTGAACTATAACTTATCCTTGACCTTTTCTTAAGGACCTAGGACAGTCTCTGGCATATATCGGGCACTCAATAAAGCCTATGGAATTAATTTGGCTGAAATAGTGGCAAAGGTATTACCAATAACAAAAGATTTCTAATCATATTTGGATGGAAGGAAGGAAAGATAAAGAGCCATATGAGGAGGTGGAGTAGAAGCAATCCAGTTTACCAAAACAGCTAATAGCTGCCATGGAAACAATCAGATGAATCAACTCAGTTTAGTTCTTTTCCACTTGAGTAAGTTCAAAAAGACAAATATTATATTTGATAACCTCACATCAAGAAAGGAGATGGGGCATACAACACAAGTCTACCAGATGACACTGGTGCCCAATAAATTTAATAACTTCTGAGTTTGGAAAGGTATCATGATAGTAATTCCAGCAGTGATAGTAAGTCTTTATTTGTACACTGATCCTTAAAAAGTCAATATAATTATTGAAGGTTAAGTGTCAAACATCTTGTCACTGAGGCTTGACAGCTATAAAAAGGAGATCATTTATACACATACATACTATCTAATAAGATGTGGACTTACCCAGTCTCATTCCTAAAATTATTGCTTTTTTAAAAAAATTAGCCAGGCGCAGTGGCGCACACCTGTAATCCCAGTGGCTCAAGAGGCAGAGGCAGGAGGATCACAAGTTCGAGACCAGAGGCAGTCTGCATAATTTGGAGAGACCCTGTCTCAAAAAAGTAAAAAAAAAAAAATGGGCTGGGGGTGCAGCTCAGTGGTCCAGCACTTGCAAAGCATGCAAGTGCAAAGCCCTGGGTTCAACCCCCAGTACCAAAAAAAAAAAAAAAAAAATAGCTGGACCCCTACTAAATTACAGATGAAAGATGACTCTAAGCAAGAGCAGCACAGTTTATAGCAATGTTTAAAATTTTCTACTTCCTTGGTGGAGACACTGCAATTTTACCTCACTTGTTAACAGTAGAAAGGATCAGAATCACACCCACTTTCTCTACACAATCTCTCTTATGTCACAGTGAGTCAGGCATTCTCCAAGCCCAGCATTCCCCTTACTTGCCAAACTGGAGAGAGAAATGGGGGGTGGGGGGAGGAAGTGAAGGCTCCCAGCCCTGCAAGTGCGAGGTGTGAGGCACTGAAGGAGCACCCTGACACCTCCCAGGGATATTTCCTTTTCTAAGTCTTAAGTTTCAGACACGCAAACTGACAACGAAAACTGACAACGAAAACAAGGCCTTTCAGATCTTAATCATGACAGCCAGAGCTCAATATGACTTCCACGATGTCTGAATTGCCTGAAAATGGAGAACAGCTAGAGACACATCATGACTCCAGGAAGAAAACCTGGGCATCCTTTCCTAGAGCCTGAAATCGTACCTGCAGGCATCCCTTCTTTTCTCCCCGAAGAATTAATTTAGTAATGGTATTATTTTTCTCCCAGCTGTAGGGGCAGAGAACATATTGTATGATTCTATTTTTTTTTCTATTGCATTCTGTTTCTTTTATTCTATTTTTTTTTCTTTTACTCTGTTGTATTTGAGTTTTTCAGTTCATAAGATATAGGATAAAATCCCTGCTCTTTAATTAACTAGGCAAGTCCCTTAACGTGTCTCTGTCGAAATTTCTGGGACTAAGTTTCTCCTTCTGTCAAATATATGCAAACCTACCTCCCAGGGTTGTTCGTAAAGGAGGAAGCTCTGTAAAATTTCTAGCACATAATAGACTTCGATGAATACTTGTGCCCAGCAATATAAAAACGTTTCCTTTTCTACGTAGTCTTAAGTAAACAACCAATCCAAAAACTATTACAGAGAACACCAAATTGGCAAACTGCCCAGGCGGTGGCCTCCAGGGTGCAACCAGGAGGCCTTGGGCAGAAGATGACGCAATCAGAGCAGGGTGAGATGCCCCTAAACCCGGCCTGAGCCAGAAGCTGCGAATTTCACCAAGGACGGGATAATTAACAAAGTGCCCTTTACAAGTCTCATAAGTCAGCAAGTGAAACTTTCTCACTTCAAACCCCAACTCTGCACACATTCCCTTTCCTAACTCTAGGGTCTGCTTTTGGAAAAGTCAACGCGAGTTGGTGAATGGAGAAAAGCAACTTACAGAGCAGGGTATATTGGGCCTGCACACCCTGAAAGTTCAGGACAGAAAGCTGTACACCAAGGAATACCAAAAATACCTTCATCACCTCCTACCCCGACCCAGCAAACACGCACCTGGGGATGAACTTGGCTTCATCTCCAAGTCGCGCCTGGAAGTCCTGCCAAGCCCGGCCAGGGCTCGCGGGGCTCCACGGAGCGGCCAGGTCCGCTTCCTCGTCCTCGTCACCCGCGTCCTCCTCGCTACCCCTGGGTTCGGACTCTGCCTCCGCCGCAGCAAACGCGGGCTCCCAAGGACCCCAGCCCGGGCGCCGCCCCGCGCCGCGAGCCCCGCGGAAGCCGCGCGTGAACTCCTGGAAGGTGATGGCGCCGTCGCGGTCGGCGTCCAGCCGCTGGAACACAGCCTCGGCATCGGCGGGCCGCACGCGCAGCTCCGCGCACAGCGCGCCGAACTCCTCGCGCTCCAGGCGCCCCGAGCGGTTCGCGTCGCAGGCAGCGAAGATCGAGCGCAGCCGGGCCAGCTCCTCCGGGTCCGCGTCCGTCTCCATGCCCACCCGGGGGCAGCCGCGAGGGTGCCGGAGCGCCACGGGGCAGCGGCGACAGTGGGAAGTCCAAGGTCACCTGCTGCTGCTGGGACCTGCTGCCAGCTAGGCTCGTCCGGCTGGTTCGGCCACTTGCGGGAATGTCCGGGTGGGGCGAGGAGGGTGGGCCGGTCGGGGGGCCAGGCAGGCGGCGCGCGTAGACCAGGGTTCCTGCCGGCCCCCTGCCGGCACGGGAGTGGTCAGCGAGCCCCTGCCTCCTGGCACTGCGCAGCTGCGCCTGAGGCCGCAGCCAGGTGGTTTTTGCCACTTTCCGCGAGGGTCTGGCTCCGCCCAGCCAGCCAAAGAGGAGGAACGCCGGACTCTGGTTCCCACGCCTCCGCCTCGATGAGCCAGTCTCTGCTTTACAGGTAGGAGTTGGGGAACCTAGCGGGAACTTAGGGGTGCTTTAGAGTAAACACTCATTGCTTAGGTAAAACTCGTCGCTCAACCCGCGCTCCCCCCAACATGAACTTGGGAAGCTAACTCATGGGACAGAAAGGAGAAAGGTAGGTAGGGTTAAGATTCCAAACTGGTTAAAGTTATGTGCAGTTGTACTGTCTTCTAATTCCAGAAACTTGGTAACGTTCTTATATACAAGTTTCCTGAAATAATCAAAGAACAAGATTTTTCAAGCCAGGCTCAATGGCTCACACCTCTATCCCCAGCGACTGGGGAGGCCAGAGGCAGCCTGCATAGTTTAGAGAGATCCTGTCTCCAAATAAATGCACAAAAAAGTGGGCTGGGGGTGCAGCCCGGTGGTAGAGCACCTGCAAAGTATGTGCAAGGCCCTGGGTTCAACACCCAAGTACCAAAGTCGTTTAGCTTTTGGTTTGGTTTTGAGTTTTGTTTCTTTAAACCTTATAGAAATTACATAGCCCTTTGATACTAAATATTTACGTGGACAATGCTAATTGTTTCTTTAACACTGCTTGATGCATAAGAGATCTTTAAAATTCATCCACTTGAGTCTTCTTTAAAAAAAAAAATACTTGTCCTTCTATTTCTGGAAGACCCTCAAACTATCCTATGGCTCAAATATGTTCCTTCCAGTGATTTCAAAGCCCTGTGAAAACCAAAATCCGGTAGGCTTCAAGCAGCAGGCCAGTAATCCCAATCCCAGCCCATGGAGGCTGAGGAAAGGGGATCATGAGTTCAAGACCATCCTGGGCTACAAAGTAAGACCGTGTCTCAGTAAATAAAAAATAAATAAATAAATAGATATCTGGGTTACGTTTGTAGCGCAGTGTAGACCCCTTACCAATGGCTGTGGGTTCTATCCCTAGCACTGAAAAAAAAGGGGAAAAAAATGACGATTTCAAGGCTGTGAAAATACATTCTGGTTACTCTGTAGTCATATTATCCGTTTCCTCTAACTTTGTCTTTCTTTTATTTACTAACATTTCTTTTAGTTATTTGTTGTTAGGTGCCTTCAACTTGAGGCTGACTCACACCCTATGTGCAACAGAACAAAACCTTCCCCAATACTCTGCCATGCCCAGCATTATGTCAGCGCTGCTCTGCTATTTATAGGGTTTTCAATGGCCGATTGTTTCAGGATTGCTTTGGGAGTGAGTTGCCATGTCCTTCTCCCATTTTTAGGCTGCTGGGGATAGAACCCAGGGCTTCAGAGAGCTCAGAGCAGCATTCTACCAACGGAGCTAAACTCCAGCCCTTTCTTTTTGTTATGACTCTTTTATATCATTCATATCTTCACTTTTATCTCATTCTGGATTATCTGTAGTACTTGTTACTTAGATTTTTAAACATATATAAACAGGAGATTTAACTGACACATTCTTTTCAGGCTAATGGTCTTAAACATGAAGGTCAATGCTAAACATCTGAAGAACTATTTCTTCTTGAATCATACTCTTAGTATGGTCCATGCTCTTAGCATTTCTCAAGCTGTAAGTACTACTGATAACCTCCATTCACAAATTTAACTAGTAAATTATGAAAGACATTCCATTAGAAGCTCTGTTCTTAGCAACCTAGTTGCTAAGTGAATGTAGTGATGAAGAGTTGAACATCTAATAACATTGAAATAAGGTTTATCATTAGTGCAATATAAATTATTGATTTGGAGTTTACCTCCTTCATGTTTATTCTAAAGATTGATTTTTCCATATAAAGTAAAAAGTGACTAGCTTGGTAATGCCTTTAAAGCTTTACAAGCATCCTCATTAACCTGAATCTTTTAAATATTAACATTACACTGTTAGACATTGATGTCTATGTTTTTCAAAACAAGCGAGTTAATATTTTTAACTGCTTAGGCAGAAGTGATTTCTTAAAGGCTGTTCATGTAACTTCATTACTGAATTTTCACTCTGAATTTTGTGCCCTTTACTTCTGAGTTCTTATATTCTCTATCTGCTTTGCCCTTTCCACAAACCCCTTCTTTGAATAGTCTTCAAGAAACACAATACTGGGGCACCTCCAATATATTCTTTCAGGCTCCAGTTCTGCTGAACTCCTGTTTATTCTATACCACCACCTTAAACATCAATTATTCTGTCATTGACCAGCCCAGTGGTTCCCAATCACATGGCATTTTTGTTCCACACTATACATTTAGCGGTGTGTGAAGGCATTTTTGAATGTCTTAAGAAGAGGAAAACGCTAGTGATGTGTAGTAGATCTTGTTTAGTAGATGTTATTAGGTGCTGTCAAGTCAAGTCTAACTCATAGCAACCCTATGTGCAACAGAACAAAACACTACCCAGTAGTATGCCATGCTTATGGTCTTGTTTGAGTCAATGTTGCAGTCACTGTGTTTCTTCTCATTTTGAGTAGTGCCACATCAGTAAAAGGAAGTCCCAGGGGCTTTACTCCATTCATAGCATTAAGACTGACTCTACTTTGAGCCAGCATCACTTCCGTGGTCATTTTAAACTCTTTCCAACCTGGGGAGCTCATTTTCCAGCACCGTATTTGACAATGCTTCTCTGGCTAATTGTTTTCAATGGCAAATTGTTTCAGTAGTGGGCTGCTAGGTCCTTCTCCCTAGTCTGTCTTAATCTGGAAGTTTAGTTGAAACCTGTCCACCATGGGGTGGCCCTGCTGGTATCTGAAATACAGTAGCATAGCTTTCAGCATCACAGCAATACACAAGCCCCATAACAAAACAAACTGACAGACAGCTAGGGAATCTAGTAGGTAGATGCTATGAATTCCGCTTAATATTCTGTGATGCATAGACCAGCTCCTCCCCTGTACCTCACCCCATTCTAAAGAATTATCTTGTCAAAAATGTCAATAATGCTAAGATTGAGAAAGCCCACACCCCAGCACAAAACCTCCAGTGGCGCTCTAATAAAGTCTTCAGCTGGGTAACACCCTCAGCAATCTAGACCTATTGTGTAGATCCCAACATTTCTCACGTTAGCCACACTTCTTCACGTGATTAACTTAGTATGTCTTTATCACCATGGCAAAATATACATAGCAAACAAGTCCTTAAGCTTTTCTTTCTTGCATCTAACCAAACAATTTCCCAGCTGCAGCATAATTGGACCCTGCTTTCCCTACCAGTTTCCACAGTTTCATTGTGACCTGTCACAAATACACAACTTAGCATGTTCTATGTCAGCTCAGGTACCAGGCTGCAAGAATGCTTTCAGATATCCCCAGCAGTACTCTCAGGGGGGAGCCAAGGTTACATAATCTGTCTAATTCTTTTCCAGGAAACAGAAGAAATAAAGAAATAAAAGGCCCTCCTTTTCTATTTTAGCATCCAGAAATAGCTAGCCAGGAATGGGAAATAACAGAGGAGCCTTTGAGAGCCAGTGAAGTGGAAGGCAAGGTGAGCTTTGCCAGGGTTGCCATCATGACTTTTAGAGAGATCAGCTTGCTCTCTGGCTGCTCGAGGATTTTAACAATCAGAGATAATCTTGTTAGAGCATGTTTCTCAAAGTAGGGAAAAGGTAGCCCTAGAAAGAGCTTTGTGATTAAATACCTTTGTAAAACAAATAAATTTGAAAAAGACTCCTACTAAATTCCTTCTGGGATGTGATAAAGAAAGTTATTTAATATTTCCTAATTGTCCCTGACTATGGAAACTTTTAGTTTTGGGGTTTGGTTTGGTTTGAATTTCTATGAACTTTCTGCAGAGTAAATGCTCTCGAGAATATACTTTGGCAAACTTTGCGGTATACAATTCCTAGGGTGGAGAGTCATAAGAAATGATCCCTTGCCATTTCATCATAAATAAGCCCAATTTCCCATAACAGTTATGAGCACTGCCACATCACCTGCTTTTCACTTGGTAACTTGGAAAAGCTTTTAATGGAAGCCATTTGTAATCTACCGTGTAGGATTTCCTTTGTGTACTAAAGCCTTCCTCAGAGAATAACTTAACACTGCCGTTATTCCACCCCTAGAAAGGTCTACTATACTAGTTAAGGAGGAATTAGATATCCAAGTAATAGCATACCACATAGGGACCAATTAGAAAGTTCAAGGACTCTCTGAAACATATGTCCCTGCAAGAGCTAGGGGCTCACAAATACCTTCCCATGGCTTACTATTCCTAAGGAAGTTAAAGGAAAAATATTAAAAATTTTGCAAAGAGGAATGTGTTAACAAACTTATAGTGATCTACTTACCCTTTGTCTACAGCCATACCACCCTGGCATCTGATCCCCTCTGTTCTCAGAAGCTATGCAGAGGCGAGCCTGGTTAGTCCTTGGATGGGAGACCACCTGGGAATACCTAGTGCTGTAGGCTTGAAAGAAGCACCAAGCAGCCCACTTCCAAAGCAATCAGCCATTGAAAACCCTATGAATAGCAGAGAAGCACTGACATAGTGCTGGGCATAGCACAGTGTTGGGTAGTGTTTCATCTGTTGTATGCAGGGTCGCTGTAAGTTGGACCCTACTTGATAGCACCCAACAACAACAAACAACAACAACTTACCTTTTATGTGAAGTATGTGTCCTGCCCTCTAGCCATACAGTTTTCCAAACCCTAAGCACTCTTTTTTAAGACTGCACAATTCCTTCATACTGTTTCCTCCTTCCAGGATCCTTTCTCACTCTTCCACCATGTTATCTTAGTCCTTTAAATATCCTTCATGAGGTAGGTTTCCCAATTTTATAAACAAGACAATGAAGCCTCTGATTGAGCCAGATGACTAAAGTCACACAGCTGTGAGATTCAAACCCACGTCATGTATTCCGGTTTACTACAGGTTTCCCTCCATTGTGCAGGAAGCACATTGTCTTGCTCTGTCCCAGCCCCTCAGATCCCCTGTGCATTTCCACCTAGTAACCAGCCTCTTCATCACTTGGAGGACTGCCCTCAGGTGGCTGGAGTGTGCTTTACCTATGTGTCCAAAGAGCCATAGGTGCCTAGCAATTTGCCTCTCCTCTGAAAGTAGGCCTTGAACAAATAAATACTCCAGCTGCCTTGCCCTCTATGTAGAACAAATTTGAGGTTGACCTATACAATCTTTAATGGGACACAAACATATTGGCTCCACTGGTGGCAGTGCTTGCTGTCAATGTTGCACTGTGGCTTGTCCCCCTTTCTCCTCTGTTGTTTTACTCTAACCCTGTGCGTTCACGTGATTCCTCTTGTTAGGGTCTAAGTAACCCAGCTGAGGCAGTGCTAAGGCAGTGTACAACCTCTTCCTTGGCATGAAGTAGTCTCTAAAGAGATTCAGCTCTAAGGACACTTCCATCAACTTACGATGGAACCTTTTGGCTAATACGTAGTAAAAATCATATGCACATTTGGATTGTGATCCCCTATTTTTCCAATGTCCTCATGAAATTGTGTCATTTACACTGAGATTATTCTCTCCCCCTTTACCCCTCTACATTGTTTCTCCTCCCCACCCCACCTTCAGAAATCTTCTCTTCCCTTTGCTAGTTCCCTCCCTCCTTCTTTCTAATCTTTATATTATCAGTGAGCCCCGGAAGTCAGGACACAGCAGAGGGTGTGGCCTCAGAGACTCACACGGTAGGCTGCCACAGATCAGGCTGCAGTCTGAGGCAAAACTCTGGTGTGGTGCGAGTTCTGCAGGGGAGCACAAGCCTCAGAATGAATGGAGGCCACGTGCCGTCATCCGTCATCCTGCTAGGGCAGCACTGGTGGTGCACCCCACAGAGCAGGTCGCCCTGTGAACCTCAAAGTCTGGTCTTGCCAGACAGAGTGGCAAGGGCATCATGCCACATCTCCACTGGAGGGATGCTTTGCACAAACCCCTTTCCCAGTCCTACCAGCTTCCAGCAAGACAGCATATAGGAAAAAATCCCCTTACATGCGATGGAATTGAGAAATTTCAAAAAAAAAAAAAAAAAGGTGGCATCACCTGTTAGGAAATTTTGTATCAGAGAATAGTGAAAATTGGACTATAAACAATAGCAGGGGCGAGGCTGAACAACGAAGCCAGCACCGCTTTCCCTGACAGCTGGCAGCGAGCGGTGAGAACAAGGTATGGCAGGGGGCTCAGCAAAGACACATGGCTGAGGAAAATGTGATGGGGCCCTCTCGATGGTCCCAGCTGGTAGGAGACAAGGTGGACAAAATGGAGATCTACAGGACTTCCTGGGGAAGAGACCAGACATCACGGCCCCATTGTAGGGTCTTGTCCCAGGGTCTGTTAGGGTTTTTATTTTTCTTTTCTTTCTTTCTTTCTCCCCCCCCCCCCCGGGAGAGATGGTCATTGCCCTGGCCTCTGGTGCTGTTGGAACCCCGCGAGCTTGTTGTTCTTGTTGTTAGGTGCCTTCAAGTCATGTCCAACTCATAGCGACCCCCATAGGGTTTTCAATGGCAGATTATTTTTTCGGGATTGCCTTAGGAATGGATTGCCACATCCTACTCCCATTTTTGCGGTGCTGGGAATCGAACTCAGGACCTGAGAGACTCCAGAGCGGTGCTCTACCAACTGAACTAAATCCCAGCCCCCTGTGAGCTAGAGGGAGGAAAACTGATGGATGGTGAGTTCAGGGAACGGTGAAGAGCGCAGGGACTGCTGGATCCCTGAGCCTAGGAAAGCTTGTTCAGAATAAGGTGCATCTGGGGCCTGGTAAAGGCTTGCAACATGGAAAAATAGTGCCACAGGTATGGGGAGCCTAAAACACATGGTTTAGGCTGTAGTGCAATTGGGGACTGGGAACACAGGAGACAGGGAGAAACAGAGGGCGCAGTGCTGAATACAGGGGTTGCAGCAAGAGGTAGGTACTGGACACTGAGGCTGCAAACTACCGGGTGGGGGAGGGAGAGAGAAGCACCAGCAACTCAACATCACCCAAACTCATGGGAATGTGGGGAGAGAAACTCTACACACAGAGGAGGTGGAATCTAGCACCCAGACCACACAATGAGCAAGCCTCAGCAGAAAGGCACATGAAACATGAAAGGCCATGCAGGGTGGAAAGATCCTATAGACCAAAGCACCTCAACAGATAATGTCAGGGAAACCGGAATCCTGGAGATGCCTGAAGGAGAATTTAGAACCCTGCTTATAAATATGCTAACAGGCCTCAAAGACACCACCATGAAATCTGTTCATGATTCACTGGATAAATAGGTATCTCATTTGGCAGAGAAGTTCTCCAGGGAACTTGAAAAATAGGGGAATATAACCCAAATATGCATACGAGTTTACTACATATTAATCAAAAAGTTCCATCAACCTCGTAAGCTGATGAAAGTGTAACCAAAAGTGATATAATAGTTGCATAATGGAAAATACAAATACTGTATTATTCCGTACCCCACCAACATTTACCAATAAAGGGAAAAAATCAGAATTTGGTTTTGAGATTATTACAGAAATGATCCATAGAATGATTAGAGTGTTATCATTTTAATGCGTATTTGATGATGAGGTATAGGTAATCATTTTCTTAATATCTAGCACTAGAATTGCTACTGAGTGGGAACTGTCATTTTTTAGGATAATATCTTGATAGACTGTGTAGGAGAATGAATATATAGAATAACTGATATTTCTTCCACTCTTCATAGACAGGAGGGCATTTTTTATTCCTCCTGACAAATGAGTCTACAGCCTTACCACCCTGACATCCAATCTTGTCTGATCTCGGAAATTAAGCTGATTTGGGCCTAGTTAGTACTTGGATGGCAGACCACCTGGGAATACTGGGTGCTATAGGCTTGGGACAAGGACCCAGAAGCCCACTCCCGAAACAATCAGCCATAGCAGAGAAGCACTGACATAGTTCTGGGAATGGCACAGTGTCAGGTAGGGTTTTGTTCTTTTGTACATACGGTCACTTTCAGTTGGACCCAACTCCACAGCATCTAACCACAGTCTGACAAATGGGTAAAGATGAGGGAGAATGAGGAGAAGGAGGAGGAAGAGGAGGAAATAAAAGACCAAAAAACAACAAACAAACAAACAAACAAAAAAACAGGAAGAGAGGTAAAGGGCTATTCATTTCTCAGGCAGCTAAATGACTTATGAATGTGGTTTCTTTCCTGGTATGAAAGCCTTTACTAGGGCTTCCTTAAACATTTTCCCTTAACTTTATTTTGCTCACAAGTAAATTGGAAGGACTTGAGTTAACACTGACCACATAGGAGGGAATAGGAGCCCAGGAAGCAAGAGAAGATGGGGGAACATGGGAACACCAACCTACTCCAGAATTTGCTGAAATCACCAGGATAAGAGATCTCTGTATAATCTATATCACGACTTCTCAAAGAATAGTTGCCGGAACAGTAATATCAGCATCATTTCTGATCTTAATAGAAATTTTTGGATGTTTCCTTCACCCACTGAATCAGAAACTCTGGGAGTAGGGCTCACCAATCTGTGTTCTAGCAACTCCTCCAGTGATTCTGATGCAGGTAAAATTTGAGAATCACTGACCTCAAACAAGTTATTGTAGCTATTAAAGTAAATTAAAACAGAGACCTTACCAGAAGAGGCCCTGAGCAGACAAAGCCACTTAGGCCTCACAAGTTACCTTAACCTTGTGTGATTTGAAACATAAGCAAACCTTAACTTGAGATATTTATTGTAAATACCTATATTAAAGAAAAATGGAACTTAAGGCTAACCAATCAGAAGCTGCCAATGAACTCATGGCTATATAACTAGGGATTATTCAACAAGACAGACCAAATGAGGCAACTATAACCCATCAAATATTTTCTTTACTTTAGTTTTCATCCCATAAAAGCTTTTTTTTTTTTTTCATTCCTTAGTGGAGCCTTCAGACCACATACAGCTTGGAGATATTCAATTCACAAATCACTATTTGTGCAAATAAATTCTTTAAGATGTGATTGTGCTTCAGTTTACCTTTTAACATAGCCTTGGTCACATATTAACTTCACCTGTAACTTGATAACAAAAAAAAAATTGATGCCACAGAATCTTCCTCAAAGATCCTAGCAGCCTTAAAAAATTATACTTCTAAGAAATAAATTCTTAAAAATCAATCTACAGGTAGAAAGGTTAAAAATCTCTGTTAAGAAACTTTTATTTTCAGTACTTTGAGATTGAACCCAGGGTCTCACATATACTAGGCAAGTGCTGTACCACTGAGCCACACCCTACATTTTTATTATTTTGAGACAAGGTCTCGCTAAATTGAGCAGGCTGCTGATGGACTCAAATTTGTGATCCTCCTGCCTCAGCCTTCCAAATAGTTGGGATTACAGGTGTGCTTCACAGTTCCTGGCAAGCAACATTTTTATTTGGTCTCTAGTTGTATTTCATAAAACAACTTAATAATTCCGAAAAAATATTCATATTCAATATCATATTTAATCATATTTAGGCCTTCCAAAAGCATTAATTCTGTCCATTTAAGATCCTTCTGTTAGGTTAATTAACCAAATTTTAATACAAAATTTATAGGACTCTAGGAAGACAGATGAGAGTGGAGAATAAGGAAGAAATCGATGGAAATTAGGGGAAGTATGTTTGTACCAAACATTTTTCCACTTCCCCACTCCTGCAACATGTGGGAGATAGTCATCCCACTATGTCATGCCTCTTATTAACATAAATATAAGAGAATACCATGTAGATATGTCTTACACAAACATTAAAAGGCAGAATAAATTTCAAGTTTAAGCCCTAAGTATCATGATCTTTTCTCCCCATGACAGGACCAGATAGCATTTGTAGCCTATATACACTATCAAAGATTACTTAGGCTGAAGATTTTGAACATTTCCCATAGCGTACTATGGAAGGTTTTTCTTCAGACTAACAAAGGCATGAAAAACTTCCATGGACCTTCCATAAAAGGTTGTTGTAGTGCTGAGAGTATATGGTCAATGTTAAGAAACATTCTATATACAGAAAAGTCATTTCTGTCTCCATCTTTAAAATAGACATTTCCCCTAATTTCATGTTAATAATACAAAATTTATAGAGGTGTTCTAATTTTCACCATACTCTCCATATATACTTAAATTCTGGTATCTCATTAGGTTCCGATGAGTCGTTAGATTGGTAGCGTCTAGGAAATATCTTCCCTAATTTCATAATAATTATGAAAATTCAAAATTCTTCATAATGGACTTAAACTCAGTAATACTGAATTTTTTTTCTAAAATGTTATTACAATAAGAGATAACTACTTTTTCTTAAGTTACCAGTGTGAGTTTATTTATAATGAATAATCTGTATTGTTTGGGATAAAGAAAAACTTATTAGAATTATGAACAAATAATACTGCTTAACACAAGTGCTTTCTATGTGCCAGGCCTCTAAAACTCTTCCCAAGTTATCCCACTAAGTCTTCACAATGATTCTGAAGTAGATGCTGTTAGTATCATCCTCATATTATTGATGAGGAAACTGAAGCACAGAGAATTTTTTCTTGTGGCGCTGGGGATTGAAACCAGGGCATCATACATGCTTTTGCAAGTCCTCTACCACTAAGTTGTATCCCTACCCCATTTTTCACTTTGTACTTGGAAACAGGGTCTCACTAAGTTATACAGGCTACCTCTGGCCTCAAGCTTGTGATCCTCCTGCCTCAGCTTCTTGAGCCACTGCAATTACAGGTGTGAGCAAAGTGCTAAGCTGACACAGAGAAGTTTAATTAACTAATCAAAGGTAACACAACAAATAAGAGTTGTGGACCAGGGAATCACGCTCCAAAGAGATGGGTTTGGATGATGGAATCAATTCTGCCTCTTAAATTACATGAAAATAATGGTTCATACTATTTGTGTAAATATGAAATGACTGTTTTCCTGGACATTTTAGTAAAAGCCATATTGCTTCACACAGAAAAGGGTTTCTCTCTTATTCTTGACAGTCTGTTAGTGAGTAGACATGACAGATTTTGTCTAGTTGTTCCTGTTCATCTTGAGACAAACCTAAACAATAACATACAAATCTTGTAATTTTACCACAGTGTGCAGGCACACGTTTCTGTTGAGGCTGCCTACCGTGCATAGAAGTCCAAGAATGGTGTTCCAGGTTTTCTGTTAAGAGCAGTGTCACTTATGAGAGGAAGACTACATAAGGACAAGTTTTACATTTTTGTACCATGTTTCTCTCAAATTAGTTAGCTACCACTGAAAGTTCCCCTCACATTTAGAACAGAACAGTCTTTTTAATTTTATTTTTACTATTTTTGAATTTTTTTTTTTTTTTAGTACTGGGAGGTTGAACCCAAGAGCTAATACATGCTAGGCAATTGCTTTACCACTGAACTTCACCTAAGCCCCTTTTTTATTTTTCATTTTGAGACAGGGTCTCATTAAATTGCATAGGCTTCCTGTGATATTGAACCCATGAATCTCCTGCCTCAGCCTCCCAAGTAGCTAGGATTGCAGGCATGAGCCACCCCACCTGGCTTAGAATAGAACATTCTTTACTCTCATAATAGAGTAGATCCTGCTAAAACAGGACAGCTTTGCTCAGGAAGTACCATGACTCCAAGAGTTATAGTAAAACAATGAGACACAGGGGTCTCTGGTGCCTGTCATACTTACCTACTTGATCACTTCTCTGTAAATTAAACTACCGTAGTGCTCACTTGGGTGCAATAAACAGTGCAGGGTAACTGGTTGTGAACGCACAGTTGAATGTTTTATTTAAGTGAATGTTTTATTTAAAACATGGAAGTGAATGTTTTATTTAAAACATGGAAGTAAAGCATAAATGAAAGACACTGAGGAGGCATGAACTAGACCATCCTATAAGGAAGAGCGAGAGGATCAATGAGAATGGGGATGTTGCCATAGTAACTGGGAAATGCAGCTGAATTTTCAATGTCAGGAAGATATTGAAAATGTGGCAAAATAAGCTCTTAAGACTGCAGTCATTCTTTCCCCTGTACTTTAATTAGTGTGATCTTAACTATTGAAACAAAGCCAGAATGAAAAAGAGTATCTTCATTCTGCAATGTTCTGTCCTTAGGAAGTTTTCTCTCTGGAGACTTGTTGCATATCAGCATAATTAGAGACACAGCCATCTTATAAAATGAAGATAATTTCATAATTAGAGAGTAGACTTGACCTACCACTCATGTAAACCTACCACCATTGCTATCCTAGAGGAAACAATGGTTCCATCTGAATAATAACATTTTCATTAGTTTTATATCACCCAAGGGGGCTGCTCTTATCTTAGTGGACAAAGTCTATAACACAGATCTAACATGGCTTATCAATTGCCTCAGTACACTCTATATTCACTTTTTTCCTTGTCATATTTCAGTCAGATTTAAATGCAAAATTCAAATATGCTCAGTAAGCTAACCAAAGGAATCCTAGCCACAACTTATATCCAGATAGTCACAGTTGAAAAAAGAAAAGGAAAAACAAAAGAAAAAAAAAGAAAACATAGAAAGAGATAAACAGAAACAGAAAGGTAACTTCCATGTGTAACAGGGTTTGGACAAACAAGTCAGGCCTAAATTAAAATTGAGATTCAAGGTTACAATGAAGTAAATTTTTTGTGTCTCCCTTTCTATTTGTTTTGACTGTTTTCCTCATATTGTTGTTTGGGCCCAATTCATAGAGATCCTATGTATAACAGAATGAAACACTCCCTGACACTGTGCCATGCCCAGCATTATGTCAGTGCTTCTCTGCTATTCATGGGGTTCTCAATGTCTGATTATTTCAGGATTGCTTTGAGAGTAGGCTGCCATGACTTTCTCCTTTTTTGTGGTGCTGGGGATTGAACGCAAGGCCTCAGAGAGCTCAGAGCAGCACTCTACCAACTGAGCTAAACCCCAACCCAAGGAATTCAGATAGTAGTCATTAAATTACTGGGTAAAAAGAACCTGATGGTTTAAATTTAAGAGGTCATGAACACAGATTAAACGTCAACTACATTAGGTGCCTTTAATCCCAGCAACTTGGGAGGCTGAGGCAAGAGCATCACAGATTTGAGGCCAGAGGCAGCCTGAGCAACCTACTAAGATACTGCCTTAAAAAAAATAAGCAAATAAAAACATGAGTGAGGATGCGGCTCAGTGGTGGAGCTCCTGCCTACCATGCATGAAGGCCTGGGTTCATCTCTCAGTACTGCAGCTGGTTAGATAACAAAAACAAACATGAAACATAGACCATGGTGTTGTCCGTTGTGACACTAAATGAGGTGAGGTTGGGCTATATAAACATATTAAATGAACATACTTTCCCTGTTTTTATTTTTGTACATCACATACCACCATAGAGATTAAAACTATTTTGAATTTTAAAAAAACTTTGTTCTACACTTTATAAAACATTCGTTACTCAATAGTACTTTTGTGCTAGATTTTTGGTCTAACATTTGAGGAAGATTTTTATATACAGGATACTAATGCTAGCTTTGTCAGAGATATCTACAAAAATATGTCCCTCACTCTTCTACATATATTTGGAACTATAAAATCTGCTAATGTGGAAACTCTAGAATTTCTTACTGCATTGGAAAGTATAGCAAGGCAAAAGAAAGTATTATATGCAAATAGTGTTTATGCATTTTGGCATATGTAGTGGTGTTGGTGTAACAAGTTGGTGTTGTTCGGTGCCGTCGGGAGTCGGTATCCGGCTCACAGCGACCCTCGTAGGGTTTTCAATGGCTGACTGTTTCAGGATTGCCTTGAGAGTGGATTGCTAGGTCCTTCTCCCATTTTTTTGGTGCTGGGAATTGAACTTGGGACCTCAGAGACTGCAGCGAAGTGCTTTACCAACTGAGCTAAGTCCCAGCCCAGTGTAACAAGAGTGATGTGTGTGTGTGTGTGTGTGTGTGTGTGTGTATTTAAAGAATGTTTCACAAACAAGTAAAAGAAGAAGCACCAATTGTTGAAGTTACACTTAATCACAAAGATGAGCAAGTCTCTATGATAGTTCATCCTGTCCTGTAGAAGCAACAATTGTGCCAACAGAACCTGTGTGACTCTGTGGTCATTCCATATTGAGATGAAAGCCAGCTTTATCTGCCATTTCCTGAAGCAACATATCCACTTTGTTTTGTGGATATGTTTTGGATTGTAGTGCTACTCATTGTATCTCCCATGTGCCTGTTTGAACATCCAGTGTTTGAATTGGTGCTACAATTTGTCCATCAAGGCAGAAATCTTTTCAAGGTTCATAATCCTCAATGTAGCATCCATAGACTTACTTAATGACACCTGTCATGGACTTTGTTATCTTGCCTGTTTTTACTTCAGTTTGAATTCAGGCTGCCACAGCATCAACCCTAGCACTCATTCTCATATAAATGTTTATTGGACTCTGGCACCTTTATTGTCTACCAACTGCTGCACTGACTATGAAGGGAGTAATTGTTGTTGTTGTTGTTAGGTGCCGTTGAGTTGGTACTCATAGTGACCCTATGTACAACAGGCAAAACACTATTGCTGGTGCTTCTCTGTTGTTCAATGGCAGGTTGATTTTTGGGAGTGAGTTGCCAGGTCCATCTCCCAAGCCTACAGCACCTGGTGTTCCCAGGCGGTCTCCCATCCAAGTACTAACCAGCCCGACCCTGCTTAATTTCAGAGATCTAACAGGATTGGATGCCACAGGGCTATGGCTGCAGGCTGAAGGATATAATGGACAGCAGCATAATTAGAAAGAAGGTTGAAATGGGTGATGTTGCAAGTGGAGGTAGAAGCATGTCAGTTGTATAAATCAAATAGAAACTTGTAGGTCCAGCAGTTTGTAAGAATAGAGGCATACATCTATAGTAAGCATATCTATAGGAAAAGAGCAAAAAAATTCATGTGTAGTTTTAACTCATGTCTATCTAATTTCCCATTCAGATCTATTTCTTGACCCTGTATCTAATATATATTCAATCCCACAAGAAGAATTGAGGAAGATCATTACATTTTCTTTAGAACATTATTGGCCTTAAAATTCTGCCTTAGAACAAACAGACAAGTCCCATAAATGGCTTTCTGTGTGACTCTTAAATTGTCTCATCGGTTATCTTTAAAATAAGGGATTTTCAGGTTTTAAGAGTTTCATAAGATTAAGGCACGTAAAGCACATGTATTTTGTACATATTCACCTATATTCTATATATTAAGCACAATAAAACATAAGATAATGAAAAACTTTTCATAAAATAATATACTTGCACAAATATCTGCAAAACATTTCAGAGGTTCAGGATCAATACCATAATATCTATGAAGAATATTCACCAATCTATGAAAGAAGTACATTTCAATACAAAATGGGCAGAAAATCTCATACACATGCAATATGAAGGAAATTTAAAAATAGAAAATCCAATTAACAATATAAAAATTTTATTATAAGGATCACTAGCAAAAAATAATAATAATAATAATAACCCCACTACATAATGTTAACTGTGTGTTTAAGGCAAGTTTCCAGTGCTGTCGCAAGGTAGGCACTTGCATATCTTGCTATTGGAAGAATAAATTGCAATAGCATTTTTGAGAGGAATTTGGCAACATTTATTTCAATCCTTAAAAATGTTCATTTCATAACTTTTGAGCTGATAGTTACATTTCTAGGACCTTGTACCAATGAAATAAAAGATGTAAATATTTATGTACAAGTTTATTATCATACTATTTCTCATAACTAGGATAAGAAGCAACCATTATGGTCAACAGTAGGATAATATGTAAATAAATTATTCCAAATGTATATAATGGTATCAAGAAACTATAGTATAAGTTTAGATGGAAAAGAAGCAGATACAAAGGTATATTTATAGAATGATTTATATTTAATTTTATTATGGTAGTGTCATATCCTAATTTAATTACAATAAATTATGAACATTTTATTTGACACATTATGAACATCTGAAACCAGAAATCAGTACCCTTTTTCTTATAGTACCAGAAAGTGAATATTTTAGGCTTTCTAGAGTTTCATTTGTATTCAGTCTAGAGCCAAGAAGCAAAATGAAAGCTATTATATATGTTCTAATATCGCCATTTAAAATATAACCACTTGAAGATTACACACACACACACACACACACACACACACGCGCGCGCGCGCGCGCGCGCAGACATGCACCAGGCTGCTGGCTACAGCTTACCAATTCTGTCATGCATTGGTTAACTTCAAAAGTTCTCAAGTAGCTTTCTGACTTCAAATCTCCTATTTGGTAAATGGGAATAATCATGCTTGACCTGTGCACCTGAGAGGATTATGAGGATTTTGGTGATGGCCTAAGGTGTAGAGACTCTATTGGCAAATGTAAACAACTAAAAAATAAAAGACAATGTGGGAAAAGGTGCTCTCAGCTGGAGTTCTTTTTCCTTTTTCCTGCCCATCTAGGTTATATTGTTGTTGTTAGATGCCATGGAGTGGGGTCTGACGCATAGCAACCCTATGTAGGGTTTTCTGTGACTGATTGTTTTGAGGTTGTTTTCAGGAGGGGGCTGCCAGGTCTTTCTCATATATATATATATGAGACATATATGTATATGATATATATATGTATGTATATGTGTGTGTGTGTGTGTGTGTATATATATATATATTTGTGTGTGTGTGTGGGAATTGACCCAGGGCCTCAGATTGTGCAGAGCAAGCTCTCTACCAACTGACCTAAACTGGAGGACTCCTTTAAGGACTACTAGCAATTAAACTCTTTTCCAAGAAACCACCAACACTCTAGAAGCCACATCAGGGACCAGGCATGGTGGCTAATGCCTGTAACCCCAGTAACTCAGGAGGCAGAGGCAGAAAGATTGCAGATTCCAGATTAGAGGTAGCCTATGTAACTTAGTGAGACCTTGTTTCAAGATAAAAATAAACAAATACAAAATGGGGTAGGGGAGCAGCCCAGTGGTGGCGCACTTGCAAAGTATGTGCAAGGCCCTGGGTTTAACACATTCCCCCCAAATAAATAAATAAATAAATAAATAAATGCCAGTCACATCAATGTTTTTCTTCTTTACAGTATTGTGTATGTCATTTAGATCTTTCTAGTGCATATGATTTTTTCCTCAACTGACTGATATCTACCCTGGGGGAAGAACTTGTCTTGCAAAATTTTTCTATCCTTCAATGTAAACAGATCATCATAATTATTTTGAACTTATTTAAAATATGATGATTCAATTAAATGACAGGAACTACATTGCTGCATCTGTTGTTCCTGGAATACTCAGCTTTGTGATTCCACAAAGAAGACCTTTATTTGAAATGTTTAAAAGACATAGGCCATTCAGAACAAATCAGTACAAGAACATCATTTAATGTTTCCAGGAAAACAACATTTCTTCCTATAAATCACTGCCATTATTATACCATCCCATTTCACTCCAAATTAAAATAATAATAATACCTAGAATCTGAGGAGGCCAGTAATTTCCCATAATCAGTAGAAATCAATTCTCAATGAATTCACTTTTTCTAAACTATTATCATTTCACAGATATAAAATCTCCATTTTCATGAGATTAAAACAATGTAAGCATCATAACAAATATGTGACAATGCTTGTAACCAATAATGTGCAAATAACACTTCATGCTACACACACTCCAAAGTGACACCCCCCATGTTAGTTCATTATTTTTATATTTAAAGAAACATACAATGACTTTGATAAAGAAGATATCTTAAGAAACCAAGTAGGAATTATTTAGTACTTATCCACTATGACTTAGTGATGTACAGAATGTGCTAGTATGTGTTATGGAGATGGGAAGAGGTAGAATTAATCTCTTAAAATCAGACCATCTCCTGGGCATGGTGGCACACGCCTATAATCTCAGCGCCCCAGGAAGCAGAAGAAGGAGGATTGCAAGTTCCAGACAAGAGGCAATCTGCATAATTTAGTGAGACCCTGACTCAAAAAGTAAAAAAAAAAAAAAAGGGCTGGGGATGCAGCTCAGTGGTACAGCAGTTGCAAAGCATGCAAGTGGGAGGTCCTGGGTTCAACCCCCAGTACGGAAAAAAAAAGTCAGACCATCTATACAGCAACTTCAACTATTTGGAAAAGGTCCAAGAATAAGAATGTTGTTATTGTTGGGTACCATGGAATCCATGTCCAACTCATAGCAACCCTATGTACAACAGGTGAAATAGTATTGTCAGTGCTTCTCTGCTATTCATAGGGTTTCAGTGGCTGATTATTTTTTGGGAGTGGGTTGCCAGGTCCTTCTCCCAAGCTAACAGCACCTGGTGTTCCCAGGTGGTCTCCCATCCAAGTAGTAACCGGGTGCAACATTGCTTAGTTTCTGAGATCCAATGGGATCGCATGCCGCAGTGGTAAGGCTGCATGCAAGAACAAGAATATCAAAAAAAAAAAGTGCATATTTGTTAGAATGTACATTCATAAAAGTATGATTTGTTAGATGGGCTCAAGAGATCACCAATGTCCTACTTATTAAGGCATAATAATACTTATCCTGAACAGTTCTCCATGTGTGTTAGTTAGTTAATGCATAATAAATTACCCCCAAACTTTCAGTTCTAAACAATAACCATTATTTTGTCTCAGTTTGTCTGAGTTAAGAGTCCAAGTGCCGCTTAGCTGAGTGGCTTTGACTCAACGTGTTTAGTAAGGCAGAAGTGAAGCTGTTGGGAGGGCTGCGGTCTCTTCAGAAGGTGTGAGCAGAGCAGGTGATGGCTTCTAAGCTCACCCATGTGGTTGTTGGCCTCAGTTCCTCACTGGCTGTTGGCCAGAGAATTCAATTCTTCACCATGTGGGCCTCTTTACAGGCTGTGTGCTCATGACATGACAGCTGGCTTTCCTCAAGGGAAGTGAGGGAGAGAGGGAGAGAGGGAGGGAAGAAGATGGAGAGAGAGAGAAAGTAGGAGAGAAGAGAGACCCAAAATAGAAAAATGGAAGCCACAGTCTTTTAACACCTTATCTCAAAAGTGAGGTGCCCTCACTTCTGCTGTATTCCTTTCTCATAGACCAAAGATAACACACAGTTGGAAGGGGCCACACAAGGCTGCAGGTGATGATAATTGTAGATGCTTCATTTGGGAAGCACTCTAGGTTAGATGAAGTCATGAGAATGAAAGCCCGCATGATAGGATTATTGTTTGTTGTTAGGTGCTATGTGCATCAGGGCTATATCCTTTCACCACACCTCTTCAATCTCTATGCTGAGCCAACACTCTGAGAAGCTGGACTTCATGAAGAAGAACATAGCATTGGAATTGGAGAAAGACTCATTAGCAATCTGCGTTATGAAAATGACACAACCTTGCTTGCTGAAAATGAAGAGGATTTGAAACATTTACTGATGAACATCAAAGAACATTGCCTTCAGTATGGATTGTGCCTCAACATCAACAGAACAAAAATCCTTACAACTGTGTCAGTAAGTAACTTCGTGATAAATAGAGAAAAGATTGAGGTTGTCCAAGATTTTACCTACTTGGTTCAACAATCAACACCCACAGAAGCAGCAGTCAAGAAATCAAAAGACACATTGCATTGGGAAAAGCTGTTATAAAAGACCTCTTTAAAGTGTCAAAAAGTAAAGATGCTCTACTGAAGATGAAGGTGTACTGACTCATGCCATGGTATTTTCAGTTGCATCATATGCTTTTGAAAGCTGGATAGTGAGTAACGGAGACCAGAAGAATTGATGCTTTTCAATTATAGTACTGGAGACATGATAGGATTATTGTCCCTATAAAAAAAACCCAGACAGTCTGCTTGCTATGTGCCTTCCCCCGCCCTCTTCTTTCCTTCTCTTCCCTGCATCCTTGTGAAGATACAGCTTAAAGGTGGCTTCTGTAAACCACTAAAAGAGTCCTCACCTTAACCCAACCACATGGACACCCTGACCTTGGACTTGTAGCCTCCAAAACTGTGAGAAATTGCTTTCTGTTTTGTCAGCTTCTCAGGCTTCAGTAGCTTATTGTGGTGTCCCAAGCAGACAAATATATATCATAGGTTAGAAGTAGTCTACCCTATACTACAACTCAGTGGCAACTAAGGACAAGAAGAACCCTATGCTAGACGGTGCTAAGAGGCCAGAGTTTCATAACAACAGTTGTTCTAGTTCAACAGGACTTGGTTCTCTGGAAGACAGAGAGAGTTGAAAGAAGATAATGTGAATATATATATCAAGAAGGTCAAAAGATGGTAAAACTGAAAAATCTATATCATTAGGAGCTGAAGAAACACTACTATGGAGGAAGATCCCTTCTTCTATTCCTTGTTTTTTGAGTGATTTTATCATGAAAGGGTCTTGGAGTTTTTCAATTACTTTTTTATATCTGCAACCTTAAGGACCAAGAGAACATGCTTTTATTTCATGGTGATTCTAGAACTTATAGCAAAGCTTGATATTCAGAGAACATCACAGAAAAAGTCTGATTTTCCAGGACATAAAAATATGGGAAATCACAGAAGAGATTATGTTCAGCATACCATGCTATGCTGTTATTTTCTTATATGCTCAAATGATCCACCCTGTAAGGAAATCTTACATAAGAGAAAGTCGAAGTTATAGATCAGGCAAATTAGGAAGTAGCTATTTATTTTATAAATATTTCAAGTCATAATTTCTAAATATAAAAAGCCCTCACTATGCATTCTCAATGAAGTTTGATTCATAAAATTTCTATTTACACATAAAACTCATTATGAAATAGATTTTATAACCTGGTCTCTGACCAGTCAAGTAGTTAACACAAATTTATGGAGTACTGACCACACACTGGGCTGGGATTTAGCTCAGTTGGTAGGGCACTGCATTGCAGTCTCTGAGTTCCCGAGTTCAATTCCCAGCACCGCACAAATGGGAGAAGGACCTGGCAATCCACTCCCAAGGCAATCCCGAAACAGTCAGCCATTGAAAACCCTATGAGGGTCGCTAAGGGTCGGATACCGACTCAACGGCACCTAACAACAACAACAACGACCACATACTGGAATTGTGCTTTGCTTTATAAGCAACATGTAAAGCCCTATTTGGGGGAACTGTTCTCCAAATATTTTATCATGCATATCTGTTTTGGTACCAGAGTCTACAGAATCTCAATTTGAATATGTAAATCAGGGTCATGGTAGTGCTTATCCCATATTGCATTTAGATTAACTAAGGAACTAAAAATATTATAGCAATGCAGCATTTACTAAACTAGATTCAAATAATTTAAGTAACAATTATGCAGCAATTGTGTAGCATCTAGCATCTTAACAGGTCAAATAATCCAGCATGATATCTGTAATGCTAATTTAAAAGTTCTTCATGGATTAAAAGTGGACAACAAGAAATTGAATAAGATTAAGCTACTGTTACTATAGCCGTACCACTGTGGCGTCCGATCCTGTCAGATCTCGGAAGCTAAGCAAGGTCAGGCCTGGTTAGTTCTTGGATGGAAGACTCCCTGGGAACACCAGGTGCTGTAAGTTTGGGAGAAAGACCTGGAAATACACTCTCAAAAACCAATTAGCCATTGAAAACCCTATAAATAGCAGAGAAGCACTAACAATACTGTTTCGCCTTTTGTACATAGGGTCTCTATGAGTGGGACACTGACTTGACAGCACCTAACAACAATAACTGTTACTATGTGAATTTACCATTTTGAATAAAGAGATTATGAGTGAGAGCTTGTTTCTTCCCAGAACTCTGAGTTCATGAAAGACTTCCTCTGACCTCTCTAAATATACCATCATGCAAGCGGAGCACAAACTGCCAGCTTTTAATGACGAATGTCCTTCAAGGACATATTAAAAGGAAAAAGAAAGGTACCATGGTTCATTCATGGCTTCATTCAAACCAGTGTCCAAGGCAAGAACATTTCAGAGCCTAAAATGAAGCATGTAAAAGAGTAAACTAGGCTCAAAAATGTCTTCTTCATGGCGTTTAAGTCAGAGCATCCTTCCACTGGCTTCCTGCCAGCTAGCATCTCAAAATTTACAAACACCATATGATGATAACCTGTTCTTAGCCAAAAATACTCTCCACTCTCCATTTATAGAATATTCTGTGAATCAACATTCGATTTGAACCATTCATATCACCTTTTGCTTAATCATATGTGGGAAGAGAAGTAGACTCCCTCCTGCTTCCATATAGAAGGAAGTCAACAGGATAGGGTGGTGACAAATCAGCAAACACAGGTCCATGCTTACTAGCTTTGTGACCTGTCCCATATCTCTTTCAACCCCGTGGAATCTCAGTCACTCAACCTGTAAATTGGGGATAGTACTACTCCTCATATAGGCAAAAATGGGCCATTAATTAAGTAATGTGAATAACAATTGCCTAGTATAGTTCCTGAAACATGAGAGGGGCTCAAATAATGATATTTATTATCATTGTTGGGCTGGAATTTAGCTCAAATGGTAGAGCACTGTGCTGCAGTCTCTGAGCTCCCGAGTTCAATTCCCAGCACTGCAAAAATGGGAGAAGGACCTGGCAATCCACTCCCAAGGCAATCCCGAAACAGTCGGCCATTGAAAACCCTATGAGGGTCTCTATGAGTTGGATACCGACTCTATGGCACCTAACAACAACAACAATTATCATTGTTATTATATTTTAGTAGCTTAGTAATTACTGCAAATATTAGTTCAGGTACAAAAGTGGCAAAAGATTGAGTTAGTGGGTCAACTCTTAGATCTATTACCTATGCCACAACTAAACAGTAATGTTTCTTTAGGGGAATCATATTTGCTGCTCTAGTTTCAAATATTTCTTCTTTTGAAGAGTTATAATGTGCAAACTTTCTACCACAAAGTCACTACAGAGTACTCCCTCACTTCAAATGCACACTTCAGGGCATCATTTCACCATAAGGTAGGAAATCCAGGAAAGCATTATTAGTTTTATGTTCTGGCTACATAGGAAGATGAAGACTTAAAAAAATCAGGATGAAGCCAGAAAGCTTTAATATTTTAAGGCCAGAAACATAAAGCACAGGTTACTTTTGGTAAATTCTTCAGGCTCCTGACCAGGCAGGGCTCACAAACCTTGGGAACATTCCCTAAGTTCAGGGTTCCCAAGTGTGAACATTGCAGAGCCAGGAAACCCACACTCCTGGCAGTAAGGGCAAGGCAGCCAAATCCTTCTATTTTACAGAGATTAATGAAGAAAATCACATCCATGAAATTTCATACCATGCTTCCCAGTCCTCTACACATGAGCAGACCACTAGCAGTGACATTTTTTCTTTTTCATGTAGAAAGATGCATTTTAATGTCACATTCAAGAAGTGAATATATAATGCTGATAACATGAAATATGCTGGTAAATTAGTCAATGGATACATAAAATTCAATGAGTGTGGTATCCTCAGGCACGTTGATCTTCATTATTTAATGTAGTTATGTTATATAAATCTGCCACAGATTGGATTAGCAAATACTGGATCAGTGTTCCCGGGAGAAGTGCTGAGTTTCTGTGGCCTCTGGTCACAATACAATATATTCTCATTCACACCCTTTCAATAATTTTAGAGGGTCATAAAATCAGATGAAGATTAGAATGCCATCTGCATTGGATTCCAGAGATAGAGCTCTCAACCATCCAATCTGTATGCAATTCTAATCCACGTATGATTTTGTAGCCCTCTAAAACTATTGAAAAGGTGTGAATTAAATTCCAGAATATATGGTCTTTTCATTAAGTAACTAATACGTGGGGTAGTTTTATGTGTGTTTCAGTTTAAAGACACATGATTTAATATATATTGTTGATTCATTAATATTTAATGCATGATCAACAGTATTATAGCTTATGCCTGAATGAAGATAATGTGACACATGTCTTTTTTCTGTAAACCACATCACAGACTTCTTGCCCTTAGGAACACTAGACAGCACTTCATTATTATATTTTGGGGCCATTTTAAACTGTGAAATCACCAATAAAAAGCATAAGAATATTTAAAAAGTCACTAAATAGACTACAAAAGGAATAGTTTACAGTATAAGAGCAGAAATGAAAAGGCAGAGACTCACCTGGTTAAACCTTAGCTAGGAATATGTACCTCATGAGGCTCAAATTTGTTACAGCTCTGCACTTGTCCACAAATTGTCAGGAAAGAAACATAAACACTGTTTTGGGAGTTATAAATATACCTTAGCACGTAGATGAATTCACAAGTAGGGAATCCACAAACAATGATGGACTACATCAATACATTAAAATCAGTAATAGTATGTAAGATTACAAATGTCTTATTGTCAGGCACAGTGGACTACACCTGTAATCTCAGCAACTCCATAGTCTGGGGCATGGGGATTGTAAATTTGAGGCCAGAGGCAGCCTGTGCAACTTAGCAAGACCTTGTCTCAGAAAAATTTTAAAAAGGATTCTGGGAGTGAGGCTCAGTGGTAGAGCACTTACCTAGCATGGACGAGGCCTGGGGTTCAACTCCCTAGTACTGGAAAAAAAGAGCAACTTACAGTAAAAGCAACCCTACTTCAGTTGTACTGTTGTTGTTAAGTGCTGTCCACTTGGGTCTGATTTAGCAACCCTCAGGATTTTCAATGGCTGATTGTTTCAGGATTGCTTTGGGACTGGATTGTCATGTCCTTCTCCCATTTTTGGGATGTTGAAGAACAACACTGGGTCCTCAGAGAGTGAGGAGTAGCACTCTACCAACTGAGCTAAATTCTAGCCCCAAATTGTTGTTGTTGTCATTGTTACTGTTAGGTGCTATCATATCAGATCTGACTCATAGTGACCCTCATAGGGTTTTCAGTGGCTATTTCTGGATTGTTTTATTCGGAGATCAACTACAACATCCTTCTCTCATCTTTGTGGTGCTGGGGATTGAACCTGGGTCTTCAGAAAGTTCAGAGCAGAACTCTACCAACTGAGCTAAACTCCAGTGCCCTTAGTTGTACTGTTGTTGTTAGGTGCCGTCTAGTTGGTGTCCAATTCATATGACCCTACATACAACTGGTGAAACACTATTGTCGTGCTTCTCTGCTATTCATAATTGTGCTTAATGGCAGTGGAGGTTTGCAAAAAGAGTTTTTACATTTCTTTCAAGTTGACAGTATATACCACAAGAATGTGGAACTCCTCTCTCTTCCCCAATTTCTTACAAGAGGTATCAAACTTGCCTAGCACCTTAAACATTAATGCTTGCAGATATTCATGGACCTATGCTGGTAGCTGATGCTATTGGTGTATTTTTCATATATATATTTTTTTTTCTGACTTGTGTTACTACTTACATGTGCTTTGGGGAACTTTTTCTGGGCAATTTCAGGTCATAGTAAGGAACAAGGAAGATATAAATGTTATGTTGCCTACTTGGTATAAGCTGCAAACTTATGAGTTGGTTTTTAAGAAGTCAGGAAACTCATATCACCATCTTTTTTTTCTGACTTTCAGGTAAATGATTACCTGCAGTAGCAGATCTCCATACAAGCTTCCTGTACCAGCAGCAGCTTGCTAGAAGTGTAAACATTGACGTGCACACATAACATATTGCATCAGAGTAGCTGAGCATTGGGCATGACAATCTGTGGTTTAAGAAGTCCATCAGGTGACTCTCCTACCTCTCAAGTTTGAGAATCACTGACCTAAGAAATCTTCTGAAGAATGTTCAGGTCATGTTAGTGGTTAGCAAAGGCACAGGAGTCCTGGGGTCCATAAGTACATTTTGGTCAAACAAGTTTGACTCAATAATGGGGCATTGGTCATATGTTTCCCAGAACCAGTAAAAAACAAAACCAAACAAGATAATAGTAATAATAATAAAGATAATAAGAAAAATAATGAAAATAAGAAGAGGACTCCTTAAACTGAGAGCATACTTTTGATATTATTTAAAAATCAATTCATATTGAAATTAACAACAGGTTATTGTGAACTGTTTAAACACATGGCCTATTAACTTATTTTTCCATCCATCTAGATTGGTTAATCTAAGTTAAAGATTTTTTTAAAAAAAGGCAAGAGGAAAGTGAGTATTCAGATGTGAGTATGTTAATGTTATGTGTGTGTGTGTATGTTTGTGTATTTGTAAACAAAAATGAAAAAAGTTAGCACCCACTATGTCTGAATTATAGTTAAATATGACAATTACAAGAATGTTTATTAAATGAAATAGCTAATTTCCCAGTTACTTAAATAAATGTTTATCATATTGATTGTTCTAGAGCCAAGTAACTAAAATAGTCTGCTAGAATTTATTAATGTGAGTTACAATCTACATTGGATAGAAATTGGATTTTACTGGAAATTATCAGTATAGTAATGAAACTTGTACTGTAATATCAAGAAGCCTGTGTTTTAGCCTTTGTCATTATAATCTAAATTCTAGGGACCAAATCTTTATCTTTCTGAAGTTCATTTTCCCCAATCTGTGAACTGAGAGGATTGATCTTAGAAAGCTCTAACTTCTCTGAGATAGAAACTGGGTTGGAAATGCAGCAGTTCATTTGGGAACTGGAATGTCAGAGAAGAGGAAACACTTGCGGTAAAAGCACGTACTGAAAGCCTCAAAGATAGTTGTGGCTTTTACAGGTTTGGATAGAACATGCAGAACCAGCATAAATGGTGGCCTATGGAAAGAAATACTGGGAGTCATTAACATCAGGATATGAGGGAATCCTACCTTCCCATAATCCTAGGAGAAAGCAAATTTTGAAGATGACGGTCACACAGTAGAAAACAAACATAATTCTCCATGGAATTGAGACCATCTCAGGAAGCTAGCAAGATAACTGAATGATTACCATTCAATTGAGAGTTCTGCACATTGCCATTTAATTACGATGTCTGATGTGTTGGTGACCTCATTGCCTGCCCCCTCACTGCACTATTTTTACAGGCTTTTATTTCCAACTCACTTACCTAACCATGGACCCTCCTACTTCCACTTAAGTCTGTCAGATCATCCGACAGCAAGCCCATGATATTTAGCCCCAGGGATTATACTCAACTTCTTCCATTTGTTCTACAATTAATTTTTTTGTTATCCAGGTATAGCGAGGTACATCAGGAGATGAATGCCTTTAAAAGGTAGTGTCTTACACTCATAGCACCTGAGAGAAGAGGGTATGCTGTACCATACTGGGACACACAGGAAGTGCCAGGGTTGGTCAAGAGGCAGTGAAAGTAGAAGGAAAATGTGTGAGAGAGAGCCTTTATTGTGGATTTCATGGGAAGTAATCATGAGGCAGGCTAGAAGTAGTAATATTGGCAATTTAAATACTTTTGTCCTGCCACATGCAGTGCAGGACAGCTAATAATGCAGCCCCACAAAATCTTCTAATATCATGTGTTTTTTAACATTTATTTTCTTCATGACCCCCATTATTAATATTATGTAATTCATATGTGACCCAAGACAATTCCTCTTTACTCCATGCAGCCCAGGGAAGCCAAAAGATTGTACATCCCTGTTCTAGAGTGTAGGATTCTCCTGCTTGGCCAGTACCTGGCCCTGGGCTGATGAGAACAGGTGGACAGTGGTCTGAAGTATGAGGACCAGATAAAGGAGGTAGTTTTAGGGTATTGGCTTTGATTTGGTTGGTTTTCTTATAGAAAGAATACTTGCTAGTAAGTTATAGCTAGGAATTGGCTACCCCTGGGTAGGGCAATATCTCTAGTATCATCAACATTAGAATGAATGAATGAATAAATAAATAAATAAAAGATATTCTTAATAAACATCTCCAGTGGTCATGATCTTCTGGCCACCCTCAACCTCTTTCAGTTGGTCTGTAGGTATGACATTAAATTTATAAAAATGAGAACCTCTACTCAGAGCAGTTACAGGAGAGTATCCAAAACAGTGGCCTTTCATTTGATGTGATTATATACATAGCACAGTATAAAACTTAGTTACATATTTGTAGGAAAACCAGGTTTGGAGCCACTTGTCACTATCTGGTAGTTGCTAAAAATGTTATTGAATCTCGCAAAAATTCTGGTTTTATTTTTAGTTTGCTCAGTAATGACAATAATGGCTACCAAAATTTTGTGATAACCTAATGAAATAAGACACTTTAATAGTATAAAAGATGGGAGAAGTGTGTGGCAGCCCACTCCTGAAACAGTTGCCAAAACAACCAGCCATTGAAAACTCTGTGAGGGTCCCTATGAGTCAGACCCAATTCAACAGCACCTACCAACAACAATACTAAAATGAATACTTGCAGAATAGTTTGACTGAAGTGTTTATGACTGAAATAATGTATCTTGGATTTGCTTTAAATTATTCTGGCAAACAATCAAAAAAAATGAAAGGGATTAATGATATAAGATTGAAAGTATATTGGTAATAATTGCAGCTGGATGATGGATACCTGAGAATTCATTATACAATTCTCTTTTTGTGTAGTTGTATTTTTATAATGAACATTTTTTAAATGCAGGTTGAGAGGCATAGAAAAAGGAACACATTCGCAATTAGTGGAGGACTGCTATTATACAAAAGCCCAAATTCTATTGTACAATATTTATTTTTACTGTCATGAATCAAAAGCTGATCCCCTTTCTTTAGACACCTGAATTGCTAAGGTGACTTAATCTCCAAATATCTCTAGGTTAATATTGACTTAGGTTAATCAAATTCTTGTTGTACTACATTTGTGTTAAGCAATGGAATCCCTAATGGTGAAGCTATAATCAACATGTTGTGACTGCTTTATGATGAAAGGTCCTATCCAATTAGGGAATTTCCCTAATCAAAGGCCCTTCATTCTCAAGAGAGCTTCACTGAATAGCAGTGGAGATTGCTTAATTAATGAGGTTAGAGCATCCTTCAGAAACAAGGTCAAGATGACATTTCTATCTATGCCAAGCTAATGAAACCATCTTATAAACACAGCACTTGGAAATCTTGGTGTGAACATTCCTGTCAGACCTACCAGAATGAAAGGAAAGGAAAAGAAGGGAAAGAAAATGAAAATATATTGACCTAGATATCAATTAATTTTTCTTTACACATGTACAATTGATATTTCTTTAAACTTTCCATAAAAGACTGACATTTTGCTTGAGAAAATTCTTTCACAAATTCATTGTTCATGTTTAAAATTGTTGTTGTTGTTGTTGTTGTTGTTGTTGTTGTTAGGTGCTGTAGAGTCAAGTCTGACTCATAGCGACCATCATAGGGTTTCCAATGGCTGATTGTTTCAGGTTTCTCTCGGGAGTGGATCACCACGTTCTGCTCCCATTTTTGAGGTACTGAGAATTAAACCCAGGACCTCAGAGACTGCACAGTGGTGCTCTACCAACTGAACTAAATCCCAGCCCCTTGAAATAAATAAGAACCCTTTAAAAGTTATTGAACCATAACTACAAGACAATCAACAGAGGAAATTAAAAAAAGAAGTGATTCTCTGATGTTTGCAAAATTGATGAAGATATTGGGAAAAAACATTGAGTCAGTCTGTGCAGAAGAGATGCACAATAAAAGGGACTCTTTAATAAATGCTTTAAGCAACTTCAGAGCACCTGATAATCACTGTGCCTTCTATAGAAAAGGAGAGGTCATGAATCTACACAAATTTATTTGATGGTATCAGTGCATTCAAACTACAAAGACTTATTTACTTTTTCTTCCCATGAAAAGAAAATCTCAGTGACAAATCCTGAAAAATCTTTGCTTCATCTGACCATATAATTAATTCTACACTTCTGAACTGATTCAATTCTTGGTAGATGACAGCAATTTTCAGATAATTTATTTAACTTTGTGTATTTTAATATAGCTTACAATGATGATAAAATGTTGAAAGTTTTCTAAAAATCATTTATCTATTCAAATTAACAACAGGCTACCCAGATAAGATACAACAGGTCATATTTCATACTTGCCCATTACCAAGCCTAACTTGTCTTAGATAAAAGATTTCCTTACACTTTTCCTGTATTTTCAAAGTTCACTTTGTTGCCAAATGAACAAATAGTTCAGCCAAGGGGAAGACAAGAAAGTCTCAAATTTATTGAATGTCTATATAAGGTCAGCCTGCAGCAGTTCCTTGTGGTGTCTAATCCCCTCAGATCTTGGGAGCTAAGCAGGGTCGGACCTGGTTAGTACTGGGATGAGAGACCACCTGGCAATGCCAGGTAATGTAGGCTCGGGAGAAGGACCTGGCAACCCACTCCCAAAAACAACCAGCCATTGAAAACCCTATGAATAGCAGAGAAGCACCATGATAGTGTTTTGTCTGTTGTGCAGAGTTGCTATGAGTCAGACACGGACTCTGTGACACCTAACAACAGCAACAACATACTGATTCAGGTAAATAAGTATGCATAGCTTCTGTGGTTAACATGGAAGAAAATGGGAGTCAGGAATTGTTACGTAGCTTACTCAAGCTTGGAGATCTGTAAGAGTCTAAGTTTCAACATCTCATTCTCTTTTCTCCTCTGAGGACTCCTCTTTCCTACCTCTCAGGTCAAACCAAGTCTTATTTTATTAGCCAAATATTTAGACTCTCTGCCACCTCTTACCCTGTAAAGAGTCCCAAAATGAAGAGATAATATAGGCTCCTATCCTGAGGATCACTACATTAAAAGTGAAAAACGGTGGAGGAAAGCCATCATCAAACCTGGAGAACAGCATGAAGATCTGCCTTTTAGTGGGACTATTAGTTTCAAAGCCTGCCACTGTAGCCCTGTGGCATCTGATCCCATCAGATGTCAGAAGCTAAGCAGGGTCAGGGCTGGTTAGTACTTGGATGGGAGACCACCTGGGAACACCAGATGCTATAGGCTTGGGTGATGGACCTGGCAAGCCACTCCCAAAAATCAATTCACCATTGAAAACCCTATGAACAGCAGAGAAGCACTGACAATAATGCTTTGTCTGTTGTATATAGGCTCACTATGAGTTGGATACCGACTCCATGGCACCTAACAACAACAACAACATTATTTCAACTTTACCCATTCAGGGTAACTCTGAATTGGCATGGTACATCTTGCCTCTCATTCGCAAGTTAATTTTTTCAAATCTAAATTCCGCCTAACCTACTTTTTTTTGTTTCCACTTGATAAACCAATTTAACAGAAGTAACCCAAAATAAAATTTTCTCATCTCAGCCCAAATTTTCCCAGAATTGCAAATCAATCATAAAAGAAAATCTTGGTGTCTATAAAAGAAAAAGAGATTGTATAATACTTGATCCTGTGCTTGAAAGTGCATTGTGGACTGTCCTGAAGCGTGTAAACACTGAAAACTGTGAGGTTGCATTTTCATAGCTCCCAATCAACTTATACCAAGTGAGTCTGATGTTAGGATTAGATGCTGAAGACAATCATAGCCAGGAATTTTGGTTCTAAGTCTCAATAACAGTAAGCCATGCCTTGGCTGCTAGATTATAACCTGGAAGAAAACCATGGTAAACTTGGATGAAAGTTGCAGCTGTTGGGACAAAAATCATCTAAGCCTAAAGATCTTATGAGGACGTGAAGCCCAGTGCCCACTCTCCACAAAAATATTAAGTGTGAACCACCACACATTCTCATCAGAAGCACCAAATTGTAAGTCTCTGTCTTGCCCCCTCAACTCCCCTCTCCAATCCTTATCCCTTCTGCAAAATATTTCTGGGTCCCTAATCCAGCCTATCTCTCACCTACCCATCCAAACACTGAAGATGAGTTCTCTGGAAAAATCACGTCATTCACTAAATCCTCTATGAATTTATCTGTTTCTTTAATCCCTCCATCTTGTTTTAAAAGTGACACCCAATGCAATCCCTTTCCTACATCTCTCACAAGTGGAGACTTCTCATTAACTCACTGTCAAGTAGCTCAGAATCAGGGCATGGAAATTTCTCTTCCTCTCCATCATCATTTGCGAACAATTATCATCAACCCCTACATCATGTATGGCAAGGCTGCCATTTGTCACCCTTGCAGTAACTCACAAATATCCCTTGTCCTCCAATCACCACCCCTTATGAAAGACTCTGGCACATGATCACAATCTTCCTGTCCATCCCAAGTCCAGCCAATATCCGGGTGATTTCAATAGCCCCGTGGATGACCTGCTAACACATTGACCTTGGGTTCTTACTTCCTTATCACAACATCATCCTTTGCATCCCATCACCTACTCACTCCATTAGGATTGCTTTAGACTTTGTCATACCCTGAAATTCCTAACTGGTGCTTCTCTTATTTAGATCTCTACTTTTTTAGCTTCCAGGTTATTAGCAACATTGTCAACTGCTCCTACCGTCACCAATTTTCTGCATAGTCAGGGCCTTCAATCATCATTGTTCATCACTCTTATCATCTATCTACTTTCATTCTTTTCCTGCTTAAATTCTATGATTGTTTAGTGATAATATGGCCAGTACTCTAAGTTCTTATTGTATTTGTTTGGTTTAATGTGAATCCACATAAATTTTATCTATGCACTCTTACCTTGCCCTGGAGCAAGTCATATAATATATTTTAAACAAATGATCAGCAAGTTATTACATTTGTCTGATCAACATAGGTCACTCTTTCCAATTGCTATTTCAAATGTATTTGTCTCTTCTCTGGACATGTCCTCACAGGCCCAGCTTCTCCTTTCCTTATGGCCAATGCCCCCACCTTCTGCTTCATGGAAAATATTGATGCCCTCAACACTCTACCACCATATCCTTCCACTCATTTTTTCATCTTTCTCAACTCTTCTTATGTTGATTATACAACTCCCTTCCTTTCAAAGGTCAGTTTCTGTCCTTCATATCCCATCAACACCAGCCTTTCCCAGAACCACACATTATCTCTGTTTTCTTCATCCTATCTGTCTAATCATTCCATTTCAAATCAGTCCTTCCCACTGGAACTTTAACATGTTTAATCTCATCAACTATAAGCTGAAAATTTCTTTTAACTTCACATTCCTAACTAGTCATTACCTTATGTTTCTTTCTCACCATCCTGGAAAACACCTTCCATTTTCTTATATCCCACTCATTCGTCAATTCACGCCAATCTGGTTCTTGACTATGTCACTCCACAAGAACCACTCTCAAGAAATTTGCTGATGACAGCTATATCCAATGGAAATATTTAAATCCTTATTTTACATATATTTGAAAATACACTGGACTCCATCAACCATTGTTTATTCATTAAACCATACACACACACACACACACACACACACACACACACACGCACACACACACTTCTGTTTTTCCTTTTCCTTGGTCATTCCTTAGCTATATCGTCTCAGTCATTTTTGCTGATTCATCTTTTTCTATCTGACCATTGGCTACAGGAGGTTCTCAAGGGCAAGATCCTCTTCCTTGTTCATGCTACAATTTCTCCTTAGATGTCACCCATAGCTATGGCTCTTTAGATTTACCTCTCACTCTAGGCAGATGCTTCTTTGAGATCCTAACACCTGCTCAACATTCTATTTGTATGTGTCAAAATACTTCAAACTCAGTGTTGGTGAAAACACATCCAAATCTTTCCTCCTCAAATAACATTCACATATAAATTTGTCACTGAATGCTACTACAATTTACCTAGTAGTGTAAGACAGACCCCTAAAAATCATCTTTGGTATCTTCTGTTTCTCATATATGTTCTGATTTCTCAGTAGTTTCTATATATTTTAATTCATAAATACTCCTTTTTGCCCACAAATACCATCTCACTGGTGTAAACAGCATCAATAACAATTACTAGACAAGACCTCTATTACTCAAAATGTGTTCTGCATGAGAGCAGCATTAGTATTATATGAGAACTTGTTGGATGTGCAGAGATTTAGACTATACCCGAGGTCAACTGAATCACAATCTGCAGTTTACCAAGACCTTAATGTGATTCATAGTCACTTAAAATCTGAAAAGCACTGGAATAAAGGACATTAGAAACTTCTCCATGATTTTGTGGGCCTAAAGTAATGTATGAACAAATTAGTTTCTCCTGATCTAAAAATAAAGAGAAACAAGATCTCTCATTCATTAACAGTGTTTAACCCTTTAAGTTCTCCAATAAGAAAGAGCAGTTCAATTTTGTTGAAATTTTATAACTTAAGCATTGTTTAATTTCAATTTAGGTAACTGTGGCTTAAGTCCAAGTGGATAAAGGATAAACAGTGATTTCCATGCATCTTCTTATAGCTCCCAGTCTAGCACAAAAGTACCAATGAGCTGACAAGTTCTTGTTATTTAAGCAGGTAGAGTCTTCAGAAAGAACACTATAAATAAGTCAGGAAATCTGTATTAAACATCTGTGTCTGTTCAAAACCACAGATACCAATAAATCTCAAAAAGATTGTATGGAATGAAAGCCATCACATAAAAAAGACATACTGACTATGCTATTGTTGTTGTTGTTAGGTGCCGTGGAGTTGGTATCCGACTCATAGCGACCCTCATAGGGTTGTCAATGGCTGACTGTTTCGGGATTGCCTTGCGAGTGGATTGCCAGGCCCTTCTCCCATTTTTGTGGTGCTGGGAATTGAACTCAGGACCTCAGAGACTGCAGCACAACACTCTATTAACTGAGCTAAATCCCAGCCCCACTGACTATGCTATAGTCCCATTTAAATGAAAATTAAGAAAAGGCAAAATTTCCATCATAAAAAAAGAGAAGAGTGGTTATTTTCAGTGGGAAGTGAATATTGACTAGAGAGGAACACATGGGAAATTTCTGGGGTGATGGAAATGTTCTGTGTTTTGATCTAGGTGGTGGAAATATGGGAGCATACATATATAAAAATTCATCAGGTTGTACACTCAAGGTGTGCTCATTTTACCCCATGTAAATTATACCTAAAGTAAACTTAATAAAGCTTCTTATGCAAAATGTGACTTTTATAAAAGGGAAAACTTGACTGAACTTACTTCAGCACAGTATTTGGAAGTTTAATGTTACCAAAACATAGCCTAAGCCAGAGCTCAGAAAACCATGGACCCTGGGGCCACTCTGTTTTGGGGCACAGTTCCAATAAAGTTTTATTGGAAAATTAAAGTTCCATTCTGTTCCAATAAAGTGTTATTGAACACAGCTTCAAGCACATTTACAGAGACTGTATATTCTTCAAAGTCTGAAATATTTGTTACCTGGCCCTTTTCAGAAAAATGTCACCAAAGCTGATGTAAGCCAGTGGCTCATAACTTTTCGGAGCAGTTCATGAGTCTTTTAAAGAATCCAGTGAAGGCTATAGATTATATCTTCTCAGGAAAGCACACAGCTGTTTAAATATAATCCTAAATTTAAGACTTTATATCCAAGGTTTTCATCACAGATTTTGAAATCACTCTGCTGAAAACAATCCACAGATTGGCTATCTTTTCTTTGATCCACATCTGACTGAATGTCCCTTTCATAGCCCCATTTGTGCCATGGAGCTAGTCGTGGTTATAACCAATACACAATTACAATATCCCATCCTATATCAATCAGTAATTTAATTTTTCCTCAAGGGAACAATTTGCATATAAGCTAACCTTGAGAAGTCTTTCTGGAAATGCATACACTTTGGTACCATCATAGACCAAGACCATCAAAAGTGATGAACACGCGGTTCCTAGCATCAGTACTAGAAAAAGCATAAGGCAGTAAGTTACAGAGGAGAGAGAGGCATCACATTCACATATGGAGAATGTTGGCATGTCTGTTCAATTCTACAGAGACCAAGAATAGAGAGAAAGTAAAAACATGGGGACCAAACAAAGGGTCGTATGTAGGCATTGTGAGCTCTTTTATAGCAGGCCCTGCCTATGCATCTGTTTAGTGCCTGTGGTGCACTGCATGTGGTAGGAACCTAGCAAGTACTAAAGAAATGTATAAATTAAACCAATTTATAAAAACAAGTTGTTATTTCATAAATGGTGTAGGCTTCCTGGGTGCAATGTGATGGATTGATTTATATTTCTTTACAGAAAAAGACAATTATGAATAGTAAACACTCCCTGTGTTTCCATAATTTTGATTTCATAGTTCTGCTTGATGCAAGGCCTGCCAAATTATGAGCACCATTTATTTTCCTGAAGACAAAACACTTACAGAAGTCATTTGATGATGACATGGCAAGTTTTGATCAATTCCCAAATTAAATAATAAAATCTTCACACAAAATAAAAATGCTGCAGTCAGCATGATCTCTGATCTGCTACTAATTCTGTAATTCTTCATTACTGATTTTCTCACTACTGTATAAACAGTGGGTGGCATTCTACAAAAGCTGATTTATACTGGGATTTTAAATTGCTGAAAATTGAAGGAACATGCTTCATGCTGACAATTTGTTAATCAAAAATAGTTCTAATAATTTCTACCACTCTGCAAGCTTTAGCCCATTTTGTAAAATCTGGGTGCATTTCTTCCCAAATGCAATGTTGTAAATTCTACCCTCAATGAGATTCATTGTTTTTTGCCCCTCACAGTAAAAAGGTTTTATGGATTCATTGGGAGGTTAAATATTTCTAATTATAATGTATCAACTTCCAAAGTGGAAGGAACATTTCTGTGCATATTTGCTGTTTTTTCTATCAGTTGGCTGAGAATTCCAAGATCCATACTGACACTGAATTTGCTGAATTCATAACAAGCATTTCATTACTTAGAGTTTGGGGCTTTTTTTCTTTTTGTCTTCAGTACCTAGGGGTTGAACCCCAAGGCTGTGTTACACATATTTTGCAAGTGCTCTACCACTGGGCTTCACCACAAGCCCATTTTTTTATTTTTTGCCTTGAGACAGGGTCTTGCCAAGTTACACAGGCTGCCTCTTGCCTTGAAACTGCAGTCCTCTTGCCTCCACCACACAAATTGCTGGAATTGATTACAGGGATGAGCCACCACACCCAGCTGTTGTTTTTGTTAGGTACCGTCGGGTCGTGTCCCACTCATAGCAACCCTCATAGGGTTTTCAATGGCAGACTGTTTTGGGGATTGCCTTGGGAGTGGATTGCCACTCCCATTTTTGCGGTGCTGGGAATCGAACTCGGAACCTCAGAGACTACAGATCAGTGCTCTACCAACTGAGCTAAATCCCAGCCCTCTCACACCCAGCTAGACTTGTATTTTTAAGGAACGTTAAGTGATTTAAACTTTTGGTGTTCATTTTAGCAGTTAGCATTATTAAAGTCTCAGAGTAATTAGCATGCACCAGCCTATGCAAAGTGGACATCCAATGTTGCATCCAATTTGATGGGATCTAGCAACAACAAGATTTTGCCTTGATTGGCTCTATAATCAAAATCCAAGATTTTGCTTTGCTTGGTTTCATAATCAACACCTGTGGAAGCAGCACTCAAAATATATAAAGACGCATTGCTCTGGGAAAAGCTGTGGCATAAGATCTTTTTAGAGTATTGAAAAGTAAAGATGTCACATTGAAGACGAAGGTGCATGCCATGGTACTTTCAGTGGCATCATGTGGTTGTGAAAGCTGGACATTGAACAAGGGAGACAGGAAAAGAATTGATCCTTTTGAAGTATGGTCCTAGAGACAATATTGAATATACCATGGACTGCCAAAAGCACCAACAGATCTGCCCTAGAAGAGGTGCAACCAGAGTGCTCATTGGAAGCAAGAATGGCCAGATTGCATCTTACATATTTTAGACATGTAGTTAGGAGAGACCAATCCCTGGATAAAGACATCACATTTGGGAAAGTGGCAGGTCAGCGGAAAAAAAGGAAAACCCTCCACCAGATGGATTGACACAGTGTCTGCAACAATGGGCTTAAACATAAATAAGATCATGTGCCTGACAGAATAGGGAAGTGTTTTGATCCACTGTACATAGGGTCTCTATGAGTCAGACTCGTCAGCACCTAACAACAACAACAACAACAACAACAAAGTTTTCAGAAATGAGGAAAGTATTTGCTAAACTGCTAAACACCAAAAAAGATACAAATATTTTTTAAAAACTGTGCCTTAAAACAATTACAAGGAAATAGACCCAAATAATAGTTTAAACAAAGAAAGTATAAAAGAATATACTGGACTTTTTCTGAACCAAAATATTGGCATCAATATTCCAAAGTGAGTGAAGGTGAGATGGAAAACTGTACCTGACCCTTTTGAACTTTCATGTCAAAATGTGATTTCATTTCATTGTTCCATTTAATGTTGACTTATGTCAAAATTTTTCAAGGACTAGATTCAAAAGACTTAAGATTAATTCAGAGGATCTATAGTTCTACTGCCAATTGATTTAAGAAATAATGGCCTGCTTATTTGTATACTTTGCCAATCAAAATTCAATTTAATGAGATTTTTGTTGGCCAACTACAGTTTTTTTTTAATCACATGAGCCATCCTTTTCAGTGTTTTGGTTTACTTTGTTTGTTTGTCTTTATGAAACTATTACAAAATTCACAGGCTGTTGACCTGAGGATTTATTGTGCTTCCCTCAATTTTTTCTGCATTGTGCTAAATCCTGCAAGTACATAAGGTGTTCTTGCTTTATACATTGATTAAGGAAACAGCATTAGCCAGGCATGGTGGTGCATGCCTGTAATCCCAACAACTCAGGCAGCTGAGGCAGCAGGATCACAAATTCGAGGCCAGAGGAATCCTGCATAACTTAGTGAGAACCTGTCTCAAATTAAAAGATAAAGAAGGGGCTGTGGGTGCAGCTCAATGGTAGAACACTTGCCTAGCATGTGCAAGACTCTGAGGCCCTGGGTCCAACCCCTCAGTACTGAATAAAAAGAAAGATGGCATCATAGTTATAGAAATTCTGAGGAAAGAGCTGTACTATAGGCATTCTGAGAAGGGGATAATCAACATAGGCTGGAAGAAAACAATTAAAGTGCATTATTAAAAACACACTATGTAATAGTCATTATGGATTTCTTATATCTTATCTCAGAATTTTCACAACAGCTCTCCTTGATACTCATTATGACTCCTACTTTATAAATAAGCAACTGGGGTTCAGAAAGTACATAATGTTCCCAAATTCATGCAACTAGTGAACAGGTGTATGTGATTACCACACTGTTCTCTACTATTCAAGAAAGGCCTCAAAGAGAAAAATTTGAAGAGAAAACAATTAATATATCAATGCATAAGAGTACCGGCTTCCTATAAATCAACTGCAATATATTCAACACCTCCTCCTCATAAGAAGTTAACCAAATATTTGAGTCTATTTAGTAGAAAATTTTTCTCTTTCGTTGTTAGGTGCTGTCTAGTAAGGTCAGACTCATAGCGACCCTGTGTAGAACAGAACAAAAGTGGAATTATACCTAGCCAAGCTTCTCTGCTATCCATAAGATTTTCAAGGAGTGGTTGTTTCAGGAGTGGGCTACCAGGTGCTTCTCCCCCACCCCTTTTTTTTCTCTCCTGTGCTGGGTATCGATCCCAGGGCCTCATGAGTTATGGAGCCCTCTACCAACTATGTTAAAACCCAGCTCCTTATAAAGTAGAAAACCTAAGACAGCAAAGTAATCCCACTCTTAAACAAATATATAGAGTCTCCCATGCAACTCTTTTCAGAAACACAATATAAACTGATTCCTATGCATTATAATTTGTAAAAGTATAAGAGATGATTGAATTTAGGATGTTTAAAATGGATTCTTGAAAGAAAGTAAGTTAAACTTGCAGTTTATGTTGGGGCCACCAGTTTTTTAGCACATCACCAAATGTTATGCTCTATTCAAGTAGATTTTCCCAGGCTGATGGCCTCAGGAAATGTATTTTAAAACAAAAAATTGAAGAGAAGTCAATATCCTCTTTTCTCAGGGAGTTATCGAGATGAATGTTCTGTTTGTCTGTTTATTTATGCATAGAACAAGATCATTACACTTCAACCAGATTGTCCACAAATCAGAAACAGATTCAAATTGTTGTTGTTGTTGTTGTTGTTAGGTGTCGTTGAGTTGCATCCAATTCATAGAGACCCTATGTACAATAGAATGAAACACACCATGACACATGAACGTTTTTATGTTTGAGCGCATTGTTGCAGTCAAGGAGTCAATCCATCTAGTTGAGGAGCTTCCTTTTTTGTTGTTGACCTGCTATTCTCCCAAACATGATGTCCTTCTCCAAGGACTGGTCCCTCCTGACTACATATCCCAAATACGGAAGATGCAGTCTAGCCATCCTTGCTTCCAAGGAGCACTCTGGTTGCATTTCTTCTAGGATATATCTAGGTTCTTTTTGCAGTACACAGTATATTCAATATTTGTCTCCAGCACCATAATTCAAAATCATCAATTCTCCTGTTTCCTTTATTCAATATCCAGCTTTCACAATCATGTGATGCAACTGAAAATACCACAATACGAACAGGTGCATCTTTGTCTTCAATGTAACATCCTTACTTTTCAACCCTTTAAAGAGGTCTTTTGCAATAGCTCTTCTGAATTCAACGAGTCTTTTGATTTCTTGATTGTTGCTTCTGTGAGTATTGATTGTAGAATCAAGTAAAGCAAAATCTTGGACAAGATTCAAATTACTGGAATGAAAATATGTCAATCTTAGAATCATTCGATGATTCGAAATGTAATGTCAGCCCACCCCACTTTCCATGGTGGTTCTGTAGGAGGATCAGGGTATCAGGTGCTACTCTCTAAAGCCACTTTATTGGAAGCCTTCTAAACCCCAGCCAGATGAGCCTTTGGGTTCCAGAAGTCACACATCATCCGTCCTTTTAGAACTCTGAAAGTCTACTGGTACATAAGATGTTCACTTTCATTCAGATGTCCTCTATTGCTGGCCATCATATATATATATATATATATATATATATATATATATATATATATTCCCTTCCCCAATGTGTGGGAGAATGATAGCTGCTGAAAATGGGGTCATCTATCCATCTTTTCATGATAGTGGAATAAATGCATGTATTAACTCTTCTGACCCGAAACAGTGGAAATAAAACCATGATATAAAAATTCTCTAGTTATTTGTGATCAGCTTTGCTCTCTAATAATTCAGGTTCAGAATAAGAGGAGAGGGCAAAAATGTGTTCAAGATGCTTGTTTGGAGTTATATAACATAAAGAATGCTGAGCTTAAACCTGGGAATCTAGCCCCTATAGTTTACTGTGCACCCATTGGCAGGTCACATAATGTCTCCCTCAATTTACTTGACTGGCAAAGGTGGATAATGCCTCCCCAAATGGGTGGTCTATGGATATAAGTAATAACGCAATACAACCAAGATATAAAGCATACTCTAGAAGCTGTTAGATATATAAGTATAAGGTAACATTAAATGAGAAGTTTAGTAGTATCTATTTCCATGATTTTTAATTAAAGTTTCAATGGCTTTATCTGTAATCTGGCATCCATTAATGGGAAAACTTGAAGGCTGAAAGTTTGCAAAAGGAATTATATGTCAATAATGTTTTAACTAAAAAAGAAGGATTTCATACCCAAAATATTCATCTTATTAGTAATTCAAATAACCTTAATACCTAAAGAGGAATTGTGTTTTATAAACAATGCACTATAATTTTGGTTTAAGGACAGATGTTGTGGAGTGAGGGAGTAATATTTTTACTTCAAATTATTTTACCAAGGCTTTATTTGAATCCATACGGTAGTGTAAGGTGGACGGTTGTGGGGAGAATATGTAACACTCCTGGATGTGGTCAGTTAAAATATAGTTTCCATCATCACCACCATGTTATAAAGCTGAGAATAGCTTTCCTATGGAGATAATATAAAGAAAAGATATAATGACATCTTGATCATAATAGAGATTCCCTTTCCTCACCACTGGGCCAAGCATCAGCTAAAAATTGATAAAGGAAGGAAATACAATGAGTCTTAGATAGCACTAGAATTAAAATTTATCACCAAATGTAATAGTATATAAAAGCCAGTGTTTTTTATATGACATATTTCTTCACATTGGATGCACAGAATCAGAAAAGATGAAAGTGCATCTTACCTCTGAGGATCACAAAATTTTATCAGCAATATAAATTTTTTGTTAAAATAAGGCTCAATTAAAAAAAAACTGAAACTTTACTGAAACTTGAAGTTGATTCAATACAAAGTCCTTTCCTTAAAACATCCTAGGAGGAAATTTTCAAATCAGGAAGCATGAACAGGAGACCCTGTATAAAGTCCTCTGTCATAAAAATAGTTATCCTATAAGGTGGCTTGGAGCAGAAGAAGAAAACTGGCAGTTATGCTATTTTCATTACACAGACAGCTGGAGGAAATTACTGAAATACTGAAATATCTCTGTGGCGTCGTTTCCCGGTTTCATCTACTGTATACGTGTAGACATCCTCAAAGACAGATTTCTGTTTTGCTTTCACCTTTTAGGGAACTGTTAGAAACACTGCTCGCTCTCTCTCCAATGATATTAAATGTATTTCCCAAATAGTTCTTGTAAACCCAATGTACTGAACAGGCTCTTAATTGAAAGAGGCCTTGACAACTACAAGAGGATTTATCAACTTCACCAGTGCTAGGAGTTGGGTGGTCAAAGAGGCAGACTGAAAACTAAAATGACTTTGGATCACCATCTCATTCTTGGATAAACAGATTAGAGGAGATCAGTTGTGATGTTATGAGGGCTACTCACTCATGATTGGTGTTTTTTATCTTTCTTTTCATAAATGAGTGAGAATTTTAATTCTCTACTCCATAGAGCTTGATGCTTTGGCCATGAAGTATTGATTAAGAATTCAGTTCTTTCATGACAGCTGCCAGTCATGGAATTTTCCTAGCCCTGGAATTGGCCAGCCATGGATCTTGGGGTGAATACAGTCATCCCTTGGTATCTGTTCAGGATAGTCCTAGGATCCCAGAGGACATCAAAATCCAGTATGTTCAAGTACCTTATATAAAGTAAGGCAATATTTACATATAATCTATGTATATCCTCCTCTCTATTTTATTTTTTTCCTCTTATATATGTTAAATCATCTCTAGATCAGTTATAACATCTAACAGAGTGAGTATAAATACTATATAAATAATTGTACTGTCTTGTTTATTAAAGTCTGTACATGTTTGTTATTAGGTGCCCTTGAGTCAGTGTCCAACTCATAGCAACCCTACACACAACAGGCAAAATACTCTTGTCAGTTCTTCTCTGTTATTCATAGGGTTTTCAATGGTGGATTGATTTTTGGGAGTCAGTTGCCAGGTCCTTTTCCCAAGCCAACAGTATCTGGTGTTCCCAGGTGGTCTCCCATCCCCATACTAACCAGGCCTGACCCTGCTTAGCTTCCAAGATCTGATAGGATCAGATGCCACAGTGCTACAGCTGCAGGCCTTGCCACAGTTGCAGAGGCTAGGATTTAGCTCAGTTGGTAGAGTGCCGTTTTATAGTCTCTGAGGTCCTGGGTTTGACTCCCAGCACTGCAAAAAAGGGAGAGAAGGACATGGCATATGATCAAGAACCAATGGTACTGAAGGAAGAAATGGAAGCTGCCTTGAAGGAACTGGTGAAATACAAGGTTCCAGGAATTTATGGAATATAGATAGGATGTTTCAAGAAATAGATGCAGCACTGGAAGTGCTAACTTATTTATGCCAGAGATGTAGAAAACAGATACCTGGCCAACTGACTGGAAAAGATCAGTATTTGTACCTATTCTCAATAAAGGGGATCCAACGCATTTGGAAACTAACAATCTCGTTAATATCACACACAAGTAAAATTTTGCTAAAGATCATTCAAAAGAGACTGCAGCAGTATATAGACAGGAAACTGCCAGAAAGTCAAGCCAGATTCAGAAGAGGGTGTGGAACCAAGTACATCATTGCTGATGTCAGATGGATATTAGCTGAAAGAAGAGAATACAAGAAAGATGTCTATCTATACTTTATTGATTATGCAAGAACATTTGACTGGATCATAACAAATTATGGATAACATTGTGAAGAATAGGAATACTAGAGCACTTAATTGTATTCATAAGGAATCCGTGTATGGACTAAGAGGCAGTTGTTTGAACAGAACAAGGAAACTCTGCCTGGTTTAAAGTTGTGAGTCAGAACTGTATCCTTTCACCGTACCTCTTCAATTTCTATGCTGAGCAAACAATCCAAGAACCTGGACTTTATGAAGAAGAACATGGCATCAGGATTGGAGGAAGACTCATTAACAATCTGTGTTATACAGATGACACAACTCTCCTTGCTAAAAATGAAGAAGATTTGAAACATTTACCAATGGAGATCCAAGAACGTAGCCTTCAGTATGGATTGTGCCTTACCGTCAACAATACAAAAATCCTTACAACTAGGTCAGTAAACCAGTTCATGATAAATGGAGAAAAGACTGAGGTTGTCCAAGATTTTATTTTACTTGGTTCTATGATCAACCATGGAAGCAGTAGTCAAGAAATCAAAAGAAGCATTACATTGGGAAAAGCTACTGCAAAAGATCTCTTTAATATATTGAAAATTAAAGATGTCACATTGAAGACAAAGGTGTGCCTGATTCATGCCAAGGTATTTTCAGTTGTGTTATATAGTTGTGAAAGCTGGACATTGAATAAAGGTGACAAGAGATGAATTGATGCTTTTCAAATATGGTGCTGAAGATAAATGTTGAATACATCATGGACTGCCAAGAGAACCAACAGATCCACCCTAGAAGTGCAACCAGAGTGGTCCTTGGAAGCAAGAATGGCTAGACTACATCTAATGTATTTTGAACATGTAGTCAGGAGGTACCAATCCCTGGGGAAGGACATCATGTTTGGGAGAGTAGCAGATCACTGAAAAAAAGAAGACCCTCAACTAGGTGAATTGATGTAGTGTCTGCAACAAAGGGCTTAAACATATATAAGATTGTGTGCCTGGCACAGAATCGGGAAGTGTTTCTTTCTATTGTACATAGGGTTCCTATGAGTCAGACTTGACTTGATGGTTCCTGACAACAACAACAACAACAACAACAACTACAACAGCAACATGCTTTAAATCCTCTCTAGATTAATCATAATATCTGACACAGTGAGTATAAATTCTATACAAATAATTGTTCTGTCTTGTTTAGAAAAGTGTATACATATTCAGTACAGATGTATATTTTAAAAATACTTTTGATCTGTAGTTTGTAGAATCCAAAGTTACAGAACCCATGGATACCGAGGAACAGTTGTGTAAGGGATGCTCTGTGAGGAAGAGCCTCTCATCCATCAGTGATGGACATGAGCAAGAAGTAAACCTTTGTTTTTTAAAGCCACTAAGATTTACAGGTTTCTTGTTAGCACAACATAATGTAGTTTTTTCTAAGGACTATGTGAACTTTCCATTGCTAAAGGAAGTGCTTCTGCACATAAAACTCTGCCGATAATCAGAAATGCAGGAGTCTTTCACAAATTCCTTCAACTTAGATAATCCTTAAAATAAAAGCTTAGATCCTGTAATTGTTTTCTGGGTGCCACCCACACCACCAGTGAAGAAGACCTTCCAGTATGACCTCATTACTTTTAGGACAAATGAAGTTTTATAGAACAAATTCAATGGAAGAGTCTTTGAGAAATTCAGAATTGCTTGATACAGACCAACCATTATCTAATACAAAGACTTATTAGAGTTTTCATTCCATTTATGCATCTTTGTAAGCCAAGGATCACCTTTCAGTTCTTGCTACCATCAGAACAAAAAGGTCACAGCCATTAGGAAGTTAAAGATAGTATTTGTACTCAAAATCTACTTTCACTATGGAGTTGCTACACTGCAGGTTTACTGCTTCTTTATGTTTTAATTATATAATTTAAAGTTATTTCAGTTTGTCAGCAAGCATAATTAATTTTTGCATGAAAATTACCTATGAGATAAACTGCTTTTAAAGATGATTTTATATACTGATTTTCTGAAGAATATATATTTTAATGCAATATATGTAAATACATGACATCGACTGATATTCATATAACATATCTGTATAGATATTTGTAGATATCCATATATGTATCAGTATACATAAAAGGTTTTAGATATATGTCTATGTTGTTCCTAATGGGTAGAGAATCCACTACTTTCATTTGATTCTTGAAGAAGTTATTACCCTGAACATCTTAAGAAGCACTTCTGTAGAGCAGGGGTCAGCAAACCATGGACCTTTTGCTATATACAGCCTGTTGCCTGATTTTGAACACAAAGATTTACTGGAACATAATTAAGTGTGTTTATTAGATATTATCTGTGGGTACTACAAAGTCAGAGTTGAGTAGTTAAAATATATCATATAGCTTGCACTACTGAAAACACTACCTATTTTGGCTGAAAATACTACCTATCTGGCCCTTTAGAGATAAAATGTTCTGATCCCTGCTCTAGTTTATGTACCATCTAGAAAGCTGGCATTTCTGATTGTGAACTGAGACTAACAGAGCTAACTCTACAAAAACCAATGCTCAATTAAAGACAAACATTAAATCAAGAAAAACCATCTTCACTGTTTACTTTCCTCAGGAAATGGACACAAGGCTGAGGGCAATCAGGCTTTGAAATCTCATTGCTAGATTCCAACACAGGCTGTGCCACTTACTACCTGTCTGAAATTAGGCCAGTATCCTAACCTTGCTTAACCTTGCTATGCCAATGTTTGCTCATCAGGAAAATGAGGAAAAGAATCAGAATACCTATCTTATAGAATTGTTCTGGGGGTTATTTTAAAAATAATAATTAGAATTTAAAAAGTATTTTAATAAGCAATAGTTTATAATTATTTACTTTAAATAGTTGAAAAAAATAACAATGTAGATATAGCACTTAGAACAATATCTTATACATAATAGAAGTGTTTATTTTATTATCAATTAATTGAGAAGTGGGAATAGCAGGGTAATTTTTGGTAAGATACCGTGAGTCCCCTTGTATAAGAGCCAGGATGACCATATCTGTGGCCCCAGACAAACTTGTGTCCATTGTTGTCAATAGTTCCCAAAGGTCCCTGAATTCACCAGGACCTTGTCTCCTTTGAGCCCAGGATCACTGCAGCTTGTTACATTTAGCTCCTGAGTTTTTGGCAGGAGATCCTTTAGCTCCTGGGAAATTAAAAACAAATGAGCAGTCATTTGAAATGCTTCTGAATTCTTTCAGAATGGAGTGTTACCCGAAGGGGATTTAGTGACCTAAGATAGTGGGTGAAAGAGTGTGAGAAATTACCATGGAAGCCAACAGCCAAGGTACAAGCAGCTCAGCCAAAGGAGGAGGAAGAAAACGGTGGGAGCAATGAAAATTAGTGTGTTTCTGTGCCAGCAACCCATCTTCCTTCAGGCTTGCTTACTGAGCCAGCCACTCCTTGCAAGAACACTGGATTCCCATAGAGGAGGAAGTAACTCCAGAGCTATTATTAGATTATACGAGCTTGTCCACACAGCCAGCAGTTATGTAGCCATTAAAATTATGTTTATGAAGAGCTTTTAATTAACTGAGAAAGTATGTAAGTAAAAATACTGATATATATAAATGGTTTACACCACATCACCATGACATTGTTAAACATTATTTAAAAGTGTTCTTTAACAAATACATATTAATTTTATAGCTGAATAAGTGTTATTTGTCACAAGGCAAAACTATAGTGGAAAAACTCAGAACAGTGATTTCTTCCTGGCAATTGAGCAGGAAGAATTATGAGGCAGCTTTCTGGACTGGTGGTAATATTAACATGGATGTATGCATTTGCCAAAACTCAGCAAATGGTGCATTTGCAATATGTGCATTTCACTGTGTACAAATTTTACCTCAAAAAGAAACAAAAGAACTATAATGATATGCATGCAGAAATACTTAGGGGCAAAGTAAACCAGATGTCTGTAACTTACATTGAAATTCTTTAAGAAAAATGCACTGTTGGATAGATTAAAGAATATGTAGACAGATATGTGATAAAGCAAATATAATATGTAATTGTAAAACCTAGATGGTAAATAAGGGTGTTAACTATGTAATTCTTTAAAATTTTAAGTATATTTGAAACATTTATAATAAAATACTGGGAAAATGGTAAATAATGGTGTTAACTATATAGTTCTTTAAAATTGTATATATATTTGAAACACTTCATAATAAAATACTGGGAAAAATCCAGCCAAAGCCTAAATCTAATCTGGCCTTCAGTTCTTGCCTGACCTTCACATCATAGCTGAGAGCCAGTTAGGATGGTCCACTTAACACAGAGCAGAGAGGTGGAAGATGGTCACCTTTGGTAAACCCAATTTGTGAAAATTTAGAATTCTAAGATAGATAATTTTGATATAAATATTCTTTTATATGAAAAGATTATTCATTTGAAATTAATAGCTAGAGTAGAGGCCTTCAAATCCTGGGTCACGGACTAGTATGGAAAACTGGCCACAGAGTAAGAGTGAGCAGAGGGCAATTCACAGGCTATGGAGTGAAGCTTCCTTTGTATTAGCAGCTACTCCCCATTGGCCTATATTCCGAAACCATTCCTATGCCTCTGACCATGGAAAAATTGCCTTCCAGGAAACTGGGCCCTTGTACCAAAAAGGTTGGGGATCTCTGAGCTAGGCGACATTATGGTTTGGATATTCCAGTCTGTTATTTTTTCTGAGCTGAATTGGATTCATTGAACGCTGAAAACCTAGGGAATTTGTCACATTGTCTCTGTGAGGATGGTCTTCCTGATATCCCAGTCCACACTTACTTTTCCTGTCTCTTTACCTACATATCAAGGAGCTACTTTCATATCAAGTAAACACACACACACACACACACAAAAAAAAAAAAAAAAACAGAGAAACAAATCCCACTAGGCTAGATGCTTACTATCAGAGACAGCAGGTATTTTCCACTAGTGGAACTTGAACAGTTTGAGAAGCAAAATTAAAATGGAATTATCTAAAACACAGTGAGTTACAGAGGTCAAAATCACAGAAGCCACTTGAGATAGAGAAGGTGTGTGGTAGAGATAGAATTTGTGTATGGAGTATAGAGCCAGGCCCAGTGGCACACCCCTGTAATCCCAGCAACTTGGGAGTTAGAGGTAGAAGGATCGCAAGTTTGAGACCAGAGGCAGTCTGCATAATTTAGTGAGACCCTGTCTGAAACAGTAAAATAAATGGGCTGAGGGTGCAATTCAGTGGTACAGCACTTGCAAAGTATGCAAGCGTGAGACCCTGGGTTCAATCCCCAGTACTGCAAAAGAGAGAGAGAGAGAGAGAGAGAGAGAGAGAGAGAGAGAGAAAGAGAAAGAAAGAAAGAATGAATTTATGTATAGGATGTGGAGTTTCTTCTCTTCCTTTTCATATAGTCTCTGATAAGAAGATACCAATCATATATGAATTGCCCATCACGTTCAGTTCAGCTTAACTTTTGGAATAACTATTGTCACATTGGGCTGGGATTTAGCTCAGTTGGTAGAGCACTGCATTGCAGTCTCTGAGGTCCCTAGTTCAATTTCCAGCACCGAAAAAATGGGAGAAGGGCCTGGCAATCCACTCCCAAGGCAATCCTGAAACAGTCAGCCATTGAAAACCCTATGAGGGTCGCTATGAGTCGAATACCAACTTGATGGCACCTAACAACAACAACAACATTGTCACATTAATGGCAATTGATACAATTATTGTAGCTATTATCTATCTGTGGCCCTACTTTTTTCTGTGTCTTTATTCTCTTCCACTGTTTTCTCATTCAGATCACTATATGGTAATATTTCCCTTTAATATAAATGCTTTAATTATTTCACCAAGATAGAAAAATATGTTTTCTTAGAAAAATAAGAGATTCACAATGGTTTAAACCAATCCTTTATTCAGTATGAATGTAAGCCTGTGTGTTACCTTTCCCCAGGGGCATACAATTACAACATAACTACATAACTTACCCAAATAATGTGGTCCAAAACAGATCTATTCCTTTCTTTTGTTTCTTTTGCTCTCAAGACCTATTTAGGATGAGAATACTGATGTTAAGGTCCCTTAAATCACTCAAAGCCTTTAGAAAAAGGTCATTAAAATTGATACAATATAGAACAGTTGTCTAAGCATAGAATGAACCTAATACGTTATGATTAGTGGTTGGCTCCTAGGCATAACTTGTTCCTTTTCTCATAGAAAAGTCTAATCTGCCTTAAAAGGAAATGAAACTGTGTTCCCCATTCTTTATAGCAGCGGTCCCCAAACTTTTTGGCCCTAGGGACTGGTTTCGTGGAAGTCATTTTTCCATGGACCAGGAGGGGGCTGGTTATGAGATGACTCAAGCACATTCCATTTGTTGTAAATATAGATGAAGCTTAATTTGCCCAGCAGCTCACAGGTTTTTGGCCCAGGGACTGAGGATCATTGCTTTATGGTATTGGCTTAAAACAGAAAAATCTCCCCCTGAGTTAGGCCAACAAGAAATAAGGGATGTATTTACTGAACAATGCCATCTACTGCCATCTGACAAAGGTAGATTCTGTTTTGTTAAAAGTCATGATATTATTTTATTTAGCAGTAAAGAAATAATATTATTTATTCTTAAAGTTGTTTTGAGAGAGTTTATTGAAATATGTACATTTCAATAAGTATACTAAGTATACTTAATAAGTATATTAAGTGTGAAGAATTATGTTATAAATCATAACGACTAAAGAGTAAAACCTTCTCTGGGATGGGAAGGATAAAAACCACTTGGACATGAGAAAAGGAAAATGCAACCCAGCCAGGCATCTTGGCTGAGGCAGGAGGATTTTGAGTTTAAGACCAGAGGCAGGCAGTGCAACTTAAGGAGATATTGTTTTCAAAATAAAAATAAAAAGAGTACTACGATGCAGCTTAGTGATGGAGCACTTGCCTAGCATTCATGAAGCTTTGGGTTCAACTCACCAGTACAGAAAAAAAGATAAAAAACAGTATTTTAAACAACTATGATCGATATGCTAATGAATAAGTACACAGATGCAAGTTTTAAACAATTAGTTCAAAATAATAATAGCAACAATATATTCAACTGTGTATGCTTTTGACAGATCGATAGATATGCTTCAGTTTAGAATGAGATAATGCCCTGATAAGTCCATCACAAATTGAAATCATCATAAGTTGAGTCTGTATTTAATACATCTAACCTACCAAGCCTGCAGCTGTAGCCCTGTGGCTTCTGATCTGTCAGATCTCGGAAGCTAAGCAGGTTCTGGCCTGGTTAGTACTTGGATGGGAGACTGCCTGGGAACACCAGATACTGTAGGTTTGAGAGAAGGACTGGGCAACCCACTCCCAAAAATCAATCCACCATTGAAAACCCTACAAATAGCAGAGAAGTACTGACAATAGTGTTTCACCTGTTGTGTATAGTGTCACTATGATGAGTTGGATACTGACTCAATGGTGCCTAAGAACAACCTCCCAAACATAACAGGTTAGCAATGGGGTACGGAGTAAAGCAAGTGTGTTCTACCTTTTGGCTTCCCAAGGTCACATCGAGTAAAGAGGCATTGTCTTGGGTCACACATACATTATATAATATAGTTAGTGTATATACACAGTAGGGCTGGGGTTTGGTTCCATTGGTAGAGTGCTGCTCTGCACTCTCTGAGGCCCTGAGTTTGATCTTTAGCAGGACAAAAACAGGAGAAGGATGTGGCAATCCACTCTTGAAGCAATCCCCAATCAGCCATTGAAAACTCTATGAATAGCAGAGCAGCACTGACACAGTGCTGGGCATGGTACAGTGTCGGGGAATGTTTCGTCCTTTTGTACATAAGGTCACTATCAGTAGGATCCAATTCAATGGCACCTAACAACAACACCAAACAAACATATACATATACATAATGCGACTTCTTTGTTTTTAATATTTTTATTGTAAAGTTTAGAGAAATGAAAATAATATAAAACTTGTAGAAATTTTTAGTTTGTTTTTATAAAGCTAATTGATAAATGTCTGGTTTGTTAGAAATGGTCTCAATCCTTGGTGAGTTCTCAAGTAAATTTTTGGTCATCAATTTGCAGTGTACAGAATTGGGTTGAATTGGATTTTTAAAAATATTATCAGCAATTGCCAAAAGCTCATGTAATCTCTGATGCACCCTTATGTGGCTTCAAACAGGTTCAAGTAACTTCTAATTCAGCCTGATAATATGTGAACAACAAGGTGGCAGGCAAGGGTACTAACCTGACTAACCTGACTAATCTACTGTGACATGTTTATGTTAATTTGAAAGTTAGAATTTGATGTTATGGCACAATCCCAGTGGACTGTAATGAAGCATTAGGCCACATCCTGTAATCCCATGCAGTATCATTTTGGAATTTCAAAATTAACTACATATGTGGCCACAAAGAAAATAAATGATAAAAATATATGATGTTAAATAATTTTGTGGGGCTGCCTTAGGAGCTGTCCTGAGTCTTATGTAGCTGCAGGCTGCAGGTTGGACATGTCTACTATAGCACTGGTTAGTTTTATCTAGTATTGGTTATTGACCTTCGTAATAGTGTGGCTGACTGGGAACTGTGGTGAAGCACTTGCTTAGCATGTGTGAGGCCCTGGATTCAACCCCCCAGTACTGAAAAAAAAAAATGGACCAAAGACTTTAACAGACACTTTACCAAAGAGATAAACAGATGGAAAATAAGCATAGAACAAGATGTTCCACATCATATATCATTAGGAAAATACAATTAAGACAGTGAGATGCCACTTTGTACCTATTAGAATGGCCAAAATCAGGAACACTGACAATTCCAATTGTTTACAAAAAAGTGGAAGAACGCAAAGTCTCAATTCATTGCTATTGGGAATTCAAAATGGGATAGGCACTTTGGAAGACAGTTCAGTATGTTTCTTACAAAGCTAAACATATTCTTAACATATGATCCAACAACTATGTACCTTGCTATTTACCCAAAGAGTTGAAAATTTATTATATTCAAAACCCTTAATATAGGTGTTTATAGAATATTTATTCACAATTTCCAAAATGTGAAAGAAAACAAGATGCCCTTCTGTAGGTTGATGAATAAACAAATGGTGGTGCTTTCAAACAATGGAATATTACTCAGCACTAAAAACTGGGGTATCAAGCCATGAAAATATATGAGGAAACTTAAATGCTATTATTAAATGAAAGAAGAATAATTGAAAAGACTATATACTTAATGATTCTAACTTTATGACATTCTGAAAAAAACAAAGCTATGGGGACTATAAAGAAGTCACAGGTTTCCAAGGGTTAGAAACATGGAGCTGTGAATAGATGGAGGAAAGAGAATTTTTAGGGCAGTAGAAATACTCTGTATGATACTATAATGGTAGATATACATCATTACATTTATCCAAATCCATACAATATATAACATCAAGGGGACACGCTAATGCAAGCTATGGGCTCTGGATGATAATAATGTTTCAATGTGGGTTCAACCATTAAAAATGTACCACCTTGTAGGGAGGCTTAAATTTGGAGAGGATATGCATGTGTACGGGTACGGGATTATGAGAAATCTCTGTACCTTCTCAATTTGGCTGTGAACCTAAAATTTATAAATAATAAAAGTATTTAATAAAAACAAAACTTTACTTAAAAATATTTACTACTATATATGGCATTGCGTAATGTCAATAACCTGGGGAAAATAAGGCCATTTTGTATGGGGGGGGGGAGATATGTTGTTAGAGCACAGAAGGGGTCTTGTTGGGTTTTTAGGCAATAGTTTGTCCAAAAGACTGACTTGAGGATGGTGTCACTCAGAAGGATGGATCCTCCACACAACCATGTATTCTATTTCAATGTTACACAGGTAGGGTCTTAGGTGAAACCTAGCTCATCACTGCAACCATAACCTTAGAAAAGGAAAGTTTATTGTATGCCTCTTAAAACTTGCCTACACTGTCAGGAAGTCTTTCATTTTGACAGGGGCTAATCTTACTTGGAGTGGCATTCTGAATTGCAGTGGATCACTTCCCAATCTTCTCTAGTCTATATATACAAACACCAAAAGGTTCCACACAACTTGGCTCAGTTGATGACACTGATGTAGAAGGTTAGAACATTCACTCTGTTTCTTTGAGCCATAAAAACTAAACATCTTGGGCTATTGAACTTAAAATAATGGTACCTGTTAGTATAATCATGGCAAATCATACTTTTGTGCCTTGTATATCTGACCATCTCCAGAATTTGTGATGGCAAATCCTTTTTGATCAGTGCATCTTCCTACTTAAGTAGCTATGGTGATACAAATGTGTAAAGCAACATTTGGAAAGTATGCTTCACAGAATCAATATTGAACAGATTCCTTGGGGAAAAGAGAGTTCTATGGTAGAAAGTATTTTCCAACAGGTAGCAACACAATTTCCTATCCAGCATGCTCTTCTAGAACTCTGAAGGTATGGACTTGGATTCTTCTTCTCCTGAATCTGAGTGGGCTTGTGATTCACTTGTAAGTAACAGAATGCAATGAACATAATTCTGCATAACTTCTAAGAATATATCATAAAAGTGGCACCAAATTCCATCTGGTGAATTGTGATGCTTGCATTGAAATTCTGAACTCTGGTACAATAGTTTACTTCATATAGACAGCCATGCTGGGAGGAAGGCCAGTGTAAACACCTGGAGAGATCACAAGGAGAAGCTCTAGGGTGACACAAAGAGAGAGGCCCATCCAGTCTATAGCCACTCCTACCACATTCTCACTACAACTGCATAAGGACTCTAAGCCAGAAGGACCTAGTTGAATCCCTCCCAAATTCTTACCCCATAGAAACTACGAGAGATGATAAAATGATTATTGCTTTGAGTCTCTCTAGTATTGGTTATTGATCTTCATAATGGTGTGGCTGACTGGGAGCTGTGGTGAAGCACTTGCTTAGCATGTATGAGGCCCTGGATTCAAACCCCCAGTACTGAAAGAAAAAAAAATGGGCCAAAGACTTTAACAGACACTTTACCAAAGAGAAAAACAGACGGAAAATAAGCATAGAAAAAGATGTTCCACATCATATATTAGGAAAATACAAGTAAGACCATGAGATGCCACTTTGTACCTATTTGAATGGCCAAAATCCAGAACACTGACAATACCAATTGTTGACAAAAAAAGTAGAAGACAAAATCTCAATTCATTGCTATTGGGATTCAAAATGGTATAGGCACTTTGGAAGACAGCAAATCACCTCAAGACTCTCCGCAAGTCAAATTTATGACAGCTAACTTTAGCATAAATTTTTATGGATACTGGTATAGAGATACACATACATACAAGTGTATATTTAGTTGTAGCTATAGAGAGCAAGGGCTGGGATATAGCTAAATTGCCGTTCTGTAGTCTCTGAGGTCCTGAGTTCCATTCCCAGCACCGCAAAAAATGGGAGAAGGACTTGGCAATCCACTTCCAGAGAATCCCAAAACAATTGTTTTGAGTCTGCCAACAGGTTTCATTACAAATTTTGTGCAAAATTGGACTGAACCAAACTCTGTAGGTTTTGTTTCACCCTGAAGGATTTTTCACAGCCTTTTGTACGCAAATGAGCATGTTTGTCTCTAAGATCAGCAGTAATAGGAAGTACTTCCCAAATTATTGCCCTAAGCAGCCATTTTATAATTATTCTCAAGGGGCAACTTTAGGAAATGCTAAGCTAAAATTATTCTCTCTTCTCACTTGTAGATTCCCTCTTCTACAGTGATCTGAGCCACAGGCAATGGAGATTTTAGTTCACCATGATAATAAATTGAAAAGCAAACAGTTATTGGCCAGCCCAAAGAGAGTCACTTGGCAATTCCTGTGTGTGAGGTAAACTCATTCCAGCAGTATCACAGAGCAAACAGTACAAATTCTAAATGTCACTCACTATTTGCTTTGCCTATAATAGTTCCAGGATATGCTATTCTTCCAATGGGTTTGACAAACATTTCAATGAACTGAAATCTTTATAATCCCCTGGGTTTTCTATTTTGCCTTCAAACTGAAAACTAAGAGAAAAAAGAGACAGAGACTGAGATAGAGACACAGAGACAGAAAGAGAAAGAGACAGAGAGATGGAGAGGGGATAATGACCCTAATCTCTTTGAAAGGAATTGAGGGGATTATGCAGAAAACTCCACTGCAGTGTAATATCAGTTCCCTGCCTGGCTTTAAAATAGAGTATTTCTCCTGTTCAGAAAATTCTGAAAAGTCAGAGATATGGATTAAACTATTAGTGAGCTAGTGATTAGGAAAAATTTGTCCACTTCTTCATTGTTTAAAAGTTATAGAGACAGTGTTGAAAAATTAGAAACTGTATTTTTCTAATCAAACACATGAAATAGGAATTCAACTAAACGAGTTAAACCTTAGCAAACAAGGGAGTATCATTTACTATTTGATTTAAAAAATAGGAGGTGTTCCTCTTCTGATTCCCAATTAGTCACTATGTGTCTACATCAAATACACTAATCCATGACTCAATTTCTCCACAAATAAAGTGCCATTCAGTGTCATAGTCCTTTTACCTGAACATCTCTAAGTATAATCAAAGTCAGAGCTAGCACTAGGGTAAAGCCAATAACATACTTCCTTTGGGTGCAAAACATAAGAAGGCACCAAAAAATCTCATCAAGATAAATAATATTTAGTATAATGTCTTCTAAAAATATAAACTCATGCAAACAAAATCTGTGATGAAGAGAATGGTAAAACTTTCAATAAAAGCAAGATCAGTACCACTGATATGGTTCTTTTGCCTTGGGTTTCATTATGGCTCAGGATGATGCTGTTATCAAGCCCCAAAAGTCACATAAATTCATCACATATAGGAATTGTGATGGGCAAGTAACAAAGTCTAGAGTTGTTTTAGATTCCTCCAAGCAACTCACATTCTTTTACATATTGATCACACCTACTTATTAAAGCAAATCACCTCAAGACTCTCTGCAAGTCAAATTTATGACAGCTAACTTTAGCATAAATTTTTATGGATACTGGTGTAGAGATAGACATATATACTAATGTGTATTTAGTGGTAGCTATATAGACCAAGAGCTGGGATTTAGCTCAGTGGGTAGAGCACTGCGCTGCAGTCTCTGAGGTCCCAAGTTCAATTCCCAGCACCGCAAAAATGGGAGAAGGGGCTGGCAATCCACTCCCAAGGCAATCCCGAAGCACTCAGCCATTGAAAACCCTATGAGGGGTCGCTATGAGTCGGATACCAACTCGATGGCACTTAACAACAACAACAACATATAGACCAAGGGCTGGGATTTAGCTTAGTTGGGCAAGTGCCGCTCTGCAGCCTCTGAGGTCCTGAGTTCCATTCCCAGCACTGCAAAAATGGGAGAAGGATTTGGCAATCCACTCCCGAGGCAATCCTGAAACAATCAGCCACTGAAAACCCTATGAGCATCGCTATGAGTTGGACAGGACTCAACGGCACACAACAACAACAACAACAACAATATAGATCAAATGCTCTGAAATGAGATTTTCCACCTACACATAGGCTCCTCTCTTCCTCCCTACTTGGAGCCACCTGGGCAGCAAAAGTGACTTTACTGTACTTGCACAGATAAGTCTAACAGAAAACACATGAGGTAGGAAATCAACAACTTATCCAGAGAAATGCTGCAAAAAACATTTAGTTCACTTCTCTTCTCAAGAGGTTTCTAATTTGACCAAAATCATTGGGAACAGATTCCTTTCCCCTTAACAAGGAATTTATTCCTCTTTGATCACAACTGCATTTATATAAAACAATGATCCAGGGTCTTCTTGTATTTAAAGACAAAGATGGTAGCCAGGTGGATTAAAACTCCCTTAAGTAAGACTTTGGCCACAGAGCCTGCAGCGGTAGCACTGTGGTATTCGATCCTGTCAGATCTCAGAAGCTAAGCAGGGTTAGGCCTGGTTAGTGCTTGGATGGGAGACTGCCTGGAAACACCAGATACTGTGGGCTTGGGAGAAGGACCCTGCAACCCATTTCCAAAATTCAATCCACCAGTGAAAACCCTATGAATAGCAGAGAAGCACTGACAATAGTGTTTCACCTGTGGTATGTAGGGTGGCTATGAGTTGGACACTGACTGGACAGCACTAAACAACAACAACAATGGCCACCCATGGGGGCTTATAGATATTTTAAAGTACATTTTTCCTTTTAGGGTAATATGTTTTTATGATAGAAAATAAGTAAATAAAAGAAGAACATTTAAGCTACTTGCAATGAGGTTCAGTTGCTTTGTAAGACAGTGTGGCAGTTCCTAAAAATGTTTACAGTTACCATATGACTCAATTATTCCATTCCTAGATATACCCCAGGAAAACAAACAACAAATGTGTCCATGCAAAACTTGTATTTGAATGCTCATAGCAGCATTGATTACAGCAGCCAAAGAATTGAAACAACTCAAATGTCTGTAAATAGACAAAATGCCATATTTTGATACAATCAACTTATCCAGCCTGTATTAGTCAGCTGTCATCACTGTAGCAGATAAACCAAATCAAACAAGCTTCTGAAGCAAAGGTTTATTGGAAGCTCACAGAAGAGGATCAGTCCATAATGGCGGCACAATAGGCATGGCAGCAGCAGAGGCAGAGCTTGTGCCAGACATCTTCACAACATCACAGGGCAGGAAGCAGAGTGTCCTGGAACAGCAGGCCCCAGTAAAAATCCTCCAACTGCCCACCCCTAGTGACCACTTCTGCAAAACTGAGTCCTACCTCCCAAAGTTCCATGATGTCCACAAACAGTAGCATCAGCTGGGAATCAAATGTTAAAGTGTACGATTTTGGGGGACAGTTTAGATTCAAACCATGAACTCTGCTCCTGGCCCTCAAAGGTTCAAGGCTATCTCATAATGCAAAACCCATTCACACTAACTTTAAAATTTCCCAAAGGGAAGTGGGAGGAGGGTCATGAGAGGGTAAAGGGGAAGTTAACATGAGCAATATATAATGAAATGCATGTATGGAAATGTTATAATGAGACCCATTAAGTTAGACATTAAAAATTGCTAATAAAAAGAAGTTAAAAAAAAAAGTTCCCAAAGTCTTGACAGTCTCAACCATGTTTAAAAGTCTAAGTCCAAAGCCTGCACTGAAACTCAAGGCAAACAGCTGTGAGCCTTTGGAAAACAAAAATCAAGTTATGTATTTCCAAAATATATTGGCATAGAGTAAGCATTCCCATTACAAAAAGGAGGAATGAGGACACAAAAAGGAAAAATTAGTCCATGGCAAAACCAATATCATGGTGGACAAAACTTATCAGTTTAAGTCTGGCATCTGACATCATTTGAGCTTGAACAGGCTTGCACACCTCTGCCTCTGTGACCCTGCCATTCGCAGCACCAATGGTTCTCCGGGGCTGGCTCTACTTTTTGCCAGCAGCTTCTGTCACCAGATGTCTCACAGTGCTGGCAACTCTAACATTCTGGGGTCTCCACTGCTGCTAAGCTTTACTCACAAAGCTTCATGCATTATCCCTTCAGGGGATTCACAGGGCACTCAACCCTGATACATATTGTCTGGCCTTGCAGGCTATGTTTGAAAACCTTGGTGGCAGCTTCCATAACCTCTTCACTCAGGCTAGAGAGGTGGTCCAGTGGGAGAGTACTTGCCTACCATGCATGAGACCTGGGGCTCAATCTTCAGCACTGCAAAAATAAAAACAATACAGCCCCTTAACTCTTGCATTCTTCATGCCTGTAGTACCACTTGGATGTCACCAACCATTACTGCTAACCATTTTGGATCATGGCTGCAGCAGCCATGATCCTCTGTATGCCCAGGCCAAAAAACCTTTTCCCTGGATAGCCTCTTTTCAGGAGTGCTTCTGTGAGATGGTTTTTCAGACACTCTTTTTTCAAATGGGATTTTGGTTTCATGCTCTGGGACCTTAGATAGGAGGAGTCTGGCTGGCTTGTTCTGTGCCTCCAGGCCATCTTTATTATACTAGCACAGAGTACAACAATCTTTTCTTTATCTCCTTGCTTTGTAACATGAAGAGTCCCTAGTCCAGTGTCCAATAGAATCCTCATTTTTCTCTGAAACCCTGTGAATCCCATCTGTATTTCTATTGGCAGCTGTGTCCTGGTCTTCTTTACTTTCACCAGAACTTTCCCTCAGACCTTCCAGGGCTCTCTTGCTCACATTTCCAAACTCTTCCAAACACTTTCAAACAAAATCCAGTGGACTAATGATCACAAGCTTAAGTTTCTGCACAGCAATGTTCCCAATCTCTGGTACCAATTTTATGTGTTAGTCAGGTGTCATTGCTGTAGCAGAACAACCAGTTGAAATAAGCTTATGGAGGAAAAGGTTTATTGGAAGCTCACAGTTAGAGGATCAGTCCATAATGGTGTCAGGACAGGCATAGGGGCAGCAGTGATAGAGCTTGCGGCAGATGTCCTCACAGCATCAAAGGGCAGGACACAGAGAGCTTTCTGGAACCACAGGTCTGGATAAAAAACCTCCATGGGCCCACCCCAACTCACCACTTGCACAAAACTGAGTCCCACCTTCCAAAGTTCCATGACTTCCACAAACACCACCAGCAGCTGGGGATCAAACTTTAAAGTGCATGGGATCTTTGGGGGACATTTTATATTCTAACAGTGACCTGGCCATAAAAAGGAATGAAGTCAATATTAAAATTCACACTAGTATGGGTGAACATTTGAAAACATTATGTTAAGTAAAAAGGTAGACACACAAGGCCACATATTGCATGATTTTGTTCACATGACACGTTCTGAACAGGTAAATGAATGGATACAGAAAAGATTAGTAATTATAAAGAACTGAGTCAGGGGATGAAGAGTGACTGCTAGTGGGTACAAGTTTTCTTTTGGGGTAATGAAAATATGTTCTAATGTTAGATAGTGGTTATGATTGCATAACTCCATTAATACTAAAAAAATTCAATTGTACATTTTAGAAAGATGAACTTTATAGTATATGTTACAGTTTAATAAATCAGTTATTTTTTTAAAACCACATGTAAAGACGTAAAAATAAGTACAGTTACTATCTTTGACACTTCAAATTTGAGTCCATCCACTCAAAATTGGTCTCTTCAGTTGTTGGTGTAAACACATACACAATGTCTATAAGCTTCATTTGTGTATGCAGATACCAATACTTGGTTTTCATTTGGCAGGCTTCACAAGCATTTCTTCCAAGTATCCCCTCAACTGTTAGCTAAAACTGCATTTCCCATTTTCTTAGAAATATTCAGTGGTGGTAGAAGACAGTCTTCTAGTCAATAAGTAATAATTCCAGTCTCCCTGGGAGACCAATAGCTTTCCTAGGATCATGGAGATATAAATTATATATGCACAATGTATGTGTGTGTAAATGTATATATGTATACATGATATACATATAATAGAGACCACTTTGTATATTTTAATTGAAGTTATAGTATTAAAATATATAGAAATGATAATATGAACATAATTCTACCACTCTTAAATTGCTCATATTTCTGCATGTATGTATATCATCTTCTACGTGCTAATATGGGAGAAGGATGTGGCAACCCACTCCCAAGGCAATCCTGAAACAATCAGCCATTGAAAACCCTATGAGGGTCCCTATGGGTTGGACATGACTCAACAGCACCTAACAACAACAACATGTGCTAATAGAATTTTTATACTTGCAATCATAACATATTATCTGTTTTCTGTTTTTACTTAAGGAAGTCTCCACACATCTTTAGAATCTATATTATTTGTATAGTTTCATAACATACCCTTGTGCAAAGTGAAAGTTCTTATAATCATTCTCCTGATATTATCATAAACCTTATATATAAAGTTAAATTGGGTATCTTTGATGCAGAAATATATATCAAATATCAAAACATTAAGTATTTTTATCTACTTATACATACATATGAAATATTTAACTTTGGCTATTTTGTTAAGATACATTTCTGTACAGAAGATAATAACCTTATTTTACAAATTGTCACATTACCTCCAAAAGTTATGAACCAATTTAAAGAGCCACTTCAAGGAATTCATACAAATTCCACTATAACCTTGCTGGTATTATATAGTATAATTTGAAACCTATTTTAATTCAGGGTTATTTCACATATATAGTTTTATAGGGGCTGGGATTTAGCTCAGTGGGTAGAGCACTGCGCTGCAGTCTCTGAGGCCCCGAGTTCAATTCCCAGCACCGCAAAAATGGGAGAAGGGCCTGGCCATCCACTCCCAAGGCAATCCCGAATCACTCAGCCATTGAAAACCCTATGAGGGTTGCTATGAGTTGGTTACCGACTCGACGGCACCTAACAACAACAGTTTTATAAGTATGAACATTTAAATTTTTATTTTCTACTGTTCTCCTTTACTTATTTATTCATTCAATATTTATTACATGTCTATTATGTGTTAAACACAAAGATATGTCTTTGTCCTTCCAGAGCTTATCATCAATGGAGATCGATTCATATGCTCTTTTACATTTAGTCTTTAAGTTTTAGATGCCTTCTTTATAAATACTAATTTTTAAAAGTATTGTATATATCTGCAACTGGGTTTTTATGACATACAAAGTTTAAACACGTCTATTGTTGATGATATCAAACATCTCATTACAATAACCACATATTCTCAATTCTAATCTGTACCCTTTCAATAGTTTTAGATGGCTACAAAATCAGATGCTGATTAAATTCCCATGTAGATCAGATTCACGGTTGAGAGAGCTCTCTTGAGAGCTCTCATATGAGTTGAAAATATATAGTGCTTTTATTTTTGAGGCAGGGTCTCTCTATGTAGCCCAGATTGGCCTTATACTCTGAGTTCTTAATCTTCTGCCTCTTGAGTGCTGGGATTATAGGTATGCTCCATCATGCATGACTCCTATGATTTCTTTTATTTCTTTAAAACAGAAGTTGTTTTCCTTCCACATATTGAATGACTGGTCTATTCTTAGTCAATTAGTATTATAATTTGGTTAGATTTTTATATGTAGTTCATTAGTTTATATGGATTGATTATGAAACACGATAAAATATTCACCTCATTTTATTGAAATGTTACCTTTGTATAGGACCCTCCACTTCATGATGCATTGCATTAGGAAAGATGCATTGCATTAGGAGAAGCTGTGGCAAAAGACCTCTTTAAAGTATTGAAAAGTAAAGATGTCACATTGAAGACCAAGGTGCGCCTGACTCATACCATGGTATTTTCAGTTGCATCATATGATTGTAAAAGCTGGGCATTGAATAAGGGAGACAGGAGTAGAATTGATGCTTTTAAATTATGCTGCTGGAGATGAATATTGAATATACCATGGACTGCCAAAAAAGCCAACAGATCTGTCCTAGAAGAAGTACAACCAGAGTCCTCCTTGGAAGCCAGGATGGCTAGACTGTGTCTAATGTACACTTTGGACATGTAGTCAGGAGCAACCAATCATGTTTGGGAGAGTGGCAGCTCAATGAAAAAAAGGAAAACCCTCAACTAGGTGGATTGACAGTGTCTGCAACAATGGGCTTAAACATAAATAAGATCGTGTGCTTGGCACAAAATTGGGGAGTGTTTCATTCTGCTACACATAGGGTTGCTGTGAGTCAGACGAGACTCAATGGCGTCTAACAACAACAACAAAGTAAACAATCCTTCCTTCAGACATTTAAATATACACAGTTTTGTATTTATACAATTCCCCTATAGTAGTTTTTTTCTGGCTTATGGTATTAATTTATATTTCAATTCCTTACCACAACAAAATACTGGACGATGAATTATTAGTTTATAGACTGAATCTGATAATACATATTTTTTAAAAACATGGTCACTAGATGCAAAATGAGTAAGATAGTAAATATGTAATAAAATCACTAAAATGATTACATTGGAGAAAGGAGTTAAAAGTGTAATATTTGTACTAAAAGTTAATCTTGAAAAATGTTATTAGTAAGCCTATCTTAAAGTGAGATTTCCCATAATAGTGGGTTACATGTAGTAAATAGAAAATAAGAAAATGGTGCGTGTAGAGAAAGATAGTTAAAGAACCAGAGGCAGAAAGACAGTAGCATATGGGTTCATGCTGAGAATAAGAAAATTAGTGTGATACAGATAATTATTGGAGAGCTTGCCGACTGAAGTCAGAAGCTGGATCAGGTGGGGTGGGGCCCTGAAGTTGTTTAATCAGGATGGCAGGAAAAGCATGAGAATGTTATTCAGTCACAGTCTGGGGCCAGGCACAGTTGGGAGGCTAGAATTTCTGCAGGGGGCAACAGAGCAGCCACACAGGATTTTCATATGTGAAGTTGTTGAAAAGGAATGTATAGAAAGCAGGAAATGCTAAGACACAGGAGGGAGAGAAGACTAAAGGAAAGAAGGGAGGGAAGGTTTCAGGCTAAGCTGGCAACAAACTGTTAGGTTTCTAAAAAAAAAAAAAAAAAACTCCAAAGACTGATTTCTTTGGTAGAGAATATACAAAACTAACATAGTCTTTAGAAGGAACTGACTTATTTTAAGTTATAGATGCAATTCAAATTTCAATTGAATTTACAAATTCCATACAGTAAAAAACAAATAACAACAGAAATGATTTTATCCAAAGCTATAGAACTGGTGTCAATGATACTTATGTTAATCTCTTCATTCTGAACACCTAAATTTTTCAAAGCTTCCTAGGCATTCCTTTCCTATCTATATCCATTGTTTAAATAATTCCAGTAGGCTAGTTTTGGATGGATCCACCACTGAAAATTCCTCCATTATCTTTCCTTTTTGTGTGGTGCCAAGCTCACTTTTTAGGTATTTCCAGCTAACTGTCTTGCAACTGTTAGCCACAGCATAACTCATAAACTGAAATTGTCAATAATGAAGACAGTTTTGTAAAGAAAGTATTAGGATAAAGGAGTAATGGTGCTGGGGGAGGGGCCTAGAAAATCATCAGTGTTAAGCAGGCAAAGGGATAAAAGCAGTCTTACATTGAAAATTAATGTGCTCATAAAATGCTCACATTGGCAAACAAAGAACAACAATGGAATCTATTTTGAGAGGTTTTCTACAGCATATCTCCTAAGCCAATAGGAGCATTTTTATTGAGTACTGTAGCATCAACTGAGCTATTCCAGAGTTGAGCTAGCATTCTTATAAGCAGACTGCTCACTTTTTTCCCACAACTCCAAGTACCCCCCTTGGCTATTTTTCCATTTCAATGGCAGTATTCCTTTCAGAAATCTCCCTGTGGAGCATTCTGACCTCCTGCTCCATCCAAGATCTCAAAGGACTGTCTGAATTGTTAAGACATCACCTGCTTTATGACAAAGCCCAGTTCAAAACTTTAGAAGCTTTTTTAAAAAGTGACTATGGTGTCATGAAATAAAAGACTTATCTGTGGTTGCCACCTCCTTACTCTAACAGTCTCCTCCCAGATAAAAAGGCCAGGAATATTGGAACATGAAATGGCAAACAATTATTGTCAGAGCAATCATTTGGTCACAGTTTCTGCTTTGAGGGAAGGGGTCGTGAAACATAAGGCTCTTGGTGAGTCTGGAAACAGAAACACTGCAGAACTGTCTCAGTTTAAGTCATCCTGAATGGTAATCAAAACATGAATAATTAGAATTTCAATTATGCACATAGCACCTGAGCTCTTCTAGAACCTTCCTACTCATAACAGCTATATTGGCATCACTGAGGAACTTAGTAGAAGTGCAAGATACACATTTCAATAGGATCATCAGGGGATTCATTCAAGTTTGACAAATGCTGTACATTGAAAATTGAGATTTGCAGCTCTTGTACGCACTCTTCTAAGTTATTTCTTTGTACATAAGCTAGAATAGGAAATGGATTTTTTCCTGAAATTTACATGAAATATCTAAGAGTCATAGAAATTTTTTTCTGTAAACATGAAAACATTCAATCATTTTAATCAGTATTTGGATATTTTAAGTATTGACTAAAGTGCTAAAGATTGGATTGATTGCTAATTTCTCTCCTCCCACTTTAAAATACAATAATGGTGGGAAAATCAAAACAGTAGTAGAAACTAAGAATATAAATCAATGATTTCGATGATGCTTTTAATTATCAGGAGGAATTAGTCCTAACTGCAATATTAAGAAGTGATGGCCAATGAGTTCATATATGGGTTTCCCAGATAGATCAACACAGCCATAGATTGTTACCACGATGTAAGAGACCTGCTTCCTGGAGAGATCTTCTTCCCTAAAGGAATTCTTCTCTGAGATTTTCTCAGTGCTCCATTACTGGATGACATTGGAGCCTATAATACTCAATCATTGAACTTGGTCATGTATCACAACAATGCGTTGTACTTTGTGATGTCAAGGCATGTGTATATATGGTGGAAACAGGAAGCAATCCAGTTCAAAAACTAAAGATCCCCATGCTTTACCTCTTTTGTTTTGTTTTCTTTTACTCTTTATAGTACTGGACAATCAAACTGAAAGCTTAAGCAAATGCTTAAGCTAATGCTAAGCAAATGCTCTACCACTGAGCTACATACCTATACCTATGTTACGCTGATATTGTGAGTTACATGTTAATTCAAAAATTACAGCCATAAATAAACTAGCTTACAGTTAGAAAAGCAGTCTTGCCTAAATAAAGTAGTGTTGATCTGAATAAATGTCTTTCAGACATTAAAAACTCAGAGTAAGGGACTTGGATACCTACTTGACTTCCAGGTTATACCTTGAAAATGGGATTCTGAACATATTTTGCTGGATGGTGAGAGAATCCAACAAGAGTGTGTGGATCCTATCATCTGGCAAACATCGTTCTTCCTTATTCAAGGTTGAATAATCAGGAAAATTATATAAATGCAACTTTAGAAAGTCAGATAATTAAGTTATTGCTCAAAGATGCAGGAAAAATTATTCTTATTGGGAATCAGAAATAAACTTTGGAAAGCAATTCTATTTCCAAATATGGAGAAGAGGGGGACTTCTGTTATAAAATGGCAGATTAGAGGCAGCTTCTATGTAAGGCAGTCAAACAAAAGACTCATGATAGCAAAGAACAGACTCTATTCCGAAGAGAAAAAGACTAGAAATGTGCAGAAAAATTACAATGGAAGTGGTAGGACAGTCTCAGAGTACAGAAAACGGAAGGACAGTGCAACTAGAACAAGCAGTGGCTTTGTAGTAGGGAAGGGAACTGGAGGCCTCATCCATAAGGTAAGTTGGTCAACCTTGGTGAGCAGTCCTACAGGACAGGTCCATAGTCCATAAGCCCTTGGATCTCCCCTGGGGATTTGGTGAGACAGTGGCTCTTTCTGACTGGGGATAGGGTTAGTATTCACAAAAGAGATCCATTTTGCCACATTCCATATACTGGAGGGCTGTGACTTGGTGCCATCTCGAAGGATAACTTATTGTATGAGACTGAGTTGCTTTGCGGGGAGATAGAAACAAGAAACAATAATTGGTCAGGGAATCTGGGGGCAATCTGCCACAATGCCAGGGTGGGCCATGGCTGTGGCAGGTAGCTACAAAGAGGGAGAAGGTGGGACACTGACACACTGAGAAGTTCATGCAGCAGGAGACTTGGGCAAGGTGGATGGTAGCCCCAACTCTCTGGAGAAAGGCAACAATTCCAACTCCTGAGAAAAACTGCAGAAACTGGCAACCCTAAACTGAGTCAGATAAAAGACCTCAACTTCAACTGACCATCACCTCCACCTAACAGATTCCAACATTAGAGAACACAGAAGCTGCTCCAAATTTTGCCCTTTATTTCTCCCTTGTCTTGCCTTATCTTGCTGTGCTGAGGAATAAACTCAGGACCTTGTACTGGGCAAGTGCTTTAACACTGTGCTATACCTTCAGCCATGCCTGCAGCGGTAGCCCAGTGGCATCCGATCCTGTCAGATCTCAGAAGCTAAGCAGGGTCGGGCCTGGTTAGTACCTGAATGGGAGACTGCCTGGGAACACCAGAAGCTGTAGGCTTGGGAGAAGGACCTGGCAACCCCCTCCCAAAAATTAATCTGCCATTGAAAACCCTATGCACAGCAGAGAAGCACTGACAATGGTGTTTCCCCTGTTGTACAGAGGGTCACTATGAGTTGGATACCGACTCGACGGCACCTACTTCAGCCATTTTCTTCTTTTTATTTTGAGACAACTTAATGAGTTGTGCAAGTTGCATCCAGTCTGAGGCTTGTGATCTTCCTGCCTCAGCCTCCCAAATCACTGAAGGCCTGCATCATAGCATGAGCTGTCTGTCCTCTTTTGTTGTTGTTGTTGTTGTTGTTGTTGTTGTTTGTTTTTTGGATTAATTTTTATTTTCCTCATTTCTTTTATTCCAATGTAATTGTTATCCTCTTTCTATTTAAATTTTCTTTTTTATCTATTACTGCCTATATACAACAAACATTTGCCATCAATTTACCTTATTTTTTCAAAAATAGGCATTTTACTTTTTTTTTTCCTTTTATATTTATGTAATTTTGTTTATACAGCTTTCCTTTATTGTGCAATAAGATTTTTTTTTTAATTTTGGTTCTTTTTTCTTCCTCTTCCTAACATTCTTTTTCTTTCCTCTTCTTTTTCCTTTCATTTACTGAACTTTTGCTGCTTTTTTCTTTCTCTCCTTTCTCCTACCCCCTTTTATTTCAGACAATTGTTATTTTTACTTTCACTGTAAATAATTTGTAACTTCACAGTTTACTCTGTATTATGATTGCCATTTTGTTTTCTATTAGCATTGGTGGTGCAATAGTTGGTTTTAGTTGATTTTAAGTGTATTTCTATATCTGATTTGCTTGGGTATTTTACCTATTACATGGTTTGTCTTCTCAGAGTGATATTGGGGATGAGCTCTGAAGAGAAAGTCCCTCACTAAGAAGATCTCCAGATAAAGCTGGAAGAGATACCATCTCAATAGATACACAAATCACAAAACAGAATCATGTGAAACATGAAGACGCAAGACAACATGTTTTCATCAAAAGACCATAATTGTATAACTACTGAATCCAAAGATACTAATATGAAATATTCTACAAATAATTCAAAAATATACTTATAAAAATTATCAATGACTTCAAGGAAGATACAAACAAGCAGATGAACAAAGTAATCAACCAAGATCTTGATAAGAAAGCCACCAATTTAAAAGGCAAAGTCAGAAAAATGGATGAGAAATTCAGCAAAGAAATTGAGATTTTAAAAAAGAAATCCAGCGAATGTTGGAAATGAAGAACTTAATAAATTAGATAAAAAACACATCAACATCAGCATCAGCAGTAGACTAGATCAAGCAGAATATCAGGGATAGAAGACATGGTTGTGGAAATACTACATTCAGATATCAATAAAGAAAAAAATAAAGAGACATGATCATGACTTCCAAGAACTTTGGGACATGGTCAAGCGACCAAATCTAAGTGTCCAGGGGGTAGAACAAGGAGATGAGATAAAAACTAAAGGTACAGAAAGTGTATTCATTGAAACTGTAGCAGAAAATTCCCCAAATCTGAGGAAGGGACTGGACAACCAATCACAAGAGGTATTTACAACCCCAAATAGACATGACCAGAGCATAACTTCCCCATAACACATTATAGTTAAAATGCCAAGACTACAGCACAGAGAAACAATGTTAAAAGCAGCAAGAGAAAGACACTAACCCATTTACAAGACAAACTCATCTGAATAACTTTAGACCTCTTAGCACAAACCCTAAAATCCAGGAAAGCATAGAATGATACATTCAAGTCCTGAAAGTAAATAACTGCCAACCATAATTATTGCATTATTTTAAAAACTATCATTTAAAATTGATGGAGAAATAAAGACCTTCCAAAAAAAAGTACAAACTAAATCAAATCACGACCACCAAGTCTGCATGACAGAAGTTAGTTAAAGAAATCCTACACACACTGGAGGAAGAAAGACAATCTCAACCACAAGAGTGCAGAAAAGAATAAATGTCATGAAAGGAACAGATGAGAAAAAGAAAAGAACCCATCACCTCTAACGACAACAACAAAAAAAAACACCAATAGTAACAACAAAATAACCCTGAATATGAATAAGGGAGAGAGAAAAAAAAACAAATAATATGTGAACTGGCCAGGAAAATACCCAATACAATGACAAGAATAAGCAAACCTTTCTCAGTAATAATCCTAAATATGAATAGTTTTAACTCTCTAATTAGAAGATATGGACTAGTTGATTGAATTAAAAAAACAACATCCAACAATTTATTGTGTCCAAGAAACACATCTCATCAGCAAGAACTCTCACAGACTGAAAGTGAAAGAAGAGAACTCAATATAGCAATCCAGTGGAAATTCAGAAAAAGGAGGAGTAGCCACCCTTATATCAAAGTAGACTTCAACCTAAAATTAGGAGAGATGTAAAAAGGCCACTACATATTAATAAAGGGAGTAATCTATCAAGAAGATATAACAATTGTAAATATTTATGTAGCTAACACTGATGCACCTAGTTTCATAAAACAAATACTGTTGGGCATAAAGAGACAGAAAGTTCAGATGCCATAATAGTGAGTGATTTAAACACTCCACTTTCATCAATAGATAGAATATCCAGACAAAAAATTAACAAAGACACTTCAGAGTTAAACAGCACAGTATATCAAATGGACTTAATGGGCATCTATAGAATATTCCATCCAAAAACAACAGAATACACACTCTTCTCAGCATCCCACAGAACTTTCTATTTTTAGGTCATATTTTAGTCCCTAAAATCAAGTCTTAACAAATACAGAAAAGCTGAAATAATACCTTGAATCTTATTGGACTATAATGGAATAAAACTAGAAATCAACAGCAGAAGAAACTATACAAATACATGGAGATTGAACAACACACTCTTAAATGATCAGTGGGCCACTGAGGAAGTCATGGAGGAAATTTAAAATATCCTAGAATCAAATGAAAATGCAAACACAATATACCAAAACCTCTGGAATACAGCAAAGGCAGTTATAAGAGGGAAGTTTATAGCTATGAATGTCTATATTAAAAAACCAGAAAGAACACACATAACTTAATGTTGTACCCAAAATCTTAGAAAAGCAAGAATAAACAAAACTCAAAATCAGTAAATGGAAAGAAATAATAAAGATTCAAGAAGAAATTAATGAAATGTAGACTAGAAGAATGATACAAAGAATTGATAAATAAATGGCTGATTCTTTGAAAAGATAAATAAGATCTATAAACCCTTAGCCAAACTAACCAAAATAAGAGAAGAGGAAGCTTCTCTTTTTTATTGAGGTGGAATAGAATTAAAATAAAATTAGAGAGAGTATAAAATAAGAGAGGGAAAAGGGGACATTACAACAGATACCAATGAAATCCAGAGAATCATTAGGGAATACATTGATGACTTATATTCTAGAAAACTGGAAAACCTAGATGAAATGGATAAATTGCTAGACACATATGATCTACCAAATTAAATCAAGAGGACATAAACAAGTTAAGGAGATCTATAACAAGCAGTGAGATTGAAACAGTAAAAATGTCTTCTACCAAAGACAAGCCCAGGACCAGATGGATTCACCATTGAAGTCTGTAAGACCTTTAAAAAAGAATATCAATGCTCTTCAAACTATACCATAAAATAGAAATGGAAGGAACAAGCTGAGTGTGGTGACACACTGCTGTAATCCCAGTGACTCAGCAGAAGGAGGTAGGAGGATCATAAATACATGCCAGAGGCAGACTTTGTAATTTAGCAAGACCCTATCTCAAGATAGAATATTTAAAAAGGGCGTGGGGTGAAGATCAATGGAAGAGCACTTGCAAAGTATATGCAGGGCCCTGGGTTCAGTCCACCAATAACACTCATTCACACACACGCACATGCACAAATTTTGCTCCCAAAGACAAAATCTAGATTTATATATATGATATATAAACATATATAACAAATATACAAAAGAAAAGAACTTTGCAAGTTAAGACAAAATATGCTTTGAATGGGGCTGGGATTTAGCGCACTTGGTAGAGTGCCTCTCTGTAGTCTTTGAGGTCCCAGGTTCTATTCTCAGCACCACAAAAATGGGAGAAGGATGTAACAATCCACTTCCGAGGCAATCCTGAAACAGCCATTGAAAACCCTATGAGGGCCACTATGAGTTAGATAAGACTCAACAACACCTAACAACAACAATGCTGCAAATAGAACTAATTGAAGAAGAAAGATAATATGAAAAGTTAGACAGTAAGGGCACAAAACAATGAAAAGAAACTAATACTGCAGTAGCTAATAATTCATTTCAAAAGCAATGCAGGGAAGAAGATTCATTGCAGAAAAAGGGTCAGTGAAATCAGAGCATCTAAAGCAACTAGAAAATTTCCATGAGAAAACAGATGAAGATATTAAGAAAAAGAAACCAATAGATTACAGAGCACAAAGTTCTATTAACATTATTGGGGGGAAAACACATTAAAAAAAACTCCACAGAACAAAATTCTGACATATAGAGAATACACACACACACACACACACACACACACACACGCACATGTTGGGATGAAAACTTTCCATTTTTCTATTTTAAGAACTCTTCAAATTGAGTGGTTGCAGTGGCATATGCCTGTAATCCCTGAGACTAAGCAACAGAGGCAGGAGGATTCAAGTTCAAGGCCAGAGGCAGCCTGTATAATTTAGCAAGAACTTGACTCAAACAAACAAACAAAATACATTGGGCTGGGGATGCATTCCAGTGGTGCAAGGGCAAAACATTTGCAAAGTATGTGGGAGGCCCTTGGCTCAAACCTCAAGTACTACCAGAAAAGAAAAAACAAAGACACATTGTATGCTTTTCCCGATGTGAAAAAAGATGTATAATCCAGAATGTCTGAGTACACATTGCTACTGTAATTCAACCCAACTTCAAAAAGTAATACATAGAGAATATCTTTTAAATATGTATACTTCTTTTTTTTTTTTTTTTTGGCAAATACTCCCTGCTCCCCCACCCTGCATACAAAGAAGTTAGAGTTCTGGCTATGGCCAAGTGAGGAAATCAGCAACTCCTCTTGCCCCCAACTATAAACAATAATCTGAGAAGCATTTATGCTTTTAAAACAGCTGACCTTTAGGTAAGAACAGTAGGGGTCTGAGACATCTTGCCTGACGAAACTCCAATTCTCCACTTCCTACTCCAGTTTGTAGTCACATGAGTTCTGCTGGGATAGGGTACAGGCTGTGAGGATGGGCTGCTACTCAATTTGGAATGGTGGAGATACCCACACCCTGTGGCACTGTGCATGAAAGTTATGATCTTAGTAGGGAATGAAGGGGTGGGCAGTAGTTCTACCAGCTCGAGGGTGAGGTCGTGATTGGGGCAAGAATATTTACTCCTGGCTCAAGCTTGCATAAGGCTGAAGGCAGGAGCAGAAGAAACCTGCAAATGGCATAAAGGAACTTTTTAGGATAATTTTTTATTGGAAATTTTTAATGTACAACTTAATGTGTTTCATTATAACATGTATTTCATTGTGACATTTCCATATATGGGTTTCATTATACGTTGCACACATAACTTCCCCCTTACCCTCCTGTGCCCCTCCTCCTCCCTCTCACAGCCCCCCCACCAATGACCTCCCTTCTACTTGCATGTCTTTTTGTGGGAATATTTTTCTATACCTGTGCATTCCGATTATGATTTAAGTCCAAACTTTTTTTCTATAGTGATCTTTTTACATTGTCAGTAGTATTACATGAATAATCTAGCCCATTTGCATTATTGCCATTCTTTGGTATTGTTGGTATTATTATAATTATTTCCCAAACAATTAAAGTTGGGCTGTTTACTTTGAGGTAGACCTCTCTCTCATTCCTTGCTCCTCCTTGTGTCTCCTCCCCTCCTGTCTTCTCCCATCATCACTTCCTTTTGCTAGATCCCTCCTTCCTTCTTTCTAATCCTTAAATTGCTCCTTCTCCACTAAGTTTACATGAGCTTTTTATTATGTTCCAACTTATGTATAGGATTTTTTCTTTCTTTTAAATTTGATTCAGTTCTCTCATATGAGTGAAAACATGGTATTTCTCTTTTTGCGCTTGTGTTCATTCACTTAAGATAATTTTCTCTAATTCCATCCATTTTGCTGCAAATGACATTATTTCATTTTTTTGATTGCTGAGTAGTATTCCATTGTGTTTATGTGCCATAATTTTTTTATCCATTCTTTTGTTGATGGGCACTTTTGTTGATTTCATATCCTTGCTATTGTGAAAAGTGTTGCATTGAACATGGAAATGCAGGTGTCTCTGTGGTATGATGCCTCATTTCCCTTTGGATATAGTCCCAATAGTGTTATAGCTGGGTCATATGGTAGATCTATTTTTAGTTTTCTGAGGAATGTCTATATTGATTTCCAAAGTGGTTGAACCAATTTACAACTCCACTAGCTGTGTAAGAGGGTTCCCTTTTCTCCACAGCCTCACCAGCATTTGTTGTTATTTGTTTTATATATCTTGTCCCTTCTTACTGGAGTAAGGTGAACTCTCAGTGTTGTTTTAATTTGCATTTCCCTAATGGCTAGGGATATTGAGCATTTTTTCATGTGTTTCATGGCTTTACAAACCTCTTTATTTGAGAACTGTCTGTTCAGTTCATTTTCCCATTTGTGTATTGGGTCATTTGTTTTCTTGGGTATTCTTTTTGAGATAATTGATAGAAGTATATTGAATTATAATTTACTACGGGTAAATTTTATATGGAATTTATGTGTCAAATAAAACTGTTTTTAAAACTACACAAACACACAAAAAAAAGTCTCTAGGATGAAAGTAAGCAGGACTTTAGAGCTCCAATGAACTTACCATGTCTCTGGCCAAAATTAATGTTTACCAGTCTTAAACTTACCATGGCAATACTTTTATTTTTCTGATAAAAGTATTATGATCATGTTGATCTTATTTTTATGGGGGAAGAGAGCCAACTAAACAGCTTACTTGCAAAGGAAGAACGATCACACTGAGCTCAGTCTTCCGCTGCAAAAGCAAATATTATAATAATAAAGGAAATAAAATTTTACAGAATTGAAATAGAAAAAATGAGCTGTCAGATTTGCATGTCAAGTTTAAGATGCAGCTCTTCCCAAGGCAAGAGAAATATAAGCAAATGTTCTGACTTGGTGTGCAAAAGAGTTAGTTTACACTTACAGTTGATTCTTCTGAGTAGCAAATTATATATATTTCAACTGAAGTTCAGTTTGTAAACAACAGTTTTCCCATGATACATCATAGAAACACACCTGTAGCAAAAGTGGGTTCTTTAAGTTCTGTTGTCTTCAGTGACAGGCAAATAATATAACTGACTTGGGAAGGCCAGGTGTATTTCCCTGTGTGCCAGAGTTGTCATTTTTGAGTTTCAGTGTTGCTCTCAATGCTTGTCTTCCGCATCGGAGATTCCATAGAGGGTAGTGAGGACTGTGGCAAATGGTGGAGGGCCCCAGCAGACACGTTTTTAACAATGGGAGCCTGTGTTGCTCTAGGTCATTAATTTTTTCAAGAGAAATCAGATGTGTAGATTTTCATATTTAAAAATCTTCATTTTATCTGACTGAAAATAAAGGGTTTATCAAGAAACAGTGGCTTTTATGATATTTTATATTATAGAAGTCTTTCCTCATGTTAAATTCTTCATAGTACATAAAAATATGAAACAAGCAAGTCTAGATTATCTTTTGCATCCCTCAGGGTTTGCTAGGATTTTATGAGATTCTAGATAAGAGTTGGTGAAGTAATGAATGGTCTGTTATCTTGCCTCTTGGTGCATTTGATTTATGCCAGTTTAACTCATTAAGTTAGCTCAATTGAGCAAGTATTGAGTGATCATTATGGACAGACATTTGACCCCACAAGTGATATTCAAATATATTTATTTCAGGGTGGAGAGGGCAGAGCACTACAGCGGCTGGAAAAAAAAAAAAAAAAAAAAAAAAAAACCCTGCCTGTGGAGGAGGGAGGGGAGATGTCAGACAAGGTGACATTTCCACTGTGCCTTAAACAATGATGTGAGTTTTCCCAAGCAGAGGTAGGATTGGTTGTGGATATCTGGGACAGATGTGCAGCAGGAAGAAACACATACAGGTATGAAAGAGCACAGAACATCCGGGGAAAAACGAGACTGCTGATGTACAAAAGGAAACAGACCCAGAAGTGAAACATTTGATAGTGCATAAATTACACTAATTAGTCATTGTTTATAGTACCTGGCACTGAGAAGGCAATAACTAGCACTTAGAGTAGCCTGAATGCAATTGTTAGCCTCCGTGTATAAATCATTCCTTCAATTATGCATTTTAAATTAGAATTAAAACGATAATCTCTTAATTTAGTAAGCCAAATCCTTTTAAATATTAGATAAACAAAAACACAAATACATACAGATTTTTACACAAACTACTAATATGGGTTTAATTCAAGTAAATATTTCTAGCCATAATTCTGAATCTTTCTAGGATTAAAGTCTCTTAACTCATAAAAATGAATTTAAAAATTTAAATAAATAAATAAATTTAAATCACCTGAAACAATTCTGAAGCAGTCTGTGGTTGCCGCCTGTTTTCTAAGAAATCCTTAGCAACCAGAATGAGTGGCTGGAACATAGTCTGATCTTTTGTTTAAAAAACAGGCGGGACAGAACCCTATTTATATATTTAATGAGAATTATACAACTTAGCGAAGGAGGTAACCAAACATTACACATCTCTGGGGTTGGATCATGCCCTGACCTTAATGTCCAAGTCATATTTGAGTTTATAATCCCCATCCAGGGCTACTATGTCACTTAAGAAAATTTCAGATTAATTTTTCTTTTAATATTACATTTTTAAGATACACTATATGTTTAAGCAATCTTGAAACGATTAGCCATTGAAAACTCTAGGAGGGTTGCTGTGAGTCAGACTCAACTTAAGGACATCTAAAAACAACAACATACATTTAATATGCACATTCATTACCTAGCATTCCTTGGTGTTCAATAAATAATACATTTTAGGAAGATTGTTCAGCATAATATTGAAAAAATTCTCACATAGCTAAAAATATTTTTGGTTAAATAAGATAAAAATAAGGAAGAGGGGATAAAAAGCAGATAGCAAAAGTAAAATAAGGTCAAAGTTTAGGTTTGTTTATAAAACATGTTCTAACATCTTATATCCCAGTAAGATGATTAATTTCACAAAGTTGAGTCTGTGTTTTTAAAAGCCAACAGGATGAAGAAAGCATAATCATACTTTCCATAAGATAAAATTAAACAACTCAGAAGAATGACAAATATCTCTAGATCTGAGTTTTTTGACAGTTTTATTTCATACATCCTCAATTAATAATGCAGTTAAAAATGTAGTTTTAAGGAATGGTCTGCCTTAAAGTTTAATAATCTATGATATTTGGAGCAAATAAAAGAAGCCCTGAAAAAGCAAAAAGTAAGAGTTCTTGAAAGTGACACTTCTTGGGGAGTCATATGGTCAAATTAAATCCTTAAAGACATCTGAATAAAAATACAAGAAGAATTTTTTTATTAGATTCCTCAAAATGAACCAAGTACATGAACAATTACTAGCAATTCAGAAAACTGCTGAGGGTAAAAATATCACTTGGAAAAGAGGAGAATAACTAGTAGGTAGGATAAGCTAGATGATCCTTAGGGATCCATCCAGCTTGGAAAAATTGTTTTTGATTCAATTTCTTACTGAGCCCCTGTTATGTGCTGTATTTCTCTGGATAAAAAAGATTTCTACACACAAAGAAAGACATATACACACACAACGCTTTGAATGAGTATTTCATAAATTCAGTACTCTGGGAAGTAGGTTTGCTGCAATTTACCTGTTATAACAGGAAAGAATCCAATATTTGCACACCAATTGATCCATGAAAGTCAACAAAGAATAGATGACCTCTGTCCTAAATTGTTGATCTGTGAACATAGATGAAAATAGGACACTCTCATGAAACATTCAAAATTCTTTTTGTCAGCTTCTGTCAAACAGAAAATCTCAAACAAATGTGTATACTGGTGACTATACTAAACAAGGAAGTTAACACTCTACTGTTTTAAACTGTGATTGTCTTTAAACTCCCAGGAACATTTTCTTGCATTGAAAACCCTTAAGTGAAGACACAATTAAAATGCTGGGCTTCTGAAACCTTAGGAACAAAATTAGGCAGAGCAGACAGAGCCCCCACAGGTGAATGAGACCAACAGTGTGAAGCTAACAAAAAATTACCAATCTTAGTAGGGATTTTAAAAGGTAATAGTAGACTCTTCAAAGTATTTTACAGTGTGACTATGCTTTGTATCTCCAAGATGCCACAAATATATAACTATATAGATATAGATATAGATATACATATACATATATATCATGGTCTGGGATTTAGCTCAGTTGGTAGAGCGCTGCTCTGCAGTCTCTGAGGTCCCAAGTTCAATTCCCAGCACCATAAAAATGGGAGAAGGACATGGCAATCCACTCCCGAGGCAACCCCGAAACAGTCGGCCATTGAAAACCCTAAAACAAATAACAAAAAATGCTGGCAAGGTTGTGGAGAAAAGGGAACACTCTTACATTGTTGGTAGAGCTGTAAATTGGTCCAACCACTATGGAAATCACTATGGAGGTATCTTAAAAAACTGAAAATAGATCTACCATTTGACCCAGCTATAACACTATTGGGAATTTACCCAAATGGAGATGGGTCATCAGACCACAGAAACACCTGCATCTCCAAGTTCAATGCAGCATTTTTCACAACAGCAAGGATATGGAATCAACCAAAGTGCCCTTCAACAGAAGAATGGATAAAAACTATGGTACAGATACACAATGGAATACTACTCAGCAATCAAAAAAATGAAATAAGGCCATTTGCGGCAAAATGGATGGAATTAGAGAAAATTATTTTAAGTGAATGAACACAAGCTCAGAGAAACACCACATGTTCTCACTCATATGTGGGAACTGAATCAAAATTATAAGAAGGAAAAAATCCTATATAAAGGTCGGATCATAATAAAAGAAAAAAAAAAGCTAAGAATGGTATTAGTATAGATGGTCTAGAAAAAGCAACCAGAAAATCAGGCACTGAGAGGTCAAAGCACTTTCCAAAGCAAGTTAGGAAAGGAATCAGGATTAATTTTTGGCTTCATCCTGTGTACCCACTAACTTGTTATTGTTATTAGGTACCATAGAGTCAGTGTCTGACTCATAGTTAGCCTACGTACAACAGGCAAATACTATTGTCAATGCTTCCCTGCAATTCATAGGGTTTTCAATGGCTGATTTGTTTTGGGAGTGGGTTGCTGGGTCCTTCTCCCAAACCTACTACACCTGGTGTTCCCAGGTGGTGTCCCATCCAAATAACTAACCGGGTCCAACCCTGCTGAGCTTCTGAGATCTGACATGATCAGACACCACAGCGGTATGGCTGCTGGCCCACTAACTTAGTATACCTATATTTTAAGAAGAAATTTCTTGCTAAAATTGTGCAGATGCTGAAAAGAAGGACAAGGACTTCTCACTTTGCCATGCCAGGGAAGAACTGCCTACAAACATCAGACTCTGACAACTAGAATCCAGAGTTCAAATGCAGGTGGCAGGAATGAGAAACTGAGATAATTTATTTTCTCTACAAATACACTATGTTTTAAATTAAAACATCACTTCCAGGAAATCAAGGAAGTCTGGCAGAGACATGGGAGAAAGCCCTGGAGAACATAGTGTGACAAGCAGGAGGGGAAGGATATCAATGGCAGTCATTCTTCTCCAACCCGTCATCCAACTACCTGGTGAAGACTCTCTCATCCCAACCCTGGCAGGAGGTTCTCAAACCAGGCCTTTTGTATGACATGGCTTTTCATAGCTTCAGTTCTTTTGATATTCTCTTCCAGGCCTCAGGAGTAGGAGTCTGAGGAAGAGAAATAAAAGTTAAAACTCCAAAAACTCCACCTACCCATAAAATGAGGCTTGTGTGACAGGTGTAGCAGGCCCAGGTGTGTCACCTGCTGTCAGGGAATATCATCTCACTGGGGCCAGCTGTTACCTGCTGAGTGCCTGTTGTCAGATGACATTTCCACTACCCATTTGGGAGGCTACAAGGAAAAGTAGAAAGCATATAACGTAGAGTCTAAATGCCTGGCTAAGAGTTCTACTTTTGCTACTTACTGTTCTGGGACCCTTTAGGAGTTGCCTAACTTCTCTGATCCTCAGCCAATGTGGACCCCAGATATCTAGAGGATGAAGAGTAGACTAAAATAGAGGACCTGAACTGTAGTCTACATTCTCCCATTTACCGAGCTTTGCATCTGTGTGGCCTCCAATTCCTTAGTTATAGAATGAGGACAACAATGCCTGCCTTTTTGGCAGACTGTCACTGGATGGAGGAAAGGAGAGGTAGAATGTAGAAAGCCCCAAGAACTACAGTCTTCAGAAAATCAAATAAATGAGACCATTTCAGCCTCTTTGCTGTAATCGTATAAGATACCATTAAATGTTCAAACATTTCTAGAACCCTTTCTTCCCAGTACCACCCACAGCTCTTACTCTCACTCTGTAATTTCAAGTCAGGCACCTTTGTACAGTAGATCTCATCAGCTTCAGAGTCCCAGTGAGAAACCTCAGATCTGTCTGGGACCTCCCTGCCTTGCCTGCCTCATATTGTGTTCTCACTCCCTGGTGACCCATGGTGGCTTTTGAAATACTTCAAAGTCAGGAGTCAAGAACCTCTAAGGCACACGTTGGAGTATGATTCTTTTCTTCCTTCCTTCCTGCCTTCTTTCCTTCCTTCCTTCCTTCCTTCCTTCCTTCCTTCCTTCCTCCTCCCCTCCCTCCCTCCCTCTTTCTTTCTTTCTTTCTTTCTTTTCTTTCTTTCTTTCTTTCTTTCTTTCTTTCTTTCTTTCCTTCCTTCCTTCCTTCCTTCCTTCCTTCCTTCTTTCTGTTTCTTTTTCTTTCTTTTTTCCTGTGGGATTGAACCCAGTGTGCTCCACTATTGAATGGTACTGTCTGCTCATTTTTTTCTGTGTTCATTTTTTAACTTGAGGCAGGGTCTCACCAAGTTATACAGGCTGCCTCCCATCTTGAACTTGGGATCCTCCTGCCTCCACCTCCTGAATCACTGGGGGCACCACCATGTGCCACCTTGCCTTAGCACAGAGCATGATTTTTGTGAGTTCTCTCCATAGGTTGGCATGCCATTTTACACCTCATGGTGCTTCCCTTGCTCACAATACAACTTTTTAAAAGACTTCCTTTTCCTCTCTTCACACCACTGTACTATTTTCCATCATTTTTGGTCTTAAAATAAGTATCTTAATACTCACAGAGTTAATAAGTGCTCTCATATAGGAGAAATCACAAATACTTCATTATAGACTCAAACTACAGAGAGAGATAACAGAGTATGGTAGTTTCATCCCTATCCAGGAATTTAAAAAATCAAAACAAGGTCCAGAAGGACTGTGTGGCTTGCCCAAGGTCACCTACACTGTAGGTGGTAGAGTCTGGGGTCCTACACACCAGGTGATTCAGTGCCAAGATTCTTCCCGCGACACCCTGTGGGTTCCATAAGGAAAACAAGAGTCACAGCCAAGAGAGAATGCTCATGCCACCTACTACACACAGGTGGCCTGAATCTAGAGGTAAACCAGGAAGGAAAGAGAGAAAAAGGCTGTTAACTCCAACAACAATGGACAACACTCTGGGTCCAGGCAATTTATCCAGTGCTATCTTAAGGGAGCCAGAAACAAACCTTAAGGCTCTAAGATACCTGGATATTCTGTGACCCTTCTTCATTTGTGTTTGAGTTCTACATATTTTTTTAGACTTAAAGATAGGTCATTTCTAGTTAAAAAAAAAATACAGAAAGCTTCTTCATTTTCCAACTAGAACTTGGATGAGGTAGGGGAAGACACATAAAATCCTAATGAAAATTTTATAGAACAAACAAAAATTTTCTCCACTTTTTTCTCCACTATTTTTGAGTTCAAAAGTCAAACAAGACAGAGATAGCCTGATGCTTAGATTCAGCAGTCAACTTGGTTTCAGCAATTCTAGGAGAGCAGTTTGCTATAGTAAAGATGGTAGCTGTGTAGTCAGCCTATTTGAACTTCAATCCCATTATCTGCCACTTAACAATTACATGACATCGTGCTTTCTTCACTCTGCCCAGAAACATCAGAATATTTCTAAAGAGTTCACAGATAATAGCAGATATAACAAACTTAAAACCTACAGGCAATATCTGGTCCACAGAAATAGTTTCCTTTGGTCACAAAGTTGCAAAAAGTATTTTTAAAATTCCTCTGGCAGAGGCCTACCTTCTAGGGTTTGGCATACTCTTCTCTCCTGTCCCTGGTCTTTGTTCCATGCTTTGGCCTATGGGCATTTGGCTTCAGCATCTTCTTCAGGAACATCAGAGTGTGTGAAAGCATCTAGCAAATAGCAAATATTCAGTGAATAGTCTGGTTCTCTGAGATCTGAGGACACCTGAAAAGTGACTTTCTGATAAGTGACATGGTAAGTAACATTCTGAAATTTGAAGGTCAATTTTCATCATCTATTTTTGTTTCTCATCTTCTTTCCTCTCCCCATGATGAAGTGCCTTGGGCCTCTTCTCTTCCCTGATTATACTTACTCCCGTTGCTGTTGTTGCTAGGTGCTGTTGAGTCAGGTCTGATTCATAGAGACCCTCATAGGGTTTTTAATGGCTGACTGCTTTGGGATAGTTTTGGGAGTGGACCGCCACATCCTTCTCCCATTTTTTGTGGTACTGGAAATCTAACCTGGTTCCTCAGAAAGTGCAGAGCAGTGCTCTACCAACTGAGCTAAACCACAACCCTACTCCCTTTGGGGCCACATTCAATCCTGATGGCCTTAAATACAATGCATTTACTGATGATTTCCAAATATGTAAATCTGGAACGGATGCCCCCAGAGACTCCATACTCATTTATCTAACTACCCACCTATCTACACCTGTCTGATGTTAAGAGGGTAATATCTCATTGCAGATTGTCCAGAACCTTCCTGGTTTGCACAGGAAAGTCTTCAGTTCTACCTACAGTCCCAGCAGTATTCCATCGGGTGCACTAATTGTCCTCCTAGATTTTTTGTTTTTAATGAAGGTTTATCATTACTATTTTAATTTCAATGAGCCACGATGAGCTTCTGATATCTCCACTTGGTACTTCCACTTTGTGTTGGTTTGTCTACTAATGTGTAACGTGCATGGGCAATAAATAGAATTTTCCCTTTGACAGCAGGTTACACTAAAAACAACCGTCTTTCTTTTCATCCTTTTTCAGATGAAATACAATTAATGCCTTTCTTTCAATAAAACATGTAGGATACTTGCTGGCAGAAGAAAAGAAAAAGAAAGAGAGAGAAGAGGAAGAAGAAGGAGAAGAAGGAGGAGGAGAAGGAGGAGGAGGGGAGGAGGAGGAAGAGGAAGAAGGAGGAGAAGGAGGAGGAGGGGAGGAGGACGAAGAGGAAAGAAGAGAGGAAGGAAAGAAAGAAAAAATGTCCTTCTGATGTTAAGTAGTGGCAGGAAATTACAGGAAGTGACTGGCAGCCAGCCAGTTCGTGTGCTGCCTATTTTACCATGGGCACCACCAAGGTGGCAAAAAGCACTGAGACACTGGCAGCCATTCACAGTAAGAGATTAGACTATAAACGGATTAATCTGTGTGTTCCTGTGACAGGTCTTGTCATTTACCACATGATAGACATCTACAACTACTTATTTATTTTATAGTTTGACAACCGTTTTTATTTTTGTAGCAAATCTTTTCATCAACAATGAGCTAAAAAATAAAATGCATATTTAATGAAAAATTAAGCACTGAATTTACCTGTCTAAAAAATATTTGGAAATCACAGTTTAACTTTTATAAAGTGTTGGCATTTACCTTTCACCATGTGTCATTATCAGTGAGTACATGAAGACCAGAAGACACTAATGTACTGAAGAGACATAAGCACTTAATTTGAGGTTCATTTAATAGTTTTTGCAAGTAGGTTATACCCAGAGATGACTCTGTGTGTGCAACTACAAAAGATACGTTTAAATATCATTCTAGGCTGGATGAATTTTCACAGAAATTAAATAACCACTCTTAAAAATTAATTTAGTTTGTTTTTTATTCCAAATTTTCTTGTGCTTATAAGAAAATCAAGGTAACAATTAAATGATGCTAGTTTTATCTCAACATGGTCAAATACTAAAAATAGACTATCATTTAAAGTAACTTCAATAAGGATTAGATTTTTTTCATCCAATTAATAGAATCAAAGTAAAGCTTTTATCAGATTATTCTCTCTAAATTGCAACACCTGACATCATTAAAAATGCCAGTGTAAATTAATTTAAAACATGAGCATTGATGACAAAGTGTTTTGTAGTAATAATATAAACAAAAAATTTGTAAATCATAATGTCATGGTAAAAAGTTCTTACTAAATCAAGATACTTATAAGGCAAGAATATACTAAAAATTGGTTGTAATGCATGCATAATATATATTTAGAACTAAATAATCTATGATATCTAATTAAAATAGATACTCCACTTAGCAAACTTAGTATTTAATTAATTAATTAATTAATTAAATTAAGTATTTAATACATATATACATAGAACTAGGGTAAATAACTTACAAAATAATATGTGAATCTGTTGCTGAAATTTATAGGTAAGGCAGAATATACTCTCTATACAATACACATCATCAAGCAACTTTCTTGAAACTTTGAGACTTTAAAAAACATTTGCCAATTAAGTCTAAGAATTCTATACTCATATTGAACATTTTGTAAACAAGTCTGCTAAATTTTCATTTTTTCAGCATCATTTACAAATTTTTAAGCAAGTACATGATGAATCAAATATCAAAAAGTTTGACTTTTGCAATTTGCTTTGAAAACCTCCAATTATAAAGCAAGGCTTAAATGCAGATATTTCTGAAATATATATCTATAAAAGCAATGGTGGAACTGAAAAAAAAATTAAATAGTCCCAAATAAAATGTTAAATAATATGTACCTCTGAGATTTTCTACTTGTATTTTGGAATATCTTTACTTATTATAAGCCTCTTTTGATGAAGACCTTATTTCAAATTGGAAAGTTTTGTACTCTCCATTGATAGATTTAGGTGAGAAAACCCACAAATTTGCAGCAATGATATTTGGAAAACATTCAAAATAATGATAAATGACTTATTTTTATAAGTTTTGTCTTGTATAACATTGTGGCAGTTACTATAATATAAATACAATACTAATAATATATGATGCCTGCAGCCATACCATTGTGGTGTCCAATCCTGTCAGATCTTGGAAGCTAAGCAAGGTCAAACCTGGTAAGTACTTGGATGAGAGACCATCTGGGAATACCAGGTGCTCTAGGCTTGGGAGATAGACCCAGCAAACTATTCCCAAAACAATCAGCTATTGAAAACCCTATAAATAGCAGAGAAGCACGACAATAATGTTTCGTCTATTGTATGGATGAGTCCTGCACCAATTCTATGGCACCTAATAGCAACAACAATAATATAATGTAATATAATTTGAGGTGTTATGACACCTCTAGCATTGCTTTTTTTGCTCTAGATTGCTTATGTTATTTGGCACCTTTTCTGTTTCCATATGAACTTCAGGATTGTATTTTCAATTACTGTAAATAATATCTTTGGAATTTTGATGGAGATTGTATTGAATCTATACATCACTTGGGTAGAATCACCATTTTCAAAATATTAATTCTGCCAATCCATGAACATAGGGTGCCTTTCTATCTTATAGTGTCTTTTTCAATTTCTCCCTTCAGTGTTTTAAAGTTTTCATCATAGACACCTTTTACTGTCTTGGTTTGGTTTATTCCTAGACTTTTTTTTAAGTTACCATGAGTGGTGTTGTCTTTCTGATTTCTTTCTCAAGATGTTCATTTTTGGTATATAGTATAGCTACCAATTTTTGTATATTGATGTGTACCCTCCTATATCAAACTGAGAAGGATTTTTGGTGGAGTTTTTAGGGTCTTTTAAGTACAAGATCATATCATCTGCAAAGAGGGAAAACTTGACTTCTTTCTTTCCTGTTTGTATCCCTTTTACTTTTGTTCTCTTGCCTTATTTTTCTGGCTAAGAATTCTAGTACTATAATGAATAAGAGTGGAAAATTGGACATACTTGGCTCATTTCTGATTTTAGGGACAATACTTTCAATTTTCCCCCCATTTAGTATAATGTTGGCTCTAGGTTTCTTGTATATAGCCTTTGTTATGTTGATGTATATTCCTTCTATTCCGTATTTCTTCAGGGCTTTTGGCATGAAGTGATGTTGAACTTTCTCAAAGGCTTTTTCTCCATTTACTGAGAGAACCATATGATTTTTATTCTTGGTTCTATTTATGTGCTATATTACATTTATTGATTTGCATATGTTGAATCACCCATGTCTCCCTGGAATGAAACCAACTTGATCTTGGTATATGATTTTTCTAGTATGTTGTTGAGCTCTGTGAGTATTTTGTTGAGGATTTTTGTGACTATATTCATCAGGGAAATTGGTTTGTAGTTTTCATTTTTGGTGCATCTTCATCCAGTTTTGGCATCAGAGTTATACTGGCTTCATAGAATGAGTTTGGCAGCATTCTTTCCCTTTTGATTTTGTGGAATAATTTGAGGAGCAATGACATCAATTCTTATCTAAAGGTCTGGTGGAATTCAATAGTAAATCTGTCTAGCCCTGAGATTTGTCTAGTTAAGAGACTATTACTGCTTAAATCTTGTTGCTTGTTATAGGCCTATTTAAGTTGTTCACATTCTCTGGGTTTAATTTTGGTAGGTCATCTCTGTCTAGAAATGTGTGCATTATTATCTATGTTTGATGTCAACTGTATCTACAAATTTTAATGCAGAAAAAGTTAGAATTAATTTTAAAATTAATTAATTAGGATTAGTTAGAGCATCAATCAAAAATAAGATAATATGCATATACACATTTTGGACATGTTGTCAGGAGGGACCAATCCCTGGAAAAGGACATCATGTTTAGGAAAGTGGCAGGTCAATGAACAAAAGAAGGACCCTGAACTGGATGGACTGACACAGTGACTACAACAATGGGTTTAAACATAAAAATATCATGTGCCTGGGACAGTGTGAAGAAGTGTTTCCTTCTGTTGTACATAGATAGGGTAGCTAACAGTCAGACCCAGCTTGATGGCACCTAACAACAACAACAACAACAACAACATATAGAGGAAAATCAACTAAAGGTTTCAACAAATTCAAATTTAGTAATGATAGTTTGCAACTTTGAAGACAGCAGGAAATTTTTTTAAAAAATTAAATAAAAGGCCACATTATACATATATTCTTTAAGCCAGGAATAGTGGCATGCACCTGTAATCCCAGCACTTAGGAAGCTGAGACAAGAGTATAGACGTGATATTGAGGCCAGCCTGAGCCACATAAATAAATATATGCTCAAATAAATATATGTGAAGTGGGGAGGGAGGGAGTGGGGAGTGGGAGAGGGAAGTGGGGAGGGAGACAGAACCAAAAAGTGTATCCACATGTTGGGCCAAAACCTTTCCATTTTCTGTTTTAAGAATGTGAAAATGCATTGCATGCTTATTCTACTAATTCCTACTAATTCATGTGCACATAAATGACATACTATACACTGCTACCTTAATTCAATATAACTTTGAAAAGCAATACATAGATAACATCTCTTAAAATGTATATACATTTTGGCATCCTAGATGTATGTGTGTGTATGTGTATGTGTCTGCACACATATATACACACTGCCAGAGGTGGTAATGGAAAGAGACACAATCAAGACTGTATACTCACAATAGTTATTCTGTTGATATTTTAATATTTGAATAACAATTTTGCTTTAATGTACACAGATAT